>CM023489.1:57808376-58272961 GCA_013339685.2 Hyalomma asiaticum | reverse complement strand
ATGTATACAAAAATTGGTATGCCACAATATGACTGCATGGCGAACATAAATGACAGGTCATAACATGAAAATCAGACATGCATGTCATGAATGACATGATTTACATGCCATGCGTTTCGTTAACGGGACGTATACGCAAATTGGCATGCCACAACATGACTGCATCACAAACATAAATGACAGGTCATAACACGAAAATCATGACATGCATGTCATGAGTGACATGATTTACATGCGGCGGTCTTGGTGCTCTCCTGGCCGTTTCGTTAATGGGATGTATACGAAAATTGGTATGCCACGACATGACTGCATGGCGAACATGACTGACAGGTCACAACATGAAAAGCATGACATGCATGTCATGGGCGACATGATTTACATGCCACGCGTTTCGATAACGGGATGTATACCAAAATTGCTATGGCACAACACGACAGCATGACGAACGTAAATGATAGGTCATAACATTAGAATCATGACACGCGTGTCATGACCGGCATGATTTACATGCCATGGTCCTGGCGCTATACTGCCGTTTCGTTAATGGGATGTATCGTCTCCGTCTACTGACCAGAGGGCGCTACGTAGCTCTCGTCGGACGGCTCAGTCGCGCACGGTGGAAACCGAGGCGACAGCGACGCGCGCGTTTCTTCGCTGCTTTCCGGGCGTGCTGCGAACCACACGAACGCTCGCGGCGTCGCCCTTTGGAACAGTTTGCCGCAGGTTTGGAGCGCGCGAAAGAAGGTGGGACGGGCGGTCGCTGCTGCTATAGAGTTGGAGACGCGCATCGCGTTCGCGTATTTCCCTGTCACAGTCTGCCCAATTTTGCTGCTTCTCTCCGCCAGGCAGTGCATTCTGGCGCTGATGTCGCACATGGAAAACTCGACTGCACGGAGCCTATACGAAAATTGATTTGGCACAACATGACTGCATGACGATCATAAAAGGTCATAACATGAAAATCGTGACATGCATGTCATTAGCGGCATGATCTACATGCCACTCGTTTCCTTAAAGGGATGTATACCAAAATTGCTGTGGCACAACACGACTGCATGACGAACGTAAATGACAAGTCATAACGTTAGAATCATGACATGCGTGTATGAGCAGCATGGTTTTCATGCCACAGTCTTGGTGCTCTTGCGGCCGTTTCGTTAACTTCATATGTACCAAACTCGGTATAGCTAGACAACAATGCACATCCATTTTACGTTCCTTATGCGTGCTTCGCATTTCCTTGATTCCCACTGCACGTGGGATCTGCCAATTTTTTTTATGTTCTCTTTTTCATGTTATTTTTTAAGTAGAACTCCCTCCTTCCTTTTTTATTTTTTTTCTTGCATTTTAGCCTTGGCGTTTTAATTTTCCCGTTCTATATATCATTACCTGTAGTGTGGCCGATCCTCCTCGTGGGTATGGGCCAATTATAGAGGCCACAACAACATGTTCTCCGACACAGAAGATTCATCGGTCCTGGGCCGAGGTGCTGCTCCGGCTTCGTCCAGCATTAATGACTACCGCGTTATGCTTCCTAGACATCCCACCGGTAAGCTGGTTGTGGACTCCGTTTTTCTGCACGCGGATTAAGCTGGTGAACCTTACCGGGTTCAAGACTTCAGAGATGCTCTTCGCGATATCGTCCATTTAAAGAAAATGCGTTCGATAGGACAATTCCAAATGCCCCATGTGTGGATGGTCTCGTGCAAGCCGACTTCGACGAAAACAAAGCTTGTCACACGCGGTGAATTTCTTGTAAAAGCTCGACTGACATGTCGCCTTAGAAGACGACAACGAAGTGCGCGCGCGACTGTACTGGCGCTGTGGCACGAGCGCGAGCCTGGTGTCGAACGTTGGCCAGGAGTGACTCCAACGCTTGAGCTACACTTCTGAACTTGTTTACGTTTCCTGTACTTTAATAAATCGTCTACAGCCACAAGCGGCTGTACAGACGTAACAGTTGGCGACGTCAAGGAAACGACACGGCGACGCCTGACTTTGGTCGGCTACCCGAATTCAGCGGCAGCTCCGGCTCCTGGAGATCCTGGTATGGGAGGCTACAGTTCTTCTTCGAGGCTAACGACATTACGGACGCATCGAAGAAACGTGCTCATCTGCTAACGCTGTGCGGGCAACAGACTTATGACATCGTCTGCGCCCTCATTCAACCCAAGCAGCCCAACCAAGTGAGCTACGAGGACATAGTCCAGATGCTCAAGGCTCACTTCGATCCACAACCGTCTGGGGTCTTCTGCAGGGCGCGATTCCAGTGACGTGACCAACGGCACGACGAAACGGTCAGTGATTACGTCACTGCGCTCAAGAAGCTAGCGGCAGATTGCAATTTTGGGACAAGCGCAGACACTGCGGCGAATCCGACAATGCTGCCTATGGACGTCATGCTGCGTGATCGTTTCGTTTGCGGTCTTCGGAACGAGCAGGTCCAGCAACGGCTGTTCGCAGAAAAGGACTTGACGTTCAAGAAAGCTTTCGACCTCGCACTGCGAGCTGAAAACGCCGTCGAAAACCAGAAGAACGTGAAAACCGAATTTAAAGAGATTCACGAATCCTGCACAAGTATCTGCAAGACAGACAAACAAGGTCACTCGAGTACCTCTTCCCCAAAGAAGAAACAACGCTGTTGGCATTGTAACGCGCAAAATAATGCGGACACTTGCAAGTTCCAGACAGCTTCCTGCAACTACTGCAAGGAACGCGGACACATTGAAAAGGCCTGCCTGAAAAAGCGGAAAGAGGCAAAAACGAGCAATAGCATCGAATATCCCCGACAAGGAACTTCGACAGCTGCCTCAGCACCAGTGACGACTCAGCAGGACTCACCAGACGTGGCTCCTTACGAGCTCAACACCGTAATCGACGCGTCCAGCACGCAGCAGGTCATGACTCGGCTACGCGTACATGGCAAGTTCTTGGATTTCGAAGTCGACTCGGGTGCAGCCTGCACACTCATCAGTGAGGTCACGTTCAAAGCTACGTGGACAGATGAACCACCACGGCTTCAGGCTGACAACATTCTCCTACGCACATGGTCAGGACAGTCTCTTCGAGTTCTCGGATGTGCAACGGTGATTGTTACGCACAGAAACAATACCATTACATTACCACTTGTTGTCATCAAGGGAGCAGGTTGTAACCTCCTTGGACGAAACTGGTTTCCTCATCTGGGTATACAGATCACGGGCATCAATGATGTATCCGACGACGAACTTGTTTCGAAGCTTCTCGACAAGTACCAATCTGTATTCGACGAGGACATCTCAGGACACATCGGCAGCAGGCAGGCAAAGAACTTTATTGTGATCCGGAGACGACGCTCACTCCCCTCTTAGGGGGCGACATCGGCGGGCCGCACCCACGACGGGACGGGGAGATGCATCTTCTCGGCCATGTCATGGGCTCTCTGGATAGCCCTTAGCTGGTCTTCTTTCTCTTTGCTAATGAGGAGATATCGCCAGTCCTCCTACGTAGAGGGAGACCCGGGGCTCTCGCGCAGTGCAGGACATTGCCACAGCATGTGTTGTAAAGTGCAACGCGGGTTACCACAGCGAGGGCAGCCCGGCTCTATGCCGTCCATGTATTTAGAACATATAAGAGGAGAAGCGTATGGCTCCGTCTGTAGGAGACGTAAAGTGATAGACTGAGCTCTGTTTAGATGTGGATGCGGGAGGGGGAACTTCCGCCTTTCCAACTGATAGTGCTTACAAATTTCATGAAAGGTTAGGAGGGGATCTCGGTAGTACCAGTTTGCGTCCTCAGCCTCCGAGTGGTTCTCCCCGGCGTGGAATGTTTGACCTCGCGCCCGGGAGTGTGCGAACTCGTTGGCATTAAGGATGGTTCCGTGTACGTGTCGGCCAACGTGTGCCGAGAACCAGAAGATGTGCTTTTTGTCTGTCCAATTGGCAGCAGAGAGAACTCGAGCGGCTTCCCGGCATACCGAACCCGTCATGAAGGCTCGGGCGGCTGCTCGCGAGTCTGTGTAAATAGCTGTACGGTTGGTGGTAGCAAGAGCGAGTGCTACCGCAACCTGTTCAGCGCGATCTGCGTTCGCGTGTAATAAAGTCAGTGACGACAAATGGTCGCCTTTAAGTGTGGTGACTACTGATACGAAGTGATCCGAGCGACCGTACTGTGCTGCGTCTACGAAGGCCATGTTATCCTCCATAGCTGCCGCGGTACTGAGCAGGGCTCGCGCCCGTGCCGGCCTTCTCCCCACATTATGTGTGGGGTGCATGTTTCGGGGTATCGGGGACACTGGGAATGTAGCGCGCAACTCCTCGGGGAGCTGGCACTCTCTTTGTTCCGTAACGGGAGATTTGAGCCCGAGGTGTACCAATAACCGTCGCCCAACCTCAGTGGAAGACAGCCTTACAAGTTGGGATAATTTCTGCGCTTCAACAATTTCGTTGAAAGTGTTGTGTATGCCTAGCTCATTGATCTTTACCGTGCGGGTATTGCCTGGTAACCCGAGGACCTGTTTAACACACCGGCGAATGATTACATCGAGACGGTTCTCGTCCCCTTTCTGCCACATATGTGTCGGGGCTATGTAGTTGATGTGACTCATCAGAAACGCGTGGAAGAGTCTGCGGAGATTCTCCTCAGAGAGGCCGCCGCGTTTATTAGCCACTCTATTGATGAGTTTTGCCATTGCTTCGGCCTTTTTTGAGATGCGTGTTATGCTGGCGTCATTACTGCCATTGGCTTCTATAATCATGCCCAAGATGCGTATTTGCCCTACCGTGGGGATGGGTGAGCCGTCTGCTGTGAGGAGGTTGATTTCTGAGTAAGCGTCCTTACGCGCCTTGTATTTGGGGCGGTAAAGTAGTAGCTCCGATTTTTCTGCCGACAGGGAGAGACCAGCCTGCCGTAGAAACGCTTGTACTACCTTGTTCACCGCGTCTTGCAGTCTTTCTTCGATGCGGCCGTCGTTGCCCCCCGTACACCAGACTGTAATGTCGTCGGCGTAGAAGGCATGCCCGACGCCGTCTATTTGTGAGAGTTGACGCGAAAGTTCGTGCATGGATAGGTTGAATAGGAACGGAGAGATTACAGCCCCTTGGGGTGTGCCTCTCGGTCCTAAGTTGAATTGCCGTGAGCCCAATGAGCCTAATTTCAAGGTTGATTTCCTGTCCCGAAGAAACGAGCTAACATAATTACAGAAACGTGTTCCTAGTCCGGCTTCCCTAATAGAGGCAAGAATGTGTGAGTGCTTTACTCGGTCGAATGCTTTCTCGAGATCGAGCGCTAAGATGGCTCTCGTGTCTCTAGTAAGTTTGTCAAGAAGCTCGTGTTTGAGCATGACGTCCTGTGTGGACATAGATGGGCGGAAGCCGATTTGGTTGAGCGGTAGTATTTGTCGCTCTTCTACAAATTTCGTGACTCGTTTGAGGATGACATGCTCAGCCACCTTACCCACACAGGACGTGAGCGAGATGGGACGAAGTGAGCCTAAGGCTAGGGGTTTGCCCGGCTTGGGGATGAGTATGACAGACGCCTCCCGCCACTCGGGTGGGACGTGGCCTGTTTCCCAGATTTTATTGATGTGCTCCGTGAGGAGTTCGATGTCCGCCTCTGCGAAATTTTTAAGAAGCTTGTTCTGTATGCCGTCGGGGCCCGGGGCCGAACGGCAGTTCAATTCAGCTAGGACTGCCTTTACCTCGGCAAAAGTGAAGGGGGTTCCGAGAGGATCCTCCTTCATCGCGTCCGGGGCGGGCGGGTAGTCAGCGGGTGAGCTAGGGTCGGTGCATAAGTAACGCGCCGCTAGGTCATCGGTGATCTGTGTGTCTGTGCTACCTGAGGATTTGAGTTTGTGTATCAGTCTATCTATCGTGAGTTGTTGAGATGCTTTCGATGGCTTGTCGCCTAGTAGGTGTTTCAATAGGTTCCATTTGGCCCCGTTTCTCATTTGACCGTCTACCGAATTGCACACTTCGTCCCAGTGCTGACGCTCTAAGGTGCGGCAGTGGTCCTCGATCTGACGGTTGAGATCAGCTATCTTTTTGCGAAGATTTCGGTTGAGCTTTTGTGCACGCCATTTCTTGTGAAGTGCATTTTTAGCCTCGAGAAGGTGAGCGAGCCGGCTATCCATACGCTCGACCTCTCGGTCTGTTGCGACGTCCTTAGTAGACTTATCAACGTCCTGTTTAAGTCGAGTGAGGAGTTCTGCTAGTGTGTCATAATGGGCATCGTCCTGTTTCCTGAGTTCTCGAAAACGGTCCCAGTCCGTGATACGATAGTTCCTGATTTTGTTCGTGGAGACGCTGATTACTGTTTGAATAATGTAATGATCACTGCCGAGGTTCTCACGTAGATTGGTCCACGTGGGTTGGCCTGCATTTCTAACCATCGTTAGATCAGGTGCGCTGTCACCGGTAACCGAGTTGCCTACTCGTGTGGGAGAGTTAGGGTCCGTTAAGAGCGTGAGTCTGTGTGTGTTGACTTGCGAAACCAAGGCAGTCCCTTTACGAAAGGAGCCTCTGTACCCGAAGTCTTTATGCTGAGCGTTAAAGGGCCCCTAAACTACCCCCGACATTTTTTTGAACATTTCAAGTTTACACGCGCATCAAGTTGAGAATGCCGTCACGATGAACGGTGTCAAATGCGGCAGCGCTACGCGCCACGGCTGCGCCACAAACTTGAAAAACAACCCCGTTCGCCTCTCCGGCCATTTCCGGCACACCGAAGTTAGCCGTGACGACATTGTGGGTTTTGGTGACGTCAAAAGAGTCCGAGCTCCGCTGATTGGTCGAAGGAGAACTTCGACTTCCGGTTAGTCTGCTAGCAAATGCACGCGCTCCCTGCCTCCTTCTGCACGGCCTGTCACCGGTTCATGCCACTGATGAGTCTTTCGAGACGCAACGCAGGGTCCATAGCGACGCAGTTTGCTCGAGCACAAGTCAGGTACAGCCGACTAGAAACTGCAGCAGCTGTCAGAACACGACAGATACCGCTAGCACAGAGCGTTGGCGCATCACCAACAAATCCCTTGCGCGAACGCGGGAACCCGGCGGAGGGGCGGAGGCGCGTCAACCGGATACGCGTCATCGGCAAAGTATGTCACGTGACATTCGGAGGAGCACTCGGCACACAAGGCGAGGAGGTGGCACCCGCAAGCGGCCGGTGCGTGGCGCAGGAGAGAGCGAAACAAGAAAGCGCCGCGTTTTAATAATCAAACGCGTGTAACTCCGCTATTTCGGCACCGTTTCGAAAAATTCTTGCGGCTACGTGTTCGTTGCGGACACCGGCACAAAAGCAACACCAAAACTAAATTTCGACCTCTGGGTGGTTTAGGGGCCCTTTAAAGTCCCCTGCAATGATGAGCATATGATCCCCAGCAATTTTGCTCGCTCTTTGAAAGAGGACTTGGAAAGTGGTCCGAGTGTTCTTGGGTGTGCTGTACACATTAAGGATAAAGATCGACTGTTTGAGTTGGGAGGTTGGTATGAGTTCAATCAAAATGTGTTCGTCTTTGAGGTCGGGGCTGACCTCATGGCGAACGTATGCGCATTTTTTTGAAATGAGTGTGGCTCAAGGAGGATAAAAAAAAATGCTGGAGTGGCAACGCCTGCTGAACTTTACCGCAATGGGTGAAGCCGGCGTTTGCCTCTGGTTCAGCCGTAAAAGCTTGCTAAAGTGTCCAGAAACCAGTATCAGTTCTAGCGTTCTTGATCTGCTAATGTATTTTATAGAGTACTTGTAATATAAAAGCGCGTTGTTTTGGATTAAAAAAATACCATTGACCGAGCATCAATGTGCCGATGTGGCACACAAATTTTTGCGACGTTCAAGTTTCACCCAAAAACGCGTAGCACAAAAAGGCACATCAAGCATTGCCTGTCTAGCAAAGATGGCCACTTTAAAGGTACTAAGCAGCGTGAGGAAAGCGCATTTTCTTTTGTGCTATCTGGATGCTGTTAATCGATGACTCTGGTAAGATGGCGGCCGCCGGCTTCACATTTAGGAAAAAATCTCCACTCCAGCATTTTTTTTTTTATCCTCCTTGGTGTGGCTATGCCTCGTGTGCCTATGCGATGATCCGCCTCGGTGCGGTAGGCACGCAAAGCGGGTTCGGCAGTAAGCGTTTCTTGGAGGCTGGCTGGTCGGCACTGGATTTAATAAATTGTTGCAAGGCTGCCTTCCGCTTTGGGAAGCTGATGCAATTCCACTGCCAAATTACGAGATTGGTTGTGAGAGCCATTATTGCTGCATGGGAGAAGGCGCAATTTGCGGCGCCGCGATCTGCCTTCCTGCTTCTAGCATTTCTAGCCGAACGCTATGCTCGGTTAGCTGTAGTTTAATGGGGGTGATTTCCGCGATTATGGCTGCGCGAAACTGCTCGATTAGTTTGTTCATGTTCGCTATAGTGAGCGGTTCGTCCTCTGTGTCTTCAGCTGCCCTGCGTTTCGCGGCGCGACTCGCGGCTGCTGCATTGGAAGGAGTTGAAACTGCAGCGGGTGCAGCGGGCGTGGCGGGTGCCGGTTCGCTGACTGCGCGTTCTCTCTGCTGCTGCGTGTTTAGTAAAAGCGTCTTAATTTCTGTGAGTTCTTTGCGAAGCAACGCGTTTTCGCGTTCGAGTGTCAGTATTTTATCATTTACATGCTGTGGTAGTTGTCTGGACTGCTCGGGGCCGCGGGTCTCACCTTTATTGGTGACTCTGCCGGCCCAGGTGGCTTGCGTCGTGGTTTTCGAAGTGGATGGTTGAGTCAGGGCCTGCTGCTTGGGCGTCGGCGTCGTCTGCTGTTGCTTGTACGTAGCTGGGCTACCTTGGGCGGGTTGACTGTTGTTGCGTCTGCGGCATCGGCGTCGGCGTCGGCGGCGTCGGACGACGTATGGCACTTGATAACGGTTTGGGCATGTGCGGTCGCCCGTAACGTGGCCTTGTCCGCAAAGTGCACATTTTGGCTGAACGCACTTGTGATCACTGCCGGTGAGTTGAGCACTACAACGCTCACACACTTTTTCGGTCGGAGTCGGGCATACATCTTGGCGGTGGCCGATGCGGCCACAGACGCGGCAAGTGTCTGTTTGTCTCTTGTATAGCGTGCAACGCAGCAGTAACATACCGCAGCGCACGTAGTTGGGTACTTTCAGTCCGTTGAACAGGAGAATCACAGTAGTAGTATCCTTGATGCGGCGCACGCCGAGAAGCATCGGGTTGTGCGGCGTCAGATAGAAGCGTTGTAGTTCACAGTCCGGTAGGTCGGCGTCGACCCCTCGCACGACACCTCGGCTGGTGTTGCCGGGGGCGGCGACGTAGGCAGAAACGGGGTGGCGTTGCTCCATCAGGACAATCTCTCGCACGTTAGCGTATGCTTCAGCGTTAACGGTACTCGGGGTACTTATAACGAAAATGTTTTGCGTGTCGTTGGTACACACTATGTCTTCGTCGGCAGCTGTCGGCGGGAGCCGTGCCGCGAGTAGTAGAGATTGCAAGACCTTGAATTTGTTGGACTTACGTACGTCGAGTCCCCCGCCCGGGCGGACGATGACCCGGCATTGATCAGCGGGTGGACTCGGGAGCCGGCTCGCGGCTGCAACCTTCTTCAGTGCTCCGGCATACTTCGCGCCAGCGGGGGCGCAATGTTGTTTGCCGGTAGCTTGTAGCGAGCTTGCGGGGCGTTTCTTGTGGGCCGTAATCCAGCCAGGTGAATTGGCTTCTTCTGGGGTGATCCTTTCTCCTATTACCATGGCTTCAGGCATGGTGGCCGCGCAGCGGCGGGAGTGCCGGCGCAGGCGCTGAGGTGCGTAGTCGAGCTAGGCCTACGCGTGGGAGATCAGAACTGTGCTCCAAAAGAGGAATAAAATGGGTGTACCGGGCCAAAAATGGTATCCGGTTGTACCCCAGAACTTGCCGAAGACGATCAGTAGGTAATCCGGAAAGATTATCCACGTTTGACCGGTGAAATCAAAGCCGAAAGGCGGAGCCGATACGGAGGCGTCCGCTCGTCTCATCGCCCTCTAGCGGCCTCCCACACATCGGGCCTGCGGTACAACTAGACCTCGTGGAAGGAGCGAAACCAAAGTTCCTAAAAGCACGGCCGGTTCCTTTCGCGCTGCGGTCAGCTGTAGAGGCTGAATTGGATCGACTGCAAAGTCAAGGCATAATCGAGCCAGCGCAGCATTCGGATTGGGCAACGCCTCTCGTACTGGTTCGGAAGAAAAATGGCTCGTTGCGAATATGCGGTGACTACCGTTGCACAGTGAACCAGGTATCAAAGAAGGCAGACTACCCACTTCCCACAACTGATGAAGTGCTCAGTCACTTGAGGGGAGGCAAGGTCTTCAGCACCCTGGACTTGGCACAAGCGTACCAGCAACTTCACGTGACGCCAGAGACAGCAGAGGTATTGACCCTGAACACGCTGAAAGGACTATACAAGGTCAAGAGATTGCCTTTCGGAATTTCTGCAGCTTCAGCCATTTTTCAACGCTTTATGGAGACTATATGCTGTCTGGCATCACAGGCGTGTGCGCATACCTAGATGACGTGGTCATCAGTGGGAAAGACGCCACGGAACACGCCGAGAGACTGGAAGAAGTGCTGAAGAGGCTACGGAAGTACAACCTTCGCCTCGGCAAAAACAAGTGCTGCTTTGCGGTGCGACAAGTTTCTTTTCTGGGACACCGAATCGACAAGACAGGCGTCCACACTAACGAAGAGAAAGTTCGAGCCATAGCGGACGCTCCAGCACCAAACTGCAAACAAGCACTTCAATTCTTTCTCGGGATGCTGGCTACGACAGATTCTTGAAGAACAGGGCAACAGTTGCCAGCTGTCCGCCGCGGTGGTGTAGTGGTTACGGTACTCGGCTGCCACCCAAAATACGCGGGTTCGATCCCGGCCGCGGCGGTCGCATTTTCGATGGAGGCGAAAATGCCAGAGGCCCGTGTACTGTGCGTTGTCAGTGCACGTTAAAGAACCCCAGGTGGTCAAAATTTCCGGAGCCCTCCACTACGGCCTTTCTCTCCTCTCTACCTCTTTCACTCCCTTTCCCCTACCCCCACGGACGCTTAGCCGTGCTACCTGCGTGGGTTGCAGAAATTAGCGTCCTTTCCTAACCGAACCACAATCATCATCATAATCTGTCTCTACCAGCTCCTTCAGAAGGACGCCAGGTGGAGATGGGAGACAAAGCATCAAGAAGCATTTGACAAGCTTAAGGCATTGCTGCTCAGTCAGACCGTACTGGCACACTACGACGAACAGAAGGAGCTTCTTGTCTCTTGTGACGCTTCACCATATGGCATAGTAGCTGTTCTGTCTCCACGTGATGACCAGAATAGAGAGGCGCCAATCGCTTTTGCATCTCGGACGCTAGGGCCGGCAGAACGCAATTATGCTCAGTTGGACAGAGAAGGCCTTGCTGTGGTGTTTGCAGCCCACAAGTTCCACAAGTATATTGCGGGAAGAAAGGTGACTTTCGTCACTGACCACCAACCACTGCTCGGCATACTGGGTCCACAGAAGCCAACGGCTCAAGTCCTTTCTCCACGGATGACCAGATGGTGCATCAAGTTATCGGCGTATGACTGCAGCATAATCTACAGGCATGGCAAGAACCATCAAAACGCGGATGCGTTGAGCCGATTGCCATTACCAGAACGTCTCGATGAACCCTGGCCTCCAGGCGACGTACTATTGTTCGAAGCTTTATCGAGACCTCCGTTGACTGCTACCGAGATAGCACGCCTGACACAACAAGACAGCATCCTGCAGAGGTTGTACAAGGCAGTGCCGGATGGCACAGTGGAGAAACTCACTGGAGATGAGTTTGCTCCTTACCGACGACGAGCGACCGCACTAGCATTTCATCGCGAGTGCATCACACTTGGATCCCGAGTGATCATACCGAGCTCAGCACGATCCCATGTTCTGGCACTTCTGCATGCTGGTCACAGAGGCATGGTAGCAATGAAGAAGTGCGCAAGGAGCTACGTATGGCGGCCCGGAATTGACAAGGTGATCGAGGAAACGGTGCGACAGTGCCGTGAATGCCAAGCAACGCAGAAGAGCCCACCCAAAGCTCCTATTCCTACCTGGGACCGTCCCCAGACACCATGGAACACGGTGCACGTTGACTTCGCGGGGCCACTACTCGGGCGCACCTACTTGGTTGTTGTGGACGCATACACAAAGTGGGTGGAAGTCCGGCACGTGACGCAAGCAACATCCGCGGCTGTTATCGACGTGCTCCGAAGCCTCTTTGCAACGTTCGGCATTCCCCGAAAGGTCATCTCCGACAACGGAAAAGCATTCATCTCCAACGAGATGAAGCAGTTCTATGCGTCGAACGGCATACAGGCTGCAACCTCACCAGCGTACCACCCTGCAACAAACGGCCAGGCAGAACGCTATGTGGCGGAGCTGAAAAGAGCACTGCTGAGGGATTCAGACAAGTCCATACAGTGCCGACTTGCAAGATTTCTGTATCGGCAGCACACGATACACACTGCCGCAGGAATGACACCTGCGAGAGCGATGTTCGAGCGAGAATTGCTCTGCCCTCTCGATCTTCTCAAACAGGAGGCGGATAAACAAATTCCTGAAAGCCAGGAGGCATTGCCAAAATCACGCCGCTTCGCTGTAGGGGATAGAGTGCTTATCCGGCAGTTTGTGAAAAAGCCAGATTGGATTGAAGGCGAAATATTGCGCCGCGTCGGACCACGATCCTGGCTTGTAAAAAGCGACCACAGAAAGGTTCGGCGTCACCTCAATCACATGAGGAAAACGAGTCTGACCGGACAAACATCCCAATCGCCGACAGATTGGAGCGCAGCTGACGATCTCTTGGACGAAACGCCAGAAGAGACACCGTCGAGCTCAACTGCTCAACCGCCTGACTCGCCCGAGATGCAGGACGACACTCCCTCGCAACCGTCGACGTCACAGGCAGTGACCACTCGGCAACTGGACCGCCAGAGGTTAGGCGACTTCCAGACCGCTATGGAGACTTCGTCTAAGGGAGGAAGAGTGACATGTCGCCTTAGAAGACGACAACGAAGTGCGCGCGCGACTGTACTGGCGCTGTGGCACGAGCGCGAGCCTGGTGTCGAACGTTGGCCAGGAGTGACTCCAACGCTTGAGCTACGCATCTGAACTTGTTTACGTTTCCTGTACTTTAATAAATCGTCTACAGCCGCAAGCGGCTGTACAGACGTAACATCGACGATGCCTTGTGATTGATCCGAAGCCCACAGAAGTCAAGATGAAACTCTTATGGCCTCCTGAGCGCTTAAAAGACGCCTATATTAGGGAAGCACTGCAGGCTTTCGGAAAGGTGAAGCTCCTGTCAACAGAAAGCTGGAAAGTGGCGGACATGGAGCAAACGCGGGCGCTAAATTGTGATGTGGTGTTGTGCCTTGCTGATGGTGTCCGAGTGGTTGATATTCCTTGCGTCCTTGCTATCTGTGGAGTACAAAGCATTGTACTAATTCCTGGCCGTCCACCACTGTGTTCGCGCTACAATAAGGGCGGGCACATCCGGCGTAATTGCGGGACTCCTCACTGTGATGACTTTCGACGTTTTGGTGATTCAGCTGAGGACTGTGTTGTCACTTACTCCAACAAACTGCGACAGCACGAGCCGTGACCGGATGGTAGCCTTCAAGAGCATATTATGGATGCAACGGAAGATCCGGACGCGATGGGAGACACTCCGCCGACCACAGTTCAAGCTGAACTCAACAAGATGCCCTCCGAAGACGCGAGGCACTTACCAACGGTGTGTCAGCAAACGAATATCCAAGAGATCCGTGGGAGCACCCGAACCAAAATTGTTGTGAGCAGCCTGCGACTATGGGGAGCGTCCCTGTCAAGGGCACCACTGAAGATACTTCGAAAGCTTCTGCCTCAGTTTCGCAGCAGCCTATCCATCCTGGTACGACGTCAGTAGATGACATGCCTTGTTCTGAAGCGGCTACAATTCATAAGAGGCAGGCGATGTACAGCTCTGATTCAAGCAAGGAAAGTGACTCATCGAGTGTGACTAGGAAGCCGATTCGTCGCCGAGTGTCCAAGCCGGGTGTAGGTAGAAGGGAAGCCTCGCCATCATCCCCCAGGACGGATCAGGAGAGGCACTAGGCACTAAGCACAAGGGAAAGTAGTCAGGGTGGCACACTCCGAGTCAGGGTGGCACACTCCAACCTTGAATGTATGTGGCCTTAGGTCTTTACAGATACCAGCGCAGCTTCGCAGACTTCTCACTAGAAAGCGCCTAGATTTTGTCGCTGTACAGGAAACGAAGATCATTACAGACGAAGAGACCGATAGGGCCCTGCGGCCTTTTCTGTCTGTCTATAACGTTTTTGATTCACATGCAAAGGGTCTATCTGCAGGCTGCTGATTATTTCTAAGAAAGAGCCTATCCTGCTCAGCAATTAGTTATCAGGTTGACGGTGAGGGCAGAT
Organism: Hyalomma asiaticum; assembly: GCA_013339685.2. Taxonomy (NCBI): domain Eukaryota; kingdom Metazoa; phylum Arthropoda; class Arachnida; order Ixodida; family Ixodidae; genus Hyalomma; species Hyalomma asiaticum. Next base: position 58,258,534 of record CM023489.1, on the reverse strand, counting down.
ATGTATTTTGCGATCTGGTGCTGCGTTGAATGCCATGGAGAATTATCAATCTATGTTCATTTAACGAGGTTTCAAAGCGCATACACTTTTTTGAAACAGTGTCCAAACTAACTGACTGTGCCCTCTCCTAACTGATGCACTGTCTTAATGGGAGACTTCAACTGCGTATGCGAGCCTGATGACCGCTGCAAGTCAACAAGACAGGAGTGGCAAAGAATTTCCTGGTATCATAGATAATGTAGACCTCATTGACACTGGCGCATCGGGTCAGGCAACTTCGTATACTCGACTCTAAGGGTGCTCCTCTGCTCGACTTGGTCGATTATACGTGTCGTCTTCACTCCTGTCCTGTGGACTTTCCTGCAGCACTTAGCCAGTTTCGCTCTTAGATCACTGTATTATCGTCTTGAAAATTGGTCAAACTCACTTTAGACCGCTGTGGGGGCTTTGGAACTCAGCTTCTACATGATTAGGAATTCCTAATCGCGTCAGAACTACAGTATTGAATTGTTTTTCTATGGGTCTGCATATATTCGTTAGTTGGGAGATATTGAAGCAAGAGGATCGCGCAATAGCCATAGAGATCGTATCTGTTAAATCATACTAGCGGAAACATGAGGAAAAGACACTCTTTAAAAGCCTTTGCAACCTTTATGAGATAGAATGCGAAATGCCAGGTGCGTGTGTCAATGACATTACAGATATTAAATGTCAGTTCAAAGGTATGACGCTGTTCGCAACAGAGGTACGTGCACGCATTCGATCACGGAACAGAAGGACTTTGAACTCTGAGCAGCCGACGCGTCAAGCTTTACTTGATGAGCGATGACACGCAGTGTCTAAGGTGATTCACGATATGTACTCTAATGATGCTCTTGTAACAGATATAGCAGGAATTAATATGCAGTATGAAAAGTACTAAGAAGCTTTGTTTAATGAGCTGCCTGACAGCCAATGACAGCCTATGCCATCTCTATCAAGGGGAAAAAAATTTGTTACGCTAGGACGCACAGGTTCCTGGGAGTAACCATCGATCGGGACCTCTGCTGGAGTCCCCATGTGGCCGGTCTCAAGAAGCGCCTAACGGCCACCTCACAAGTTTTCCACTTCCTCGGAGGGAAAACGTGGGGTACGTCAGTGACCGCCATGTTGCACCTATACCGGACGCTCTTTCTCGGGTACTTGAGATACAGCTTACCGGTGCTGACTGACACCTGTAAAGGTAACCTACGCGCACTCGAGAGCGTTCAGGGCCAGGCACTCAAGATCTGCCTCGGATTGCCACGCTGCACCTCAACAGCGGATACTATAGCAATGGCCAAAGACCTTCCTGCCACCACTCACATCACTTTGGAGGTGCTTAGGACACACATTCGACACCTAGCTCGTGCTCCTGCTCACCACCTCGCCTCGCTTCCAGAAGACCGGCCCGGTGCCTCTTTTTGTAAGAGGATATCGGCATTCCGCGAGTGCCTCCCAAAGAATTATACTCCTGCTGAGAGACTTCCGACGCCTCCTTGGTGTTTGGCCCGTCCAAAGGTACGGCTGACAGTGCCAGGGATTCGGACGAAAGCGGAGCTCTCACCGCCGGCTTTAAAACAGCTGTCTCTACTAATGCTACATGAGGACTACAGGAATCATCTTCAGCTTTACACTGATGGCTCAACAGCAGCAGGCAGATCTGCAGGAGCTGTGACCTTCCCTGCCAAAGCAGTAGATGTGCTGTTCAGGACGTCTCATGGCACAACATCGACAGCCGTGGAGCTTGAGGCACTACGCACCGCACTTTGCGTGATCGATGGAGAGCCACCACAGAAATGGGCCATCTTTACAGATTCCAAGTCAGCCCTTCAGTGCCTTTTATCGGCCTTACGTAGCGGGCCGCAAGACCAATTAGTGCTTCAAACACGACAGCTCTATCACGAATTAACCGACAAAGGCCATGACATCACGTTTCAGTGGCTACCAGGCCACTCTGGAATAATCGGCAACGAGCACGCAGATAATGCTGCGAAACGTGCCCACGAAATTGGAGTGCTGCAAGCCATCCCACTGTCAAGAACGGATGCAGTAAGAAAACTTCGCTCGCTTGCGCGTGATATGACTATAGCGCTGTGGAACACTCCTGGTCTTCTGCATACCCGTCTGCACCGCCTCGACCCATCACTACAACTTCGAGTTCCGCGTGGGCTTACCCGCTGTGAAACTACCGTACTTTGCCGCCTGTGGCTAGGCACGTCATTCACAAGTAGTTTCAGCTGTCGAATTGGACTGGAAGACAGTGCTGCCTGTATTCACTGCGGCAGCGAGGAAACAATTGTGCACGTCCTCTGCGATTGCCCTGGGTACTGCTCCCAGCGACAGACTCTCGCCACAGAATTGTCACGCCTTGATGGTCGACCGCTGTCCGAGCAAACCATATTGGAATGCCGGACAGACAGTGTTTCGCAGCAGAAAGCCACGAAGGCTGTGCTCAAGTTTTTGCGCGCAACGGGCCTCGTGAGCCGTCTGTGACACATGCCGTGCTTGTGTGTGTGCGCGATTTGACCTCTCTCTTTCTTTATTCTTTTTCCATCTCTTTCTGTCTCCCTTCACCCCTTCCCCAGTGCAGGGTAGCAAACTGGATATTTTCTCTTCCGGTTAACCTTCCTGCCTTCCGCCCATCATCTCTCTCTCTCTTTGACAGCCAAGATGTCGAGGTAAAAAGTTTCGTTTGTCTTTTAAACCCTTTGCAGGATGAAAGTTGTACAGCCATCAGTAGCTCGATCACATTAACAGGAAATTGAACAGGCCATTGATCAACTACCCTTGTCGAAAACACCTGGTCCTGATGGAATTTCGGCGGAATTTTAGAAAGCTTTCAAAACAACCCTGTGTCCACTTCTGCTGGACATGTTTAAGAGTTATAACATAGAGATGCTCCCGTGGTCTTTATGCAAAAGCCACACAGTTTTAATTTAAAAAAATACTGAAAGGAAAACCATGCATGGTCGCCGCGCTGTGCCCCTAACAGGCTTATTATGTCACAGATAAGCAGTCACTGAGAGCAAATATGTGAATCATGTTCTCATGGCCGGCTGCCTGTTCAACAAGAAAGAGAGAGATGAAGAGGAAAGGCGGGAAGGTTATAACCATATATTAGACTCCGGTTTGCTACCCTGCACTGGGGAGAAGGGGAGAGGGGTTAGAAAGGTGATAGTGATAGATGGTAAAAAATTCCAGACAAGCTCAGAAAATCACACAAACCCACGCACGCACACAAAGGACGTTCCACTTAGAGGCATTCACGAAAGCTGGTAGATCGCAAGGAGCGCAGACCTTCCGCGACGTGAGGTCTAGACGATGTCGTTGAATGCCTTCTTCCGACAGTGGTCGGTCGTCCAGCTTGTTGAGTGCATAGCGAAGGGATTGCCTCTCCGCACTGTACTGTGGGCAGTCACATAAAATGTGCCCTATTGACTCTTCGTGACCGCAGTGGTCACAGGCTGCGGTGTCGGCCATTCCTATGCGGAACGCATAGACATTTGTGAACGTAACGCCCAACCATAGTCTATATAAAAGCGTGGCTTCTCCTCCGCAAGTCTTGGGTGGGACTCGAAGGCTTAGCGTCGGATCAAGAGAGTAAAGTCGGGAATGTGTGAAATGCTTGTCACCCCACTGCGACATGGAGCGCTTGCGGGCAAGCGGATGGAGCGTCCGTGCCGCGTCCGTCCTTTACGTTGACATGGGTACTTGTTGGTCCATATGAACAGAACGGGCGGCTTGATCGGCCCGTTCATTGCCTATAATTCCGCAGTGACTTGGAAGCTATTGAAAAGATATTTTGTGGCCTGCCTTCGCTGTATGCTGCAGCATCTCTGTAACCTGGTCCGCGGCGTAGAGGTGACAGTAGGGACAGCAGTGCCATCTTTGAGTCGCAAAAAAGCGTCCATTTGTGCATCGTTTCATCTCTGATGAAATGACAGGTTGATGTTGTCGAATGTGTCGTCTTAAATTTTCAAGTTGTAACTTTCGCAGGTAACACGACTGCTACAGAGGAACTGTTTGGGAGAATTGATCCATCCGTGTAGATATGCGTAGAGTACCGGTACTTCATATACTTTAGAAGTAACGTGAGCTGCTTTAGCGCTGGTGATTATAAAGCGGTTTTTTTTAACAGGAAGGTGTTTTATGCCAGGGTCTACCAAGAAATCTGTGACGTACTTCCGTAACGGAAGTAGATGCCTAAAAAATAAAGTCATTTCAGATTGACAAAGTACCACCAGCTGGGATTCGACCCAGAACAAGCCAGGGGGCGAAGGTAGGAGACGGAAGCGCTACCGACCACGCCACTGACAGTCTCGGTATACGAAGCAAAAGACGGGCCTTATATATTTTCTAGACCGGTTTACAATTTGCATCTAATTGACGTTCGGTTGACTTGACTTTCGGGTTTAACGTCCCAAAACCACGCTATGATTATGAGAGACGCCGTAGTTGAGGTCTCCGGAAATTTCGACCACCTGGGGTTCTTTAACGTGTACTGACATCGCACAGCACACTGGCCTCAACAATTCACGTCCATCGAAATGCCGCCGCCGCGGCCGGGATCCGATTCCGCGCAATCCGCGAAAATTTCAGCGGTGTTGTCGAATTTTCCAACAAAGGCCTTAATTCATTCCATTCTCTCAACAGCTCTCCAGTGCATGGAGCAACTTATGGAACATGTTAAAAGTAACGTTATAAGCTCGCTAACCCCTCTTATTACTTTACTTTCATCTAGAGCAAAGCTTCCCCAGCTGGCGTAGCCACTGTGGAGCAGAGGGGAGTAGAAGTCTTTTCCCCACTGCCTGTCTCTCGCCTTATGTGGTCTCGTCTGGAAGTATGGAAACCAGCTTTTTATTTCTCACAAACACGACTGGATTTTGTGTACAAGACGTGTATGCATATTTACAGACTGTGGCTTAGTTGCAGGGACTGCCGCTGCCATTCAGCAGAGCCACAAGTGCATAGCACTGCTCCCGCAGCCAGAGCCACGCCACAACGATAACTAGATCTCGAGCCCAGCTGTAGAACTCTTCTCTAGAACTACCGTCAGGGATAAAGGACCACGTTTTAACAGCTTGGTTGCTCAGTCCCAAATAAATGACAGCAACTTGCAACCATTCCCACACTAATCGGCACTCCCCACCTCCCCCTCTTTCATTCCGTGTATTGTGCAAACTTGGCGTATTCTAGCGGGGTCAGTGCCGCCAATCAGCACACCAAGATTATGCACCCGAAGCAATTATAGAAGACGTCATCCTGTGAACACGTCAACAAAACCACGTTGGGTCGTCTCCGCACCTGTCTCTCGTGCTGCCGTGCGATTCTTGACAAACGAGCTCCTCATGACAACGCGACACTCACGCAAGAGGGATTTAGCGGTATAGTCGCGTCACAGGTATTCTAGTCAATGTCTCCAAAGCCTGTTCGACAGGTGGCTGCGAGAATTCGCGGAACCGATCGCCCGACAGCCGAACTAGCGTAACCTCCGTCTTTTAACGACGACCTTTACGTCAAAGTACATTTACATTTAAAGAGCATATGTAGGGGACATGCGGTATGTAGAGTCACCCCAGCCCATTTGCCAAACTGAAAGGCCAATTCGCAAGAATTTAGACGGCGCGTAATTGTTTAAACAACGTCCTAAGTTAATCGATTTGTCTCAGCAGTACATGGAGCGACGCATAAGGAAACTGATGGAGCATATCAGTTTTCTTGCGCATAATTTAGGAATGTCGTCATGTGCACTAAATGAACATGTTGGTGATCGACATGTTCGAGCTAACGAGTGCTGCCAGTTCATGTAAAGCGCCATACACAGAGCCAAGATATTGCATGCATTGCGAATACCGGGCTAAACTGAACCGCCGGGCAACACCGATCTGGGTGTTGGAATGTCACATAAAAAAACGACGTGGTCAGCAAGAAGGCTCGCTTGGGCTGGTTGGTGCCTGCAGAAGGAAGACTAATGGATGCGAGAGCAACGGAACAAGTCAGAGACGGACGAACCGCGCTCACATCCTGCGCTTTCCCGCGCGCAACAGAAATAAATGTACAGTGAACATGACGAAGGTAGAGAGAGGATCACTCATAATAGAATGTGTAACAAGGCGCCTGCATCACACCTTCAACAAGCAAAAAAAGTACTGTTAAAAATTACAACTATTTATGCGAAAGATGTGAAAATTCCTTCATTAGGAGCGCCATTGGGGAAACGCTCACGCACATGGTTTCTTTTTTGTTGTTTGCTGCAGGCCTCACAAACTTCACGTGCTCGCCGCTCACCAAAACGCCATAGTATCTTGCATTTTATTGTCAAAAGAGGTTTTTGTGGTTGGTGTCACTAGCACTTATGAAAAACCTCTGCCTGGAAACCATGCACAATGCAATAGTACTTTTATTTCAAAAACGTTATGACGATGAACACGATGAAGTGTTTGCGCTAATGTCGGAATTCCTGGATCTCCACCTCTTCTATCGCCCCGATGCAAGTGTAGACATCATAGCGGTTCCGCAGAGGATGGCGGCGTTAGCTGGGGCGGCCTACGGGAAACACACTGGACTCCAGAACGCCGCTTACAGCGACGAACTCAGTGTCTACTCGCTCAGCAGCGAAGACTGTTCCGATGACGACTTTCAGCTCGTGCGAAGCCGCAAGGCGAAGCGAAGGAACAACGGGCCTTCTCTATATTGAGCCAAGTCGCCTATAAAATGTATACTCGGAAGTCCGCGGTCAGTACAATTATTTTTGTGCCAGAACACGCTACGAGAAACCTGAGGCGACTCAACAGACTCTTTCTCGGTTCTTTTCGAAGTGGTGGCACCGAATGAAGTGACTGATGTAGGGTTGAACACAAGAAAAAATGTGTTAGCTATTGACGTTGCACATGAGACTGCATTGAGCACGTTTAGCAGAATTACTGAACTTGGTAAAGGTACGCTCGTATATACCACTTGACAATGGCGTAACTATTGGCGTCATCTACGATGTGGGTGCGTCCATATCCAGCACTCACTTGCAGATTTTGTTAAAGGCAGCTGTAGACGATATCGACGTAGTTCATGTGTCTCGTCTGGGGTCGTCTCCTTGTGTGAAATTAACATTCAAGGGAGAACGCCTTCCATCACACGTAAAGGTCGGACACTCCAGGCAACCCGTACGACCGTTCATTCCGAAGCCGCTCCGATGCCGCAAATGTATGAAGTCTGGACGCGTGAGCGCTGCACGCGCGAGCATTAGGGCCTAACCGCATGCACGCGATTTTCGAGCGACAGCGACAAGCGACAGCGACGAGCGACAGGATTTGCTGTCGCGAAGCCCCATCCGTCGCTGTCGCTCGTCGCGTCGCGCGTTTCTGGAAAACTAGAAAAGATCGCTTGTCGCCCGGAAGTGAGCGTGACGATTTCCGGCAACATGGCGGCACGCCTGATCCTCGCTTCGGTTGCAATTTGCTCTTGATGCTTGTTATCCGCGCATTATTTAAGGACTGCAAGGTATAGACTACCTTCTCTAGAGCCACATCTCACGCGGAGAGTGAGGCAGCGGCCGTATTTTGTCGTTAATCTTGTTATCGACGGCTTGTTTTGATGCTTCGGTGGTAGCTTACTGCAATGGTGGTAGCTTGCTGCAATGTCAACAACGTCGTTGTGCAAGGTAGGCCTACTCTGTCCGAGGCAGCCATGTCGAACCTCGGGAAGCACGCCTTCAACGAGCGTCTCATCGACGAGGTTAAAAAAGAAAACGCTATATGGGACATGTCGAGCCCACACTACAAGTCCCAGCTACTCAAAGAAGTAGCGTGGCGTCGTATCGCAACAGCGATGGGACGCGCAGTCAAACATCTACGACGCAGTTTCCAAAGTGCGTCGTAGCGTAGCGGCGTAGCATCCGGGGGCCCCCTCGAGGTCACTCTGTCGCGGTTAAACAAAAGATTGCGAAAAAAAGGGAGTCGCCGAACACTTTTATGTCTTTTTTCTCACAAAAAAAAAAGCAATAATAAATTTATCATCTGGTCATTTATCTAGTTTTAAATTCTTTTTTGCAATTTACGTGCGTGCACGCGATAGTTTTCAATCTAGCAACAATGGCACTTTGTCGCCAACATGTGGTTGCAGCCGCCGCGACGCGACAGCGCGACGGAGCTCATTTGTCGCTGTCGCTTGTCGCTGTCGCTCGAAAATCGCGTGCATGCGGTTGGGCCTTTATATCATTCTCACGCTGCGGTGAACCCCACGCTACAGATTTTTGTGCAGCCGCGGCCTTGAAGTGCCGTAACTACCTCGGATGCCACGACCCTTCGTCAAAGGACTGCCCCAGAGTAAAAGAGGAAAAGAAGATTCTCAAACGGATGGTGCAGGGGTTCGTCTTGTCGGGAAGCGGTCGCTGCTGTTCGAAGGCGACGCTCCCGACACCATCGCAGTTCAACAAACAACGATGTCCCCGTGTAAAGTACTTCGCAGCCGATGACACCTCTTCCTCTGCCACCTAGACCAGGTGCGTCTGTATGGACCACGGTGGACAACGTCCCACCGGAGAGAGTGAATACAGAAGAATGGCCTACGTTGCCAAAACTGCGGCCTGAGTGACAGCCACAGCTAACGTCAAAGCGGCAGCGGCTGCAAGAGATTCAGCAGACTTTGCTCGAGTCAAACAGAGCGCTTATTTCTGACGGATCGCTTGAGACAGATGAGGATATCACAGCGATGCTTCGGTCTCTGTTGAATACAGTACGCACCCTCCTAAGTAGGCTACAGAGGCCGATAGCCGAAGCCTACGTGAAAGTACTGGATCCCCTTCATCCACTGCTTTCAGTTGGACTGTGACTGTCACTAGTCGCCGATGATCCTTCCGCATTAAAGCAAGAAATACTGTGAATTCCTAGTGCAGTGCCATAACAATGAAGCTCCCAATGTCAGACTCCTTAGCACGTGTAGCGCTCGCCTTCTCCCTTTTCTCCTCTTTCTATATTCCCAATTCCCTTACCTCCAGTGCAGGGCAGCAAATCGGAAGCTCGTCTGGTTAACCTCCCTGCCTTTCCTTTGTCTTCTCTCTTTCCAGGCCTCAGGCAATCGCACTCCGAATGCTGCAAACTATAGGTCATATCCCAGTTTAGCTCTACTCAACATTATTGCTCCGGACGCCTTCTGGTCTACCTGCCCGGACTGCGGGTCGGTTAGCAACTTGGAACATATGCTCTGGTGCCCCTCGCCACATGGTCACAATAAAGTCGCCGAGGAGGAGTGGAATTCTGCCATCAAGAGTTCCGAGCTTGTTCCGTAACTCCGGGCTGTCCAGAGAGCCCACGATGCGTTGGTGAGGCTAGGCCTCCCTGTCCCCACGTTGGAGCGGCCCGCAGTGCTGCTCTAAGGGCGACGCTTCTCAGGACCTAATTAAAAGTTCTTTGTCTGTCTGTCTCTCTCCCTCTTCAAAAACGCCGTGGAGTTCAACTTCTGCGGCTGAGACGGTTATCAGTGGCTTGGGAAATTCGCGTGAACGGCATGCCTCAACATTCCTAGGAAGTGGTAATATCTGATTAGGCTCATTCGTTTGCACAGTAGTGAAGATTGCAGGGACTGTCGCTTACAGAAAAAGCGTTAAATGAACATACCCTACTCGTTCGAAAAAGTCAGATCGAGATAAACTGATGCGTACTTTAGAACCAGCGGAATTAAAGGTCAGCGGGCACATCTCATTCACTAATATAAGAAGAACAAAAAATCGTGCAAATGCCACGCATTGTGGGAATCGATGCGATGGGAAGCAGTCATCACTTATGTCGAATTATTGCTCATTCTTCTGAGTATTCCGAGTAGGGTCAACTTGAGTGGTTATGAGCGGTTATGCGTGCAACGTGGGTTTGAAAGACACGTCCACAATGCTATGGCGACAAGAGAGTAGCTCGTGGCAAGTAATAACCTCGACACCCACGTTCTTCAGCAGGCATTTGTATTTTAGAAGAACACGCACAGTCCCCGCGAAAAGTGTGGCAGGTTGCCTTCGATCGTTATAGCACGTCTGTCTGTGTATAATCTGCTTGTTACGTGATAAAAGGTTGCTTTGGCTAGTTCATGATTTGGAATCGACATGCTTGCAGAGCGCAAAAAAAAAAACAAAAAAAAAAACGAGCACGTAAAACGCAGGCGCTGAGTTCAACAAAATTTTATTAGGGAAAACGCTAGAAATACATACACAACATAACAAAGGAACACTTCACCACAAACGCACAACCTATTGCATCACAGCCAGATATGCGATTTTCTTTTTAGTAAGCGCAACAAAAGGCACGCTTACACAGAGGTTACCCAGCAGTTGCATTTGATTAGCCTCAATGATTTCACGTGCGCTGCTGACGATGTTTCGCGATAACAGTGCACGAGCAAGATGAAGGTCTTTGTACAAAGCGTACGAGTACCCACTCAAGAGCTAACGTGGGCTAACCAGGAACGTCGACAGCACCGCGGTGACTGAATTGTGGCTGATAGGACGACTTCGCCATTTTGTGGAAACTGCGAAATTTCCCCTCCTCCATGATTCTCACCGACTCGCGCGCTCTCTCTGCATTGATTCGGCACGGCGGTAACGACCGAGAAGTCTAACGCCATAGCTCGCTGGAAGTGTGCTGCAAGGAAGGCGCATCGGCATTGCGGCGATATGCGGTCCCCGTTCCACAGGGACGCTTGAAAAGAAAGCGCACGGCCCTTCGCTACTGGTGGTCGTCTAGGGTCTAGAACTCGGATAAAAGTGGAATACGCACACAGACAAGAGTATACGAAACATACCAGCGCCGAGTGGGTCAGAGAACAGACAGGGGTAGCCGACATAATGGTCGAAATAAAGAAAAAAAAATGGACATGGGCAGGTCACACGATGAGAGGGCTAGACAACCGATGGACAGTTAGAACGACGGAATGGATACGAAGAGAGGGTATAGCGCAGCCGTGTACGACAGAGAGTAAGATAGAATGACGAAATTAAGAAATTCGCAGGCATGATTTGAAATCAGCTCGCAGAGGACAAGAAAGGATGGAGAGCATTTGAAGAGGCGTTCGTCCTGCAGTGGACATAAGATGGGCTGATGGTGATGATGATGATGACCAGCGCCTTCTTTATGAACGTGCATGAGCGACGCTGTTTGTCCCTCTTCGTGGTAGTGAAAGGGCGACGATTTTGTTTTACCTACGATGTTGTTTAACATCGCCGTAATTTGCAGGTCGTCAACAGAAAACCGCTGAAGACAGCCTCACGTTCCCTAGCAACCGCTATCGACACGCCAGCTGTGCATAACCACGTCCCTGCTTCGCGACACCTGAAAACGACTCCGCCTAGCTACCGCCAGTTGCGCATGCATGCCCCGTTACGCTACCGTCTTGCCCTCAAACAATTGTGGGCCTATTCTGGAGGTAGTGCCGTCAGACAGTCCAACTCTGCCTAAGTTTGCATGCCTAGTGAGTCTAAATTAAGCTTAGTTAAGCGTGGCTGTCTAACTCAGCATAGACTCAAAAAGCTTAGCGTAGACTAAAAACAAGAGGGGTGAGAAGGAAGGAGGGGACAAAGTGAGGCATAGCATAGCCTTGTATGGTTTAGTATCGGAGGGAAACTAGGAGGGGGCAGAGTAAAGAACAGCATAGCCTTGTATAGAGTAGTATGGCAAGGGGGCAAAGGGAAGTGACGAAGAGGCAAAGGCGGAGGGAAAAGAGCAAGACATATATGGCACTGCCTCGTATAGTGTTATTATAGCATGTAGTGGGAAAGCGGAGCAAAGGCGAGGAGTTGTGAGGAGGAGGAAACGCAGCACGGGAGAGCGTAAAGCACAGCATAGCCTTGTACGGTATAACAAGGTGTATAAAGGAAAGCGAGGGTGAGGAGGAAGGAGAGGAGGAAAGTAAAGCATGTCATAGTATTGTAGAGTATGCCAAGGGGATGGAAAAGGAAATGAAGGTGAGGACGAGTGTAAGGAGAGGGGAACGCCACCAGCTCGGCAGCTACCTGACTCTTCACAGTGCTTGAGCGCAGCTGCCCCTATTTTCTTTGTGTATAACGCACGGCAAGCCCGGTATCAAGCTCTAAAATGAAAGACACTCACTTCTTACAGCAATATCGAAGTAACTTACTTTGCATCGTCACCCCCCTCTTTCCAGTATCCGTAGTCACTTGTGAGGCTCCAGCTGTCAATTGTACCTCCTTCTGTTTCATTCAGCCTGACGATATATTCTTTGGCCACGTTCTTCAAATTCATCGGAAAGCAGCCACCTGCGTTGGATTAAGAAGGAAGATATATAACCTTGAGCTATACTTATAGGGAACTTTGATCACGCAGGCGCAAATATCGTTGTACAGAAGAGTTTAATTGTGCAGCACAAGCAGATTGCACTTCGCGCGATTTTCGGCCACAGGAAACAGAAAGAGACGAAAAAGTGCACTACTGCTTTACACTTGCTTTTCAGTCGCGTGAACGGCGACTTGAAAGGCATTTGCTTTATTTTGAAACTACACTCAATAAATTATACAAACACGAGTGCCCTATAGCTGATAGCAAGTGCATATTCTAGGTTAACAATGACTAATCAAACACGATAATATTAATTCAAGGGGTCTAGGTGCCAAAACCATGGTGGATGGCGTAGTAGAGGGCTCTAGAAATTTTGAGCACCTGGGATTCTTTAGCAACATGCGCCTCCGTCATTTTCGCCTCCATAGAAAATATCATCGCTACGGCCGCCATCGAACCATCGGTGTTCAGGTCAACAGTCAAGCTGATAGACGAGATATCGCGATAGACGAGAGGGCATTGCAATAAACGCAATGTTATCCTCATTTTAAACCGGGATTCACAACTCTTTTATAGCGTGATCACGCGACGTGAGACGCCGAGCGTGATCATGGGACATGAGACGTGAACAGCTCGGGCCTCTAAAGTGCAAGTGCTACGCACTTAATGGCGCTGCATCTGACATGAGTTCGTTCTATGGACAAGAGTTACGTACCCATGTTAATCATGATAGATAGAACCTGAAATAAAGAGGTTAGAGTTAGAATGCGCAGTAGAAACACAAAGTTATGATAACTATATTCGTTCTGTCACCCGTCGTGTGGTTCTTAACTTCATCTCGAGCTTGTTTGTTATTCTCCAAGTTTCTGCCCCGTGTGTCAGTACGGGGAAAATGGATGTAAGGGTCGTCGGAATGAGACGGAAGGAAATAGTAGAGAGGGAAAGGCAGGGAGGTTAACCAGTGTATGACAACCGGTATGCTACCCTGCACGAGGGGAAGGGGACAGGGGAGATTGAAAGGTGAAAGGAAAGAGGAAGAGAGAGAGAAAGTGGGCGAACATATAGCACATTCTCACAGTCAGTGGCAGCTGCATGGCACGCGACATCACACATCGGGGAATACGGTACGCCAAGGTGGTCAAGAGGCACCGGAAAAGACCCACAGCCAGGTGGTGAACGTGTGGGGGAGGAGGCGACCATTGTTGTGATACATTGTACAGCTGGTTTGGCGCCCTCACTCCCTTCCCCGCGGCGTGGTGGGCAGCAAGCGTACCCAATGTTTTGTCCACGGTTGTTATTTGTTAGAGCGGCGTCGGCCCCGACGCCGCTCATTTGTTAGAGCGGCGTCGGGGTGTCGATCGCCGTGTGTGATTGGCTGTGAGGTGTTCAGGGGTGGAGCAACCAGTGTATATAAGGTGGCCCCTTTTGCCTGGCAAGGGAGATCGGAAGCCGGAGACTGGAAGCGGAGGTTCGGAAGGCAGAAGGTAAGCAGTAGGTTGGAGGGTAGCCCGAAGGTTGGCGAGGACGGAGTGGATAGTGCTAGAGGGGACATCTAGCACGAGTCCGGGTGGTGGTTACGGTCGCAGGAGCAGTGCGATGCACTGGGGTCGGCTCTGTCGAATGGAAGCGATCGTTCCACCAAGGTCCTCCCAAGTGGGGTTCGGGGGCGGATAGTACTAGAGGGGACATCTAGTACGAGTCCGGGTGGTGGTTGAGGTCGCAGGAGAGGTGCTATGCACTGGTCGGCTCTGCCGAATAGCGACGGTCCCACCGCTAGGCCCTACCAACCGATGGCTTCACCTATGTCCTACCAACCGAAGCTAAGTCATCCATGTGCATGTCAATGTGTATGTAATGTCTGTCTCGTATATAAAGTCTCGTGTTGTGTTTGTGTGAAAGGCAGGTATCCATCTTTCAAGTCGACAACGCGACGGCGGGCAGACAGCAGGACGGCTTCCGTCCATCCTTCGCAGCAGCAGCAACGCTAGCTGGAGGAGCTCGGCTCCAAAACGAAGAAGAGAAGTAGGAAGGAGGAGAAGGGGGAACTGAGGACAAGTTCACCACGACAACCTCACCCTCTACAATTTCCCTTCCTTCCTGTGTAGAAATTTACTATGGAGTAGTTGTATAATTTCCGCTTGAGGTATAATGGTTAAGTTTCCATTGATAAGTTGAAGAACGCCCGCCGTATGCGCAACACCATTTCTTATTCCACTGTTGATTTTTTAGCACTAGTGGACTCTCCTGTCAGTAGCTATCCTAGGTATATGCGATCTCGTACAACAACTAATGCCCGCTTTTCAATAGTGAAGACTAGTTTTTTTCACCGCATTACCTTTTTTTTCTGAATGTTCGTCTTTAATCATACTTTAGCGTTTTCTCGACTCAAATTGCAATAATCTTCTGCAGTTCATCGCCATCAGTGCTGAGGAACACTGTGTCGTCGGCAAAGCGTAAGTTGCTTTGATATTTGCCGATAATCGTTATTCTTATCTCGTACCAGTCTAGTTTTCTGAAGACTTCTTCCAAACATGTGGTATATAGCATTGGAGAAATTGTATCGCCTTGTCTGACACCATTCTCTATGGGGATTTTCCTGCTTTTCTTTAGGGGGAATAGGGCGGCTGTAGAATGTGTATAGATGCTGGCTGTAGTATTTACGCAACTTTCACATATTCGTTGACGACGCAATGCCTACAAAACTGCTGGCATGTCCATCGAGCCAAAAGACTTTTCCTAGTGTATCTAGCGTATTGCCCGATTGCATGATTTCTGTTGTGAAGTATGTTTTTCTGACCAATGCTTCCTCTCTTGGTTGATTATAATCAAGTGTGATTATTATTCTTTTTGAGGTAAGCTCTGCGAATGTTTTATATAGGACTGAGAGTGGACTGATCGGTCGGTAACTGTTCGAGTCTTTTACATCTCTCTTCTCGAGCAATAATAGACTATTTGCATTTTTCCAACTTATTGGAAGTTATGAGGTATTGTGCGTACAGTATCGCAAGCTTCCTAGATGGGAAATCTCACACATCATTGATCAAGTACGCGATTGTGCCGTCTTATATAGCTGATTTCCCGCGGGAAATGAACTGAATTGCGTTCTCATCCTCATCCGGAGTGACGCTGCCCTGATCAGCGTTTACTGCACTCATGGTAGGGTGACTCGTATTTGAGCTGTAGAGTACAGAAGTCCTCGGCGACATTTGCTATATCATTGAAGTTACTAACGGTGTTGCCCTGTTTATCCTTGACATCGTGTATTATGCTTTTTTTTTATTTACATCATACTGCAGGCCATGTGGCCTAAGCAGGAGGGGCAAAGTACAATATAAAAAAAAACATGTACAAGGCACAATTAAACAAATCTTGAACGAAGGCAGGCGAAAAAGCAGACAACTCTACAATGAAAATGCTTAAGAAATAGACAGAATGTAATTTTGAATTGACTCATGTGGGTCGAGGTGATTAAAAGGCATCTGGTTCCATTCCTCTGTAGTTCGCGGATAAAAAGAAAACTTGAGAAGGTTTGTTCTGGCAGTATAAGGGGAAAGTGTGAGGGAGTGGGAATGACGGGTTTTCCTGGTCTCAGAAAGGGTAATGTAAGGTCTGGGGTCTATAGAGAATCTATGATTTAACAAAGAGTGTAGGAACTTCAGTAGGGATACTTTTCACCTTAACTGAAGGGTTTTAAATTCGTTAGAGCGTAAGAGTTCAGTTAGAGGGTCATCTCTGCCTTACTTAGAATAAATGAATCGCATGGCTCTTCTCTGTATTCTTTGAAGAGCATAAATGCTGGATTTGGTGAAGGGGTCCCAAATAATAGAGGCATATTCTAATTTGGGTCTGATAAAAGTGGTATAGACCAAACTTTTGACATCATGGGATGCATGTTTAAGCTTATGGCGAAGTAACCACAATTTTCTAAACGCTGATGAGGTGGTGTTAGAAATGTGGGTATTCAATTAAGCTTGTTTGTAATTGTGACACCAAGATACTTGTACTCGCTAACTTCAGTTAAGGGGTCTTGGCCAATAGAGTACGAAAACTTCAGAGGAACTGTTTTGTTAGTTATACGAAGGAGCACGGACTTAGAAGAATTTAATTTCATGCCCCATTTATTTCTCCACTTAAATATGTTATTTAAGGCTGAACTAAGTACCAGTTGATCATTATCTGCATTGATATCGTTGAAAATAACGCAGTCATCCGCGAACAGACGTATATTAACAGGAGCATGTATGACCTCAACTATGTCGTTACAATAAATAACAAATAATAGGGGGCCAAGCACACTTCCTTGATGGACGCCAGAGGTCACTGAAAATGAATCTGATTGCTGTCCATCAATCACAACACACTGTTATCGATGCATTAAATACGCACATATCCAAAGCAGGATGAAGCCAGGAAAACCAACGAACTGTAATTTGCAGATTAACTTGTCATGAGAAACTACATCAAAAGCCTTTTGAAAATCTAGAACTATAACGTCTATTTGGCCACCTCTGTCAAGGACAGAAGCAAACCAGTGGATGACCGTACTTAAATGGGTGACTGTCGATAGACCCTTTCGGAAGCCATGCTGAAAGGGAGGTAGAATGTTGCGCTCGTTCAAGAAGTTATTAATGTAGTCAGCAACAGTATGCTCTATCATTTTGCAAGATGATGATAAAATTCCTTCCGTACGAAGCTTCCTTTTAGTTGTTTTTACGCCGCGTCCTTTTCTAACGGTTGCTTATATTTCCTTGACGTTGTGGATGCGTATGTCACTGGCCCTACTCGTCTTGATGAGCATAGTCAGCTCGACGAAGTCTGTCTTATCTCACGAGTTAGTTATGCTTATCTATTGGTGTTGTCTAATTAATGTTTTAGTCTGCTAAAGCTTATTTACATCTTGTTTTATTGCTTTCCGTCACAATCATCGGCCTAGTAATGTTTCTCTCTTCTCTTCTCTATCTCCTCACAGAATGTCATCGGTTGCCCTGAGGCAGGCCACGTTACTTTATTTACATGAGGCGCACAATGGACGCGCCCACGTCTATACTGATGGCTCAGTAATACCTAGTTCAACCGCGGCAGCGGTAATCCCGGCAAGATCCATCACAAGTAAACTCCGACTGTCGCATGCTACGTCAAGTACCGCTGCTGAACTCGTAGCCTTCCGTACAGCTCTTCGATTCATTATAGAAGAGCCGCCTAATCCGTGGTCTGTACGTTGTGATATCAAAAGTGCTCTTCAATATATATGTCCGCCCTACGTCACGGCTCACATGAGCACCTCGTTGCAGAGATCTGGCAAATGCACAATCATGCTGTACTGGCAGGACACACAGTAATATTCCAGTGGCTACCTAGTCACTGCGGCGTCCTGGAAAATGACCACAGGGACGTAACTGCCCGGTCTGCTCACGATGGCGTCATGTGTGTCGCCATTCCGCTCTCCGGGTCTGTCGCAGCCAAAAAGCTTCGAGAAATAGCAGGTCGACTGACCCTTGACTTATGGAACTCATCTGCCTTTTCAAGCGCAAGGCTTCACGCATTAGACCCTAACCTGCAACTACGCATCCCAACCGAATTCTCACGCCATTACTCGACCCTCCTTGTGAGTCTATGGGTTCGAGTAGCCTTCTGCAATGCGTATTCCTTCACCATCGGAATGGCTGATAGCCCCTTATGGGCTATCATTGTGGGTACAGCGAAACGATCGCACATCTTCTGCGAAAGCGCCCACTTCAACGCCGAAACAGTAGCCCTTTCAGCCCCGCTCGGTCAGCTGGACAACCGCCCGTTTACCGAACACAAGATTTTAGGGCACTGGTCTACAAAGTCTTCAAGGCGATGTTGCTGTCAGGGCATTGCTGCGATTTCTTCGACAAACAGGACTTGGTGACCGATTGTCACAGTGCCCTGACAAGTGACAGAGATGGTGATATGTCCCTCAACTATCTTCTCTCCTTGTCCTCTTTCATTCCCCTTCCCAAGTACAGAGTTGCCAACTGGAGATCTCCTCTGGTTAACTTCCCTGTCTTTCCTTTCCCTTTCTCTCTCTATTTCCTCATTTTATTCCTGGCCGAGAGCCTCATACTTGTTCTTGAATCCCAAATTATTCCGTTTTTGCCCTGGAATCACTGAGGTTGGCCTGTCCGTGTGTGATTAACTTCGTCCTTGTCCACTTTAGATTGGGAGTTGTCGTCGCCCGTAATTTCTCTGATCCCAAATCTTTATCTTTCCAATTACTTCAGTGTTTTGTACTATACCTGTATCACTGTACATCATGAAATCTATTTCGTTTTACGTTTCTCCATTAGGTCCTTTCCATGTCCACTTCCTGTTGCTATGTTTTCTTTCAGCTAGCTCCAATAGTGTCTCCTCTATGTTATTTCTATCGATTTCGACGCGAAAATGTCCAATAAAAAAAAGAGGGCGCAGAGACAGTAGACACCTACGGAGTAGCCGATATACATATGGTAAAAGACTACCCTATCCATGAACAGGCTGTTCTATTATGCTTCCTGATCCCCTTATTTCCTCCGAGGGCCCGAGCCCCATTGCGGCTCTTAGTCATTACACTGGGCCCCGCTGCGACTCTGATACACACATAGCGGCATAATTAAGTTCGTCGACGGATGCAGTTTTTCATTCCCAATACATGCACGGCAATGCTCCGTTTATCGCTTGTCCTTGCCTGAGCCAGGAATCGAGTGCCTCATGCGCCAAGTATCCTCGCCGAGCCGATCCGTGGTAGTAAAAGGACCCATGAACATGGCGCACCCCCTTTGAACCCACACCTAGTCGCCAATATTGTGTTCTGGTGCCTGGAAGCGGCGGGTGTCGTTGCACCGCTTCTGCACCTCTTGGGCATGTGTAACCTTTGCGCGCGCCCGTGTGCGGATCCTGTAGCAGACCATCTTTCTTCAAGTTTGTCCAACTCCCACAGGCGTGTTCAAGCTCAGTGTAGCCCCCCAGTGTTGGGAGTTCGTCGGTACACAGTCTCAATAGCGACAGCGGTTATGCACACAGGTATAGGCGGCAGAAACCGTCGCAGCAGAGTTTGGCTGATTTAGTGAGCCCATAACAACCGACGTGGCAATATGCATGGAGGTACTGTCTAACGGTGCTTGTTACAAAACAGATGGGATACATTGCGAGCGTTCAGGTTTTTGCTTCACGACTTTACAACTGAATACTTTACAACAAACTTTACAAACTTTGCAACTGAATAAAGAGGACAGGTTCAAGAATCGTGGCATGCTGGTTTGAACATGGAGTCATTTCAGTATATTATCTATCTAAACTACGCACCAGAGCCATGATTTCAAACTAGCAAACATATATTGGCTGGCAAAAACTCAGCTTGCGTCGTACTGTTAAAGTATAACTATAAATAAATGTTTAAAAAACGTACACGCAGTGTGTTATATGTGACAAGCAACTGTGAGAAAATGGCTTTTGATCTGTCACAAAGGCGCTTACCCACCCACTCATGCTTACCACAAGGTGCACCTTGCACATCCTGGCCGGATCTTAGTGCTGTTTCAGAAGTGGTGTATGTGCTGATCGCAAATAGTGTTTCATGCGGCAGAGAGAAACGCACCTCTTTTTATGGAACAATCGAACCAACGAAAACCAGAGTATCGGTACTTACAACTATACTTAAGGACAGTATTCCAGAGGATAAAGGTTCCGATCCAGTAAAGAATGCTGGGCCTAGGATGAGCAAGAACTAAAGGCACTGAACGTCTACCATCTAACGACGTCAATCATGACTCATTCTTTTTGGTGAACTTTAAAGAAAGGTCGCTGTCTGAGAATAGCTGCATGTCTACCAAGAAAAGGGGACACACTCAACATAGGAAAAACTGCACTTTAGCTCACTGCCTTAATGAGTCTCCTTAACGATACTGAATGAACGTTCTCCTTATACAGGCTGTTCGTTCACGCAAAAGGCGGGTCGAAAAGTGAAATGCCCGTACGAACTGATGGCTTAGAAAAACTGAAAGTTGGGCGAGTTTGTACGAGTTCATAATGGAAAAGCAGCGCGAATCAGAACAAGGACAGAGGAAAGAAATTGGCAAGCGCCCGTCTTGGCCACTTCTTTCCTTTGTCCTCGTTCTGATTGGCGCTCATTTTCCTGTATGAATTGACGGCGTGATGTCGCATATCAGTGTAAGAAATATACACAAATTTAGAAGGATTGAACGCTGGGCGAGTTGGTAATCCATGACAGAAACGAACTGCGCGAAATAAACATGGACAAGGAAGATACACGCACAAGCGCAGACTAGCAACTGAAGATTTATTGAAGAAAAACCACATATATATAAAGAACGTAACAAAGCAGTATTCAAGGCCTGACAGTTTCTGATATATCGAGAAACATGAATGACGCTTCGCAAGTTAGAGTTGACATCGCAACAGCATATTCAGATGTGAAGCGAAAGTACGAGCTAACTTAATATCGCTTTCGCGAGGACTCCAACTACGAGGGCAAGAAAACTTCGACATGCTCTGCTCACATACGTCGAAGGAATCAGAAGGTCAAAATAGTTGATACTGCCAAGCATTGTTAAAACAACTCGAGCCATTTCCAAGCTGTAGAAACCGTCGGAACAGGGATGGTTTCCTTTTGTCGGTAGTCGTCACCCAACGGGCAAGTGTGTTGAGTTGTTGACGCCGCTACGTGTCAGTCATGTTAGTCATACCACCCTGCATTCTTATCTACAGACCTTACTTGAACCTTCACAATGTGTTCATGTCAATTTGTTTCTGTCTTTGAACTTCGTACCATGGAAATGCAGACCCTCGCGCGGGGATCTAACCCGCAACATCAAGCTAAACCGTTTTACACCTAATCACACCTTGGCCTTCGCGTAACCGGTATCATGTAGTAATGAGAGCTGAAGAAAATACTGCGTCGAGCCCGTGCCAGTGGGCCGAGGCACGATACTTCGCCTTGCCGACGTCAAACCGAACACCTGAACAGGCTGGCTGGTAAAGATGTTAGCGATATTATGTGTAGTTGGCGTACAGCCCGATTTGCTTAGTGTCGTTTGAAGGGAATGTTCGAGTGCGTTTTGCGAGCCATGGCGATTAAAAACAGACGCCCTGTTCCGTGCTAATTATGGGAAATATAGCCTTAGTGTGTGCAGGGACTGCTCCAGAAGCGATCAGTCTGTACACATCGGATTTTATTGTACTTTACAGAGAACCGTAGCCACTACAGTTCCCAAATGTCCACCAAGCGTTTTAGTTTCTGCATGCATGACGCATCACTGAAGGTTCATTGAATTTCTATGCCGGTCACGTCCGCAGTGGGATCAAGGTAATGACTTCGTGATCAATATATCTGTTGGTAAAGGCTTAATTGTCTACAACAAGGATGACCTTCTTTAAATATACGTTGACTTCTTTTGAATGCTTGACTTTTTCATAACGGAAGAGGTGTTCGACACGACCTGGCGATCAAGGTCTATCAACCTTCTAAATATGTACTGATTTGACCTTCCCTGTGAGAAATGTTCTGCGTTTTCAAGCGAAGCTTGCATTGGCTGATTGATGGGATACTTGTGCTGTCGTAGAAGCTATCGGGATACCGAAAAACCAGAGTGAACGCGAAAACAACGGGCAGATAAAAAAAAAAAGATCAGCGGGCCTTCAATCGCGAAAATGGGCGGAAGTGAACCATGGCGTGTGCGTGCCATGGTTACATGGTGGAGGATCTAATAAGGTATGTAGATAATAATGCATGCTGGTATGACTAACATCATTGGAACGTCGCGACATGAGGAACTTGACACTTGCCCGTTAGGTCACGTCTACTGACGAAAGGAAACCTGAGCATTTCCCACGTTTTCTACCACGCGGGAATGGCTTGAGCTGTTTCCGTTCGTTCTTTCCTTCATTTCGCGCTCTTGAACGCCGTAATGGCCGGAGGGGGGGGGGGGGGGGGGGCGTCCAACCCACGACTATTACAGGGACCAACAACTGAAATTGCAGTTGAATGAAACGTGGCGTAGCCTGGCGTTGAAGCTTTGGCACTGCTTTCTGGAGTCTATGAATTGCTCCACGTCGCCTGCTGCTGTTCACACGACCATAACTTGGTCTTAGAATTGCAGTCAATACATAAAAACGCGTCCCAGTGTTGTTCGCTTTCTATGCAGCAAAAGGAGTCGACACTGACAAACGTTGCTGCCCTCACGGCAACCGAATTCTGCTCTTAACCGAGGCGCATGCGGGCGGCGTCTCCCAGGCGTTGCGCGCACGCACTTTGTCGGGGCAGAACCCGGTGCAAACACTCATGACAGCTGTCAGCCACTGTTTGCAACGTGTACTGCGTTAAGACTCCATAAGCAAGAAATCCTGATAAAAAAAAAGGATTTACAGCGATTTCCCCCTTGTCATTGCATGATTGGCAACCTGACCGGTAAGCTTTTCGTTCAAATAAAGAAGCCAGGTAACTTAGGTTCTTTAAAAATTGGTTGTCGGCCCCTTTAACCTTTTGTAGACTTGTACTACATTGCCCTTAGGGAAATGTTCACAATGTAGCAATGAACTGAGGGCAAGGGCGGACCGATCGCAGCAGACCGTGGTGGTTTAAGCGCAAGAATGCATCCCCTTGTCCCTCCTATGCTTCTTGCTTGCTTTCTTTCTTTTATTATAAAATGCGAAGCACTTCTTGGCGAACTTCGGCGACTTTGAGCGCATCTATCTATCCATATAGCCGCCTACGACTCTGTGCTCTCCTGGCCGTTTCGTTAATGGGATGTATACGAAAACTGGTAGGCCACAACATGACTGCATGACGAACATAGATGACAGGTCGTAACATAAAAATCATGATATGCGTGTCATGAGCGGCATGATTTACATGCCACGGTCTTGGTGCTCTGCTGGCCGTTACATTAACGGGATGTATACGAAAATCGGTATGGCACAACACGACTGCATGACGAACAAAACTGACAGGTCATAACATGAAAATCGTGATATGCATGTCACGAGCGGCATGATTTACATGCAACAGTCTTGGTGCTCTTGCGGCCGTTCCTTTAACCTCATATGTACCAAAATCGGTATAGCGAAACAGAAATGCAGATCCAGTTTACGTTCCTGATGCGTACTTCGCATTTCCTTGATTCCCACTTCACGTGGGGTCTGCCAATTCTTTCTCTTTCTATTACCTTTCTATCCTTCCTTTTATTTTTTTTTCTGGCACAGATATAATGCGGTATATGCGGCTTGGAGGTGTTCACATCTTCGTGAGCTAAGCATGTACTGAAGAGCGCGCATGTGTTACAGGCGCGCGCCATGCACGGCGCCTACTTCTTCATGCATATAAACTCCCGCGGTGCTTATGATGAACGAACAGTCGAAGAATCGTTATCGTGCTGCCTCGAAACCGTGCGGTCGATGGTTCCAATGGGCAGCTGGAGAAGTTTTCTACTGCCTGTAGTCCAGGGCAGGGGATGGATTATAGGAGGCTTTCTTTCTTTCTTTCTTTCTTTCTTCTTTCTTTCTTTCTTTCTTTCTTTCTTTCTTTCTTTCTTTCTTTCTTTCTTTTCTTTCTTTTCTTTCTTTTCTTTCTTTTCTTTCTTTCTTTTCTTTCTTTTCTTTCTTTCTTTTCTTTCTTTCTTTCTTTCTTTCTTTCTTTCTTTCTTTCTTTATCGCCTTTCTCAAAATCGCCATAACGTAGCATTGGGCTGAGGACAAGGGCAGGGGTTGGTCAACTTTGCCAAGAATGACCATTATACTAAGAGAAGGCCTTGGCCTTTTAATTTTCCCGTTCTATATATCATTACCTGTAGTGTGGCCAATCCCCCTCGTGGGTATGTTCCAATTACAGAGGACACAACAACAACAACAACGAGTGAACTGGTGTTTAGCTTGCGTGAAGGGTGGTAACGTTTCCCACGGAAAACGGATACATCAAGCGCTTTTCGAATCGGTTGCGAAGCACACGTGCAGACGATGTGCGAGCAGCCAGGTGTACGTGAAAATGGGTTCATCTGGTTTCTTGCGCCGCGGGAACGATTTGACCAAGGAACGTCATTAGGCCCAATGCGCGCGGTTATCTTTCAAATTTTTACTGTAACGCACAGTCTGAAAGGCGCATGCACGATGAGTTGATAACGCTTTTCCTGTCGCTCCGCCACTGTGGTCTAGTGGCTATGGTACTCAGCTGCTGGTCCGACAGTCGCGCGATCGAATCCCGGCTGTGGAGGCTGCATTTCGATGGAGGCGAAATGTTGAGACCCGTGTGCTATGCGATGTCAGTGCTCGTTAAAGAACACCAGGTGCTCGAAATTTCCGGAGCCCTCCACTACGGCGTCTCTCATAATTAGAGCTGGTTTTGGGACGTTAAACCCCATAAAACAACATTGATAACTCTTCTCGAAGACATTTTGTTTCAATTCCACAATGTAACGATAAAGGAAGAGAGAGAGTATAACATTTATTTACCATTTTAAGAAGAGAACGTCGGCGAGTGGGATCTTTAGTCCGGGATCCCATTGGCGCGAGCCGCTGTCTTCGCCCGTTTCACGAAGGCCTCTTAGGCCTTCGGATCTGAGCTGGACAGAGCTGCCACCCACCTATCTCTGTGGGATTCTGTTTCGTGTGGCCTGAATTGAGTGTTTGGACGCGCCCATACCATGCGGTACAGGGTGTCTGTTTGATTATTGCAGAACCTGCACTATATATCCTGCATTATATGACCCTGCATTGCATACCCTGCATTGTATATGTCAGGGTCATTGATTAAGGAAGCATGGTGTGGGGATGGTGTACGAGGACAGGTGGCACCACCATCGCTCCCTGCGTTCAGCGCCGATGAGGGCGCTCCTGCCTCAGTAGGGTGATAGCGCTCCCCACAGCACTGCATGCGTATCTGCTTGCTCGGCGTTGTTTCCGTGGGTTCCGAAGAAACGTCTTGCTGGCTTTCGAACGCCGAAGGTCTGAACGATGTCGTCATGGGTACTAACATGAATAAGACAAGCTTCTATACGAGACAGGTCGTGTGTTTAATGTTGAGTAACTTGTCTCCGCGGACGGAAGCATGGTGGCAGGTCGGAGTGCTCTCAAATGGGGATCAACGTCTCGTCGAGGATATTCATGTTGACAATTTTAGGCATTTTCAATCCGTGACCGCTTTTCTCGCCTAATTACATCTTGTTTTGAAGCTTTCCTTAAACATGGGTCGTTGACACGACCTCTGACTGCAGCGCAAGCATAGCTGGCAGGCGTAAGCGCGCTACGGCAGTCGTCCTGTTCCTAGAGCGAGACGAAAGCCACTAAAACACCAGTAAGCCGTGGACCTTGGGTGTACCAAGGGCGCGAAAGGGCTACTCGATAAGCTTAAAGACTGGCTGAAAGACGAACAAGGTGCTTCCTGCTATGGGGTGTACTTATAAATGGCTTGATGAAAACGGAAGAGTCGCCGTGCCGGCACCGGACTATTTCAAGAACAAGCGCACTTTGTCCTCCTCTTCATTGAACCTCTCTAGCGCTTTTGCGTATAACACTCCTATCTCCGCAGACGAAGCCTTCTGGGCGAGTAATCTTCAAGTGTACTCAGATTCACAGAAGTGACACAGAAGCCTCGTATTCACAGAAGCCTCGTATGCTTACAACATCGGCCTCGCGTCACTAGACGAGCAATAGAATACGTCACGTCACTTATGGTGTCGGTGATGACAAAGGGGCTCTACTATATTGAGCCAAGTACTTCTGGCACAGGCCGCGCTTGCGAACTGGCGTCCGAAGTCATACCCCTTTCTCGAGTGATACATCTTGATGCCGTGGGTCGCATGTCGCCCTGGAGCGGTCTTGGGACGCCAACGTACGGGGTTGAGTAATTCGGCATGCTTCCTCTGCACGGCATAGAGTCTGCATCAGCATTAAAAGCAGAATTGTGGCAAGAGAGCTGCCGGGTGGTCCAACATAAAGGAGACAAAAAGGTATGTATCCGGTGGTTTCATACTTTGCCACGTTGTAGGCGTACGGGATAAAAGGCAAGTTGGTTGTCTGTTGTCTGGTTGTCTGTGAGACAACCAGGTACTCCAGACGACCACACAATCGCAAGTTTAGCTAGACTAGTCTTGGAACTCAATTCGTTTGAATTCAACAATGAATACTTTAGGCAAGTTAGCGGAACCGCTATGGGCACCAGGATGGCCCCTAGTTATGCCAATATCTTTATGGGACAACTGGAATCAAAATTTCTCTCTCAATCCCCCCTAAGACCACTTTTGTACAAGGGATATATATAGATGATATCTTCTTTGTCTGGAAGCACAGCGAGGATGAACTGATAAAATTTATAACCTCCTACAACTGCGCACACCCGAATATTAAGTTTACCCATTCCTACTCTCGCACAAACATAGACTTCCTGGACGTAACTGTGAAAATTGAAAACGGCCGACTATCAACAAAACTGCATCGGAAACCTACCGATGGACAACAATATCTTCACTACCACAGCGACCACCCACGCCATTGTAAGAACAACATTCCATACAGCTAGCCAAGCACACCGTTTCAAACGAATCTGCTCAAAAGATGAAGATTTTGACTCGGCCACCCTGAATCTAAAAACCGTCCTTCACAAACAAAAGTATCCGCCACGTGTTATCGACGACGCCATCCAGAGGGCCAAAACACTGAACCGACAAGACCTCATTTCGAACCGTCCCATACAACGCGACTCTCAACGTACAAACCTGTGCTTAACGTACAGCACGAATTTCCCCAATGTCAACAAAATCCTAAGGCGCCACTACAACTTTATGGAACAAAGCGAGCGACTTAAGCCTGCATTTCCATCCGCCCCTTCCGTTACATACAGACGATTACGTAACCTCAGGGACACCCTTGTGAACTCGCGATTAAATACATCACGGTCACACAACGGATGCAGGCCATGCCTGAAACCAAGGTGTCTTGTCTGTAAAGCAATGCAGCAGACGAGTACTGCCCACAGCTCCCAATCACAGTACTCTGTGAAAATTCGCGGTATTCAACATGCGATTCCTCGAATGTTATCTATCTGCTGGAGTGTACTGTATGTAGAATGCAGTACATAGGTCAAACAGAAACGTCATTCAGGCTCCGCTTCAACAACCACAAAGCCCATGCCAAATCTATTCCAAATCTACCTCTCTCAAAACATCTAAACCTCCCAAACCATTCATTCGATAAACTAACAGCGACACTATTAGAAACGGGCTTCAAGTCAAAGCGAGAACGTGAGCAACGAGAATCATATCTAATATACCGGTTCAAAACGATCGAGAAAGGTATAAATGAGAACCCGGGAACCATCGCAATAATAAAATAATTGGTAAGCGCTTAACCTGTGGCACCGTATGTACAGCGGGAACCAGACCATTGAAATATGACGTGTTTTTCAAAGCGAATCATGTAAACCTGTTTGATGATTTTTCTCCTTTTTTTTTACTTCCTGACCATTCATCTTTTACATGCCTTATTCTAATTATTTCTCTGAAACTTTCCTTTTCTTTTTTTTTCTTTTCTCCTGGATGTGGCCAAACGCGCAGGCAGGTCAGTGCACGTTTTTGCCAGTCCGGACACAGACTTCTAGACGCCATCGCTACTGACGTCACTGCAATTGTACTCACCCACCCCCACCCGCTTTCTTTCTTCCTTCCTTTTTTCTGTTTTTTTTTCTTGACATTGACACACCTGAGGGGGGCCTGAAGTGTACGCTTGACTATTTGGTCCGGCCACGAAAACCACTTCGTAAAGAGGGGAGGGAATAAAGGGGGCAGAGGGAAAAAAAAGGGGGGGGGAGGGGGGGACATGATGCCCGCATATGACGCACGTCGTCTGCTTTTCTTCCACTCTTTGCTCCGTTTCTTTCAGGTTCTCTATCTTGCCTGTCTTCTTTCTTTTCTTATCCTCTCTACAGTCTTCTTTTTTCATGTTTTTCTTCCTTCCTCTTTCTTTTATGAAAATCTCTCTCAGATAGGTATAAATAGAAGCGGGAATACAACCATAGGCATTCCTGATGAAAGCTGGTCTCCGGCTGAAACGTTGAATAAACGCTTTCCGCATTTTTGTTGCCAATTCCGAGGGTCTACTACTTATCTCTCTCTCTCTCTCTCTCTCTCTCTCTCTCTCTCTCTATATATATATATATATATATATATATATATATATATATATATATATAGATATATATATATAATATATATATATATACGTTCATAAAGTCACAGTGACGAACATATTATTTAGTGGCATAACCAAAGTGGCCGAGGATTTCTATTCCGAACTATACAGCTCAAATAGGAGTCTCCCCACCATGAGTGTATTAAATGCCGAGCAGGACTACGAAATCCCATGCGTCACTGCGGACGAAGTTAGGAAAGCAATACAGGGCATGTCCCGCGGAAAAGCGGCTGGAGATGACGGCATAACCACCGACTTGATCAAAGATGGCGGAGACTTCCTTATTGGAAAGCTCGCGACACTATACACTCAATGCCTCAAAACTTCAAATGTACCCGAAAGCTGGAAAAACGCAAATATTCTATTATTACATAAGAAGGGAGATGTTAAAGACTTGAGGAACTACAGGCCGATTAGTCTACTCTCAGCACTTTACAAAATATTCACAAAGGTTATCTCAAACAGAATAAGGGCCACACTTGAATTTAATCAACCGAGAGAGCAAGCAGGGTTCAGAAAAGGATACTCTACCATGGACCACCTGCATGCGGTCAATCAAGTAATCGAGAAATCCGCTGAATACAACAAACCCCTCTATATGGCTTTCATAGATTACGAAAAGGCTTTCGACTCGGTAGAGATACCAGCAGTTCTGGAGGCACTACGTCGTCAAGGAATATGTGATAGCTATATAAACACAATAGCCAACATCTATAAAGATTCTACAGCCACCCTGCTCCTCCATAAGAAAAGCAGAAAAATCCCAATACAGAAAGGTGTCAGACAGGGAGATACAATTTCTCCCATGCTATTTACTGCATGTTTGGAAGAAATCTTCAAAAGGTTAGACTGGGAAGAGACAGGGCTCAGGATTAACGGCGAATATCTGAGTAACCTGCGATTTGCAGATGACATAGTACTCTTTAGCAATGACGGCGACGAATTGCAAAAGATGATTGAAGACTTAAGCCGAGAAAGCGCTAAGGTAGGATTAAGGATGAACATGCAGAAAACAAAGATAATGGTAAGTGGCACGGCGAAAAAACGTCTATTCAAGGTCGAAACCCATACATTAGAAGTCGTAGAAGAATATCTGTACCTAGGACAGCTACTTACTGGAGAACCCACCCATATAAAAGAAATCCACCGTAGAATAAACATGGGATGGCGCGCATACGGCAGACATTCACAACTCATGAACGGAAACCTACCACTATCACTCAAACGGAAACTATATAACTACTGCATCCTGCCAGTACTGACTTACGGATCAGAAACCTGGAGAATTACAAAGAAGCTAGAGAGGAAGTTAAGAACCGCGCAGCGGGCGATGGAACGGAAAATGATAGGCGTTACACTAAGGGATAGGAAGACAGCCGAGTGGGTCAGAGAACAAACGGGGGTCGCCGACATAATGAACGATATTAAGAAGAAAAAATGGACATGGGCAGGCCACGTGATGAGAAGGCTAGATAACCGATGGTTGTCACACTAAGCGGACAGGTTGGGCAGATATTCTTTGAAATATGAAGGCTCACTTTATCGAATAAACATTGTTCGGAGTCTGTCCCTACAGTTTATACAGGGTTGTTCTTGCTTATGGAAATGGAGTTTCTATTAATGTAACGTTATAAGTACAAGTATTTCGGTAAAATAGGGCAATGTTACAGAACAAGTTGTAAGCGACGTCAGAGGAAACAACCACTGATTGTTTGGAGTTATAATATTGCTATGCATAGGGACGAACTATTAGGAAGGTGTTTTACTAATTGAGAAAATGCAAAGTATTACAGATATTTGCTCCCATTTCTGTCACAAAGTGAGTAGAATGAAAAGAAATAAAGACAGTAAAAGAAAGGTCATTGTTAAAACGCGCATCACAAAATCTGACAAATATTCTCCTGCGAAGTCACATGCTAAATACAAACAGATTAGAAACGTGCGTGCATTGCGCGTGCTCGCGTGCGCATGCGTCTTTTTTTTTGTGTGTGCGCTTACACATTGCAGTGCGGTTCCATACGGTACCATGGAACCAGCCGAAACCCGTCGCTATCCGGCTATGTCGAGCACCCTTCATCTTCCCTTATCCTCTCTTACGAAACACGTCAGAAGCCTCTAAATAAGAAAGAAAGCAATTAACAATAAAAAGAGAACGAAAGAAATTATGCCGACATACAAAACGCAACTGGAGGTATAGCTGTTGTAAAGGGGGGAACGTAATGGGAAAGTTAAAACTCATTAGGGTAACATACACAGTAACAGCACTTAACGCACGATAGGTGTAAGTCGAAAAAGTAGTGACCCTAGAGAAGTTAATTGATGGCGCTTTACGTGTGAAAAACACTTCTGATCACGACGCATGCCTGGTGGTCGAAGACCCCTAGTAATTTCGACCACCTTAGAAACTAACGTGCTCCTGAAGCTCCTGTGCACCTGAAACTCCTGAAGCTGCGAGCCTCACTTCGTATAGCATTGCAGTTTCTTGCTATCGCATTCATTGCTCCGCCCTTGCGGCGAAACTGTGACTTTTTTTGGAACACTCTCGAAGCGCGCAATATTTTCCTTCGTATGCGGAACCCACATCACTAACGCATATTGAAGAATTGGTTTGATAAACGTTTTATACGCCAACACTTTAACGTCTTCAGGAGCCTGCTGCAGCATTCGACGTAGGTACCGAAGTGTACTTACTGCTCTCTTCTAAATTTATAAGAGATGTGCTCGCCCCACCTCGGATCCGATGCGAGTATGACGCCTAGTTTTTACTTTGGACAAGAAAACACCATTTGATCAGTAGCCACACTGTACCGGTGAGCGCTTCCTAGTGATTCTAATGAAAACCGTTTTCGTGGGGTTGATTTTCACTTGCCAGGCTTCACATCATTTTTCGATATGCTTAACAACCTCGTTTAACTGCATTTGGTCGCGAGGACTATCAACCCTGTGATAAAATTCGCAGTCGTCTACGAAAAGTTTAACTTTTACTGATAAATGATTAATTATATCTGTAATAAAAAAACCAACAAAAATAATGACCCCAGTACTGACCATTGTGGTACGCCCGGCCGTACAGCCGCAGGATTTGAATAAGCATCGTCAGTTGATGCTCATTGTTGTTGGGAATACATGCAGGCTGCTATCCACGATACGAATAGATCCTTCTTCAGTATAACCCTAGCTTTTATCAGTAGTTCTGGATGCGAGACAAAGTCGAATGCTTTCTGGAAGTCTAAAAAATGGCATCAATTTGAGACTGCGCATCGATAGTACTTGCGCAATTATGAACCGCTTCAAGGAGTGCTGTCACTATAGATTTCCCCTTATGGAATCCGTGTTGTCTACCGTCCATTAGGTTGTTCATTTCAAGAAATGATGATGTGTGCTTAAATATTACATGTTCTAGTATTTCTGAACATGAGCTCAGCCTGTAAGAAGTTCCTTAGTTCGAGTCGCCAACTTTGGGAATAGGAATAATTTTGCTGTGCTTCCATTCTATTGGGATAATCGATCTACGAATATTTAACATATGTACTTTAAGCACCATTCAGCGTAACTGAGAACAAATGTATTTAGCGCAGCGTCTATTCCCGGTGATTTCTTTGTGTCCGATTTTAACAACAGTGACAGCACGCCATCCTCGGATGTGAAAATGTCCGCAATACCCGGAGCATCATACACAGGAAAAAAATGCAGGTCACTTCCATTGTCCTGGACAAATACTGAGCAGAAAAAGCGATTAAGAATGAACGCAAGTTGCGTTTTATCCGAAATAATTTCACCATTGATGGAAAGACTATACTTGGATTTCTGCTTAGGTTGAAAATGCTGCCAAACTTAGCCGGAGCCGAGTGGAGCAAGCTTTTCAATGCTACATTGAAACAGTGCTCTTTGGCTTGCGCAATGCTCTCCTTAATAACTAGACGTGGAGAGCTCAGCTTACGAAAGTTGTCAAGACAGGGGCGTTGCAGCCACGTTTTCCTTATGCGTTTAGCTTTATGTTCAAGGCGAACAACTTCCTTTGTTAGCCAAGGTTTTCTCTTTTTGACGGTTTTTTTGTTTTTGGCGTGCAAAGTCTGATGCATTCGAGCGCCAGGTTTTTGAAAAAGTTCCATAGCTCATAAGCGCTGCAGTCTTTTGACCGATATGAACAATCAGACCCTGAGAATGCATCGCGAAATACATCCAAAATGCATACATAATTCGCACGTGAAAAAATTGGAACAACCGCACTTCGTTTTTCGTTTTCGGTAAATGGCCGAGACCTAGCGCTAAGGCTGTTAGTTTGTGATCAGGTATCTACAGTACGTGAACCAAGGGGTCTTTTCTCAGTATGCTTCTGCCGACAAGAAACAGGTCCAAAACAGATTTTGAGGTCTTCTGAACGCGGGTCGGTTCTCTTACTGAATGGGAAAATTCATGATACTTGACTAGATCAGTCAATTGCTCAGCGCTATCAATAGATGCTCTGGAATTTCGCTGCTCCATTATATGGATGGGAAATTGAAGTCCCAATTTATCAAAAAGCTGCTGGTGTGACCGCTGTTGTCACATAAAAATTTGTTAAACAATTCGAAGAGCTGTTGTCAATCTGTGGGCGGTAAAACCTGCCTATCACCAAAGTGGATTTATCGAGGCTTATTTTGGCAATAGCACATTCCAAATCAGATGTAGAAAGAAACTTGCTAATGTGCAACGTACCCTGGTATAGAATAGCCACTCCACCACCTAGAGAATTACGATCATTACGAAAGGCACCATAGCCATCTAACTACACCGTACCGTCTAACTACACTGATGTTTTTGCATTCCACCCACATAGAAATGCGGCCCGAAGTGGATCGCGTGAAGCTCAAGCCCTAGCCGATGAAGTACCAGGCGCGTGATTCCAGACGTTAAATCGAAAGGTTTTATGTGATGTCAGAAACGACATAAAGAAGCAGACGATAACTGCGCGTCATTGAACAAAATAAAGGAAATGCGCCACGTGTTGCATGTGCAGAGTGAGTACTCCATATGCAAGTACTTCAGACCACAATCGTAGGTACATGGGTTCATATTATTTACATCATGTGTAAACGTCCATCATATGCAAAAATGTGCGGAATCCAATATTTATTATTTTTTAGTATTAATAGCACATCATTAGCTCCGAGTATGTACCCCATACATAGTACGCCAGCTTCCCATCTTCCTCTAAAAGTCCATCGGCTCGGTTGGCGAGAGCGGTAATCTTCACCGCAACCCAGGTGCGGTAGCTTTTCTGGTACGCAAAGTAGCCGTCCAAGCTTATCTTCGCAACGAAGTTACACTTCTGGAACACAGGCAAGGATCAATGTTGAATTATCCTTGTTGCTTACAGGGCGCCTAAACCACACACTGGTATTTTTAAACATTTGAAGTAAACGCTTGCATGAAAATGAGAATGCAGTCACGATCGGCAATGACAAACGCAGCAGCATTAGGAATGCAACAACAGTTGTGGTTGATTCCTCTGTCATAGGAATCGGTATAACGCGAAAGTGAAACCTGTCTGCGCGAATTTGTGGAATGCATAAGCAGCAATTTGGCATATGGAGGGGCGGGAGATGGGTTGGGTACTAGAACATGTGAACACGTTACAAATAGACATCAGCGGCACCTCGATACGGCACAGGGATACTCGACAGTTGTACACAAAGGAAAGTCCTGGAACGACTCACATTGCTCCGAAGGCGCTGAATTGCACGCGCCAGAGCCTTGCGCAAACCTGCCACAAACAAGGAGCGTCCGCAAACCGTGACACGTTGCAAGTGAAACCGAACAGGCCATCAGCGGAACACGGCCCACTGCAGCAAACGGCCAATCTTTTGCTTGTCGACGGCCGCCTTTGCATTCCTGTAGCAGTGCACGTCGCAAGTTAACACGCCTGGCCACGCAAGAGAAATTTTGTAGTGGCACCCTTCGCACCTTGTCAGGGAAACGCGCTGTCACAACGTGGCCACGACGTGGCCACGCCCCTAACTTCCGTGGCGATCGATTACTACCAAAACGCTGACTGCCGGCGCGCATCAGCGCCACAATCTGCTCCGCTCTATCATTCCTAAATGGCAGTACTACCGCAGCGAACCTGAAGTCCCTGGAAAATAACTAAGAGTTTTTTTTCATGGACTTTAAGCGAACCTAAAGGCTTTAAGCGACCTAAGCGAACCAACAGTGCAGTGGAAGGGAGGCGATGGTCAACACTACGGTCCGCTGTTATACAGCTCTATTTTAACCGGACTACTGTTAGATGCAACTTGTAAAGCGCTGTAGTGAAGCTATAAGACCCGTTTGTTCCCTATATGACCAGTGTTGCGGTGGTGTATAGGTGGAGCTTACGGCTCCATTCGTCGAATGTCCTGGCGAATGTGCGTTCGAGTCCAAGCGGGTGGAACTTTTTCATTGTAAATAAATATTAATTTTTTCAGAGATCCAGTTCCGTTACAGATAAGTCACTGATTTCTAGGTAGAACCCGGCATAAAACACTTTCTTGTTAAAACCAATGACGTGCTGCTTTCCGGGCCTTTTCGTTACCATCAGCGTTCGTGCTGATGTCACCAAAATGCACCTGCTGACGGCACAAAGGACGACGACGTCGATTGGTCGAACGAGAGCCTACGACTTGCACTGTTCGCTTCCGCGCAACCAGCGGCCACAAAGAGTAGGGCTGCACC
This sequence comes from Hyalomma asiaticum, assembly GCA_013339685.2. Taxonomy (NCBI): domain Eukaryota; kingdom Metazoa; phylum Arthropoda; class Arachnida; order Ixodida; family Ixodidae; genus Hyalomma; species Hyalomma asiaticum. The sequence continues at coordinate 58,223,354 of CM023489.1, read as the reverse complement.
GATCCATATGGCTGCAACTATACGGGGCAGGCGGCGGATAGAGCGCCTATTCATTTCCTAAGGAGGGCCGTGTCAGGAAGGTCCCTTTGCCGAAAAGGTATGTCACGTGACATTTGGAGGAGGAGACAACGCGAGCCGAACGGTGCGCAGTAATCAAACGCATAAACTGCACCCTTCAGGGCCCATTTGAATAAATTCTCGCGGTTGCACATTCATTGCAGCTCCAGTACACAATCGCACCTACACTACTAAATTTCAACATAAAGGTGATCTTAGGTCCATTTAAAAGCGCGTACATGCTTCGGATATACGGACACACAATCGTATGACCAACAGAAAATGCAGTAATGCCCATATTAGACGGCATTTCGGCCCCCCGCTTCCATTAAAACACAACGGGAATAGGCAGAAATGGCACCTACGACCATGTGCGCTCCAAGAAAATAACGAACAGTATCACTCACCGTGGCGAACACTTTTTCCTTTCTACCCCCTGGTGGGCCCCAACTGTGTGTAGCGGGCCGTGCGGCCAATTTGTTGAGGTCGAGCTTCAGTTTCCACTTAGGTACCCAGGGGTACCTCACCGGAAGGGAAGTATTGTGCTCAATATGGAAAAGCGAAACTGCGTCTTCGTAAGTGAACCATGAAAAATATCCAGTGCAGTTGTACTTTGGAGGACCCCAATACCCGCGTGGGGAGCAAGCGCCGTAGATCATCCAGTCTACTTGGGCAGTCACTGGGGGCCTGTAAGGCAAAAAAAGAAAAAAGGAACGCAAACATACGAAAGAGTGCTTTCCGAACATTTCATATATATCAGGTAGGTTCTCATTCAACTTTCTGAGGAGGTACAGACACCGATTTTAGCGTGGATGTGCGCCGCCGCTTCCGATGTCTATAACCGCTATCGCTAAGAATGAAATCTGCCAATTCCACCACGCGAGCATAGCCTAACATTGAAGCTTTGTCAGCGACATCTTGACGTTAGTGCCTAACAGGCCGTACGTTCCCCCTGTGTATTCTTTCGCCTTATCTTGTCCGAAGTACTACCCTAATGAAACACTTAGGCTCGTATCCATAAATCTACCTTATCCTCACCTCTTGCGTTCCTTATTTACCCTGCGTGTTTATGAACTATGTGTCCTTCATGAACCATGTGTCCTTCATGAACCATGTGTGCTTCATGTCCAGTATCTGCAAAAAAGCATTATGATACTATTTCTCAATGATTGCCATTCTAGTCCCCTTGAAGCGTCTTCTTTCTTTCTTTCTTTCTTTCTTTCTTTCTTTCTTTCTTTCTTTCTTTCTTTCTTTCTTTCTTTCTTTCTTTCTTTCTTTCTTTCTTTCTTTCTTTCTTTCTTTCTTTCTTTCTTCCTTTCCTTTCGTTTCCCTCTACATAAACGCTGAAGCAGCTTCGGGGATCGAACCCATAGTTCGGTCTAAACACACATCGGATCTTCCTCTAATCTCTGAATATTTGCTGCTTGGTGTCAGGCAACAAGGAAAAGGCGACACACTCTTGTCCTTGGCCCATTACCACGTGATGTGCCATGCACAATATGTGACAATGTGTATAAAATGTTTAGCTCTAAGCTGTGGGTTCAATCCAGACACCCACAGCTTCATTCATGCAATGAAAGAAGGAGAGAAAGGAAGGAAGGAAGGAAGGAAGAAGTGCATGGTGAATGCTACATGATGTCGGGGGTCGAACGCGTAGCTTCCCAGAAATGTGCTAATCGGGAGGTGCCACAAGACGCCATATTTGTGGTGCCTACAATGCTTGTAGCCACCAAAGACATCATGTGAAAGAGTATAATCAGGCGAAACTGAGTGTAATCATAAGCAAACGCTATTCCAAATAGTAAGCAGCTATGCGCACTCTCCCTGGCGGCAGCCTTCCCTTGTTATGGTGGATACCGCTGTACGAGTTTTCTAGTTTGAGTCGAATGGCAAAGCACAGGTGGAACCGCTTCTTCGGGGCCTGTGGCTTACGCTAAACGTTAGGTTTTTTTTTATTGATTGGTTTATTTCTTTCTGTATTTACAGAAATAGAAACAAAAGCAAAAGGCTACATTGCCTGACAGAGGCTTTTGCTCGGAAATACAGTTGACAACAAAATACATTTTACACAATGCTTGGATATCATTAACGAAGAACACTGTATTTTGACTCAAATAGGTAAGCTGAAACAATACATAAATGCAATGACAGATATATAAAAATACAAATAGAGAGAGATCAGTAATGCAACACAAAGGGGTCATAGAGTAATATAACTCTAATGATATGTAAAGATGTTCCCAAGGTAACGAGAACAACAACAACAACAAAAAAAATCACAATACATAGAATTGCAATCACAACTATTCTAACGCGCTGAATACATGAACTGCCAGACAAGTAACACAAAAAAAAACTGATTCATCTAAAACACAAGTATTATTTATATTCAATGCAATTATACAAGAGAATTTCTTTGAGCTTATTTTTCGAAGTTTTCTTATTTAGGTCAAGAATGTGATCCACTTTGTTAAGGAGATTCGGTATCAGATAGTCAATGTGTGTTGTTGACCATACGTAGTTCTAATTTTTGGTGTTTTAATGCTGTGTGTACGGAGACAGTATTCAACACACCGAGAAGAACTGTACATGGGGTAGAGTTTCTTGTTTTGAATATATAAGAGCAATTTAAAGTAATAAATTTGATTGGCTCGTAATACTTGATATTTAGCGAATAAGGGACGCGTGCTAAGACCTTGTGGGTGACCATAATATCCCTCGAATATCTTAGTACCTTCTTCTGTAATGTCATTAATGTTTTATAATTTTGAGCTGTTGTTGTGCCCCAGATCAAAGCACAATAACTCATCCGGGAATAAAACAGTGTATAATACAACGCTTTCTTGAGCCAAGGTGGTAATAATGCCGATGATCCGGCCCTTGCTTCGGTTGTAGCAGCTGCTGAGCTGTCTTTCTGGTCGACATGATCAATATGGCGCTCAAGTAGCCTAGCTGATGTTTTAAATCGTAATCACACGATCGTCCTTCGTTCGTTCGATCGTACTAGGTAACCACTTCTCTTCACCGAAGTCTTGGGCCCAGATTGCGTCGCCTGGAGTTTATCTGCATGGCGTGTCTTCCTGCGAAAATGATTTGATTTATGGGGTTTTACGTTGGAAAACTACGATATGAATATGAACGATGCCGTAGTAGAGAGCTTCGGAAATTTCAACCACCTGGGCTTCTTAACATGCACTGACACCGCACAGCACACGAGCCTCAACATTTCGCCTCCATCGAAATGCAGCTGCCACGGCCGCAATTCGATCCCGCGACCTTCGGATCAGCAGCCGAGTGTCGTAGCGACTAGACATTTGGGGGCTTCCTGCGAAAATAAAGGAAAAGACAAAGGAGGAGGAACACGCGTGTCTAAGCAAGAGCGAATTTGGTGGTTCAGAAGCCTCTGCCCTGGTGACCTGTCACCTTGCGGTGTTCTTCGGTAGCTGAAATGAAGCCCATCATTTCAGCTGTAGAATATTTGAAGGGAATTGACTCAATCCATTTGCAATCGGAATCCATTCACACTAAAATCATGGCACCGTTCACTCGAAAGGCAAATTCGACATGAACGCGTGACCAGTTTTCTTGCATCGGCGGCCAGTTCTTCGGCGTTTTCGCCCGAGACAGTAGCCTCGCTCGCAGGCATATAGCGCGCGCGTTGCTCAAGTGTTCTACTTCGTGGTCTAGAACTGGCCCCTCCACACTTGTTTGCACCACCGATTTCGTAGCCGACGCTCCCTGATTTCACTTGCGCAGCATTTGAACAGTGCCTGCAGATGCAGCCTCGGGAATCACCACTCAGTCAATAGATGAGGCCGTGAGCCGTAGTCAACTCAAGTTCCCATGCCACGTACATACGCATTCAAGCACGGTTCCACGTGTTTCTTTTGTTGCGGGCCACCTTTACGCATGAATGACTTGACCTTGTCGGCCTCCGTCAGTCGGCGAAGCTCGTGTGACCTCACGATTCTCGTCAAGTGGTATGACGAGAAGCATAAGTGCACGTACCCTAGCCTATTTTCAGACGCATCGGCAGCGGTACTCAGTGCAAGTCTGCCGGTGGTGCTCAGACGAAGGACCTAGGTTACTCAAGGCGCGAATGAGGTCACGACCCTGTAAGCAATGCCCTGAATGATGAACTGAGGTTATCGGGCCCGCTAGAGTACTGCCATCGTAGGAAATTGGAAGCGGCACCTTGCCAGCAATAGGCAGCGGCCGCCCGTACCAGGACAGCCTCAGGTCTGTCTTCTGAGTTTGTGGCCACTTTGTGTGGTGCCTGTTGTACACATCCCACGGTATGACACAATACCGGCAGCCCGGTGTCTGTTTCCATGACCAGCTCAACGCCACCGCAACATAACTTGTGCCGCACGGAAAGGAGGAACTAGCCGCTTGGCACCGATGCTTGACGTTCGCTGACCGTGAACAGTTGAGCACAAAACGCCTCGGTTCCTTCAGTGCTTCCCCTTAAAACCAAGGTTTTCTGCTCCCTGCCCCTTGGCCTACACACTACGGACATATGGTCCTTTTTATCGCACTTCAAGCACTTCGCATTCTTGTACTTGCAGGTTTGTTCAGAGTGAGTTTTGTCTCGACACTTTCCGCACTGTGGTTTCTTGCCTGCTTGTGCTTCCTGCTGGACGCCTGTGTGTCAACCTATGTTGTTCTGGTTGTCTTCAAGTAGGCGTTCTTCATAAGCTTAGCCTGGAGCCTCAGCTGCCAGAAATCTTATTTCAAGATCAAACTCGAAGTAATCAGTGCTTTCCACTCATTGCTTTCCGCATGACATTGTGAATTATGGCATGTGGAAGCCGCAGGATAAGTCGACTCCGTCGATACAACTAAGAGAGATTTTAATCAGACTGATCTAGGCCGTGACTGCCCACAGTCCAGAGTCCCCGTTTTTCCCTCTAGTGCTCGCCGGCGCTTCAAATATAACCAACATTCCCGACCGCACAATGAAAAGTAATCATGGAGTTCAAGCGGGTACACTTTCTGGATGGGCCTTGTTACGACAACACCACCTTGTCGTCTCATCTTGTACGAACAGATATGACCGCCTGAACTTCTAAGGACTTCAACCACACTTGCCAGTTTTCATAGTTGTGCAAGTTCTGTGGTGAGGAGCGCCATCGAGTAAACGCTCACGCACATGTTCTTTCTTTTGTTGATACTGTATGCCTCATAAATTCCACGTGCTCGCTGGTCCATAATGCCATAGTTATCTTGTATTTCACTCTGAATAGAGGTTTTATGGTTGGTGTCACAAGAACTCGTGAACAACTTCTGCCTGGAGAACAAGTACATTAAAAAATAATGCTTTTACTTCGAAAACCTCGTGGAGCTTCTGTGGCGGAGATGATTTTCAGTGGTCCGGCTAATGACCGGTTAGTCAGTCGTCTGAAGGACTGCAGAGACTGTCACACAGCAGTCGTTAAAAAAACGTACCTAAGTCGTTCACCAAAGTCAGATCGAGACGAAGCGCGTCGTACTTCAAAACCAGCAGAGATCAAGTTCAGTGGGCAAACCTCATTCAGTAAAATAGAAATAAAAAAAATCCTGCAGAGCCCACTGATTGTGGGAATGGATGTGCTGCGAAGCAGTCAGCGAGAAAGTCGCTTATGGCAGACTATTTCTCATTCTGCCAAGTGTCACGAGTTTTATCGTGAGACTGCGCATATGCGGTTACGCGTGCAACGTAGGACTGAAAGGGGTCCTGAACTAACACCGGACTTGATGAAAAAAATTACAGCATATCCACGGAGTGAATGATGAGTGGGCGAAGCTCTGGAGGTTCGTCGTAGATCGTGCCGAGTTCCGGATTAATTTAGTTAACGCGCACGCTACGAATCCTCATGGTTCAACTATGCACAAGTGAAATCTCCCACCGGCACTTCATTGCAAGTCAAGATCCAGTGCATATATATATATATATATATATATATATATATATATATATATATATATATATATATATATATATATATATATATATATATATGGGTTACCGGTGAGCGCTTCTCCAACGCGAGCAGTCGGTATTTCTCAATCAAGAAACTCGCTAGAAGGCGCTGCCTGCGCCAACGTTGCCTCTCGTGGGTGAGGGCGCGTTCTCCTTCTTTGCGAGCTGCTAGAGCGTTCCTCTAAGAAAGAGCGTTTCCATAGCCAACGCGCGCCTTTCGCTCTCCCTCACAAGACAGCAGAGGCACGCGACGGGAGAGAGAGAGGCGCGCGCCGGGAGGCACGCGCAGAGGGCGAGCGCGTGCCTCCCGGTACGCGGGTTACGCCTGACGACCGACGCCTGACGACTGACGCTTGACGCGTGACAAGGTTAGACTAAGAGGAGCTTCGCCCCTAAAACACATTCCACAGCTAGCGTACGCAGTAATGAACACCTCAGCCAAATTCTGTAGTCATCCGAGGCGCGTAGCACTCACCAGCGGACCACAAAACTTCTACTTCCATAGTAGCCCTCTCCTAAAGAAAAGGCTTCTCCTCACGCTCCTTGTAGATGCTCTGTTTCGTGACAGAGCATACATTGCGGCCATTGGCCGATGGCAGACAGATTCACCCATTCGCTTGTGCGCGCGGCACCCGTGTGCGGGCCCTTCGCAGCGCGCGTTTTGTAACAGAAAGCGCGCGCGTGCCGTGCGCTCCCTCTTCTTTGCATTTTGAACACGTAGGTGAAATAGTTGCTAGAAATATGTAAAAGATGCATTTGTTAATGCGCAATCCTCGTAGACGCACTGGACACGAACTGTCCGGTGCAAAATTAACCGTAAATGTAGTTTCTCAAGAGCCAACCAACGCATGCCAGCAGTCTGTAAGGAATGATAAATGATTCCCATACTCTAATGAATCGTCGATCAGTGATTGTAGATGGTTCATACCCTATTGTACTGTAATGTGCCACCTTCTAGGACTCGAACTCAAAACCACCTCGAGTCGAGCCTAAAATCTTTCCTGGATAAGGTGGATTAAGGGACTAGGACGCATAAAGGTGTATTGGAGCTGATTAAGGCGGATTAGTGTGGATTAGGGCAGATTAAGGCGCATTAGGTTGGACTAATTGGACTGAGGAGCCGTAAAGAGCATGAAAGCGGTGCGAATTTTATATGATACTATTTGGAGCTGGCCACATAGTACCGCTCTCTAAGCTACATTCTGGGAGGGTGGCTCACTTACGCTTTCATCACGAGGTGGCTCGAACTTCTCGCCGCCGAGCTCTTAAAGTTACCTCGCGTTATTTTCTGTAGTATTACAGTGTGCTTCTATCGCAATAATTACTTCGCCATTCTGTGGAAACTGGGAATTTTTCCTTGCTCTATGATTCGCACCGGCTCCTGCCCTCTCTCTCCATTGACTTGGCATAGCGGGAGCCGCCGAAATGCCCACGCCATAGCTCGTTGAAAATGCGCTGGCGGAAACGTGCATACGCATGCCGGTGATACGGGGTCCCCATTACACAGGGCTCGAAGAGAAGGCGCGGGCAAGACGCTTCGCTATCGGCGGTCTTCTAGGGTATAGCGGACCTTGAATACACGTAGACCTCCGCTAATACAAAAACACGAGTGTACAAGGCACACCATCGGCTTCTCTACGAAAGTGCATGAGCAAACGCTCCATCTCGAAAGGGCGACCATTTTTTTTTAACGGCCAGGTTGGTTAACCTCGCCGTAATTTGTCCGTCGTCAAAAGAAACCTACCGGAGATAACCTCGCCTTGCCTAGCAACAGCTGTCCACTCGCCAGCAGTGCATAACCGCGCACCTGCTACGCGAGGTCTGGTGACTACTCCGCAGAGCAACCGCCAGCCGAGCATACGCCTTGACGCTACCGCGTTCCACCGGTCCTTAACAAACTCTGGGATGATCCTGGAAGCAGTGCAGTCAGACACCCGACTCTGCTTAAGGTTGCATGGCTTAGTGGTTCTAAATTAGGCCGCCTAGTTGAGCCTGGCTCTCTAGCTAAGCATGGTGGAGAGTAGTTGAGCTTAGTCTAGACTAAAAACAAAAAGGAGGGATGGGAAAAGGAAGGGAGACTAAGGAGCGAAACTAGGAGGCGGCAGATTAAAGAATAGCATAGCCTTGTATACTGTAGTATAGTAAGGACGAAATGAAATTGAGGGTGACGAGAACAGAAAGGTGAAGGGGAAAGAGTAAAGCATGCTATTATTGGCTTGTACATTGCTAGTAAACAAGAAAGTGGGAAAGGGAAGTAAGCGTGAGGAGGAGGAAAGGCAGTAGGGGAGAGAGTAAACTATAGTACGGTGTAGTATAACAATGGGTGGGAAAGAAAAGGGTGAGAAGGAATTGTGTGAGAGTGACAAGGAGAAAAGGAGGAGGGTAGAGGGTAGAACATGGCATTGTCTTGTACTGTATGTATGCCAAAAGGCGGGAAAGAGAAGTGACGGTGCGGAGGAGAGAAAAGGGAAGCAGCGCCACCATTTTCGTTGCTACCTCAGTCTTCGCACCGCTAGTGCGGAGCTCCCCCTTTGTTTTTGAGCGGGCAAAGCAAAGCCGGTACTGAGCGCTAAACAAAGAAACCCACTTCTCACCGCATTCCAACTGGGACAGATATTATCAAGCGTTTGCAGAACACTAGTCTGGTGAGGATACATACTTGTAGAAAAAAATATACACTCGCCAAAGATAGAAATGAAAAAAAAGGCATTGACGTTTCGGGCCCCGCTCGTGTCCCTTGTCACAATGAAGAAGTCAGCCTGAGCGTGCGGCTATTTATGCGTCAGGTGGCACCTGCGCGCTGCGCCAAGTGACCCACGCTGACTTGTTCAGTGTGATCAAGGGAACCGTACGGGGACCGAAACGTCAATGTCTTTTTTCATTTTTACCTTGGCGAGTGTATGTTTTTTCTACGAGGACAGATATTCGAACAACTCACCTTTCTTCAGTACACCATTGTTTTCTACGAGGACAGATACTGAAACAACTCACCTTTCTTCAGTACCCCACAGTGTCCAGTACGCATAATCACTTGTGAGACCCCAGCTGTCTATTGTACCTCCTGCTGTCACGTTCAGCATCTCGATGTATTCTTCGGCCACTTTCGTCAAATTCACTCGAAAGCAGCCACCTGCGTTCGATTTAGCAGGATTATATGTAAACCTTGTGACAACTAGTACAGAACGTCGATTAACCAAGTGCAAATGTCGCTGCACAGAAGAGTTTAAACGTGCAGATTTCATGTCGCGCCACTTTTGGCCCTATGAAAGCGAGAGACCAGAAGTTACACTGGTGTTTTACACTTGCAATTCAGTCGCGTAAACTGCAACGTGGAATACCTGTGCTTGTTTGCTTGATGCTTGACGCTAAATAAATTGTACTAAAATAGGTAGCAGAACTGATGGCGAGCGCATATTCCAGGTTATTCTTATGTTCTGCTGCTTGTATGTCGATGGGGCAGAGTAAACAACGCTGCGCTGTGCGCTAGACAACTACTCCTACGGCTTGTCTACGGAGCGGACAGGCGCCAGCTCTGCGAGTCTTCGTTAAGGGCCTGTTCTCGCTCAGCCCGCACTCCGTTCCGCAAGCGTGCGGAGGGCGTGCGGAAAGGCGAAAACGGCTGTCAAAGGGAACAAATCGCGAAATATCGAACTTGGTGGGGCTTGCGTCACCCCACCGACTTCAATATTTCGCGGTTCGATCCGTTTGACAGCCGTTTTCACTCTTCCGCACTCACTCCTCACGCGTGCGGAGTGGCGTGTGGGCTGAGCGAGAATAGGCCCTAACGCGATCTTGCTACTGCTTTCTGAAGGAAAGCTCGGGTGGAAGCAATCGAATTCCTCGGGAGACTCCTCTCGAGCATGGCGGGGCGCCAGCCCTCTGCGGTTTTGGTCATCTGACCTTGCCTTTTTAGAGGAAAGCTCGTGTCGACGGTCGTGGCGCAGCGACGCGCGGTCGCAGTGCGAGGGGAACGATGACTGACAATGACCTCTTGCTTCCCGCAACCGTTCAAAGGGCCAGTTGAGGTCTGTCCAGGATTACTCTCACGACCGCCGACGCTAACGACTCGCCGAGTGCGCGACCTGTTCACAATTACTCTAAAGGCCGGCACCGCTTGAGACTCGCCGAATGTGGGGATTACGGGGCGAAGGCCCCGGGACAACAGCGGTTGATACCGGGAATGGTATGTGTTATGCTGCCACTTCGGGTGGTCGGTGACTTGAGGGCACGTGGACACATAGCACAGAAACGTGTAAACAACTTTGAAAGCATCCACGCAGCGAGGAACCGCTGAGAGTGCGGGAGAGAGAGACCCATATTATGGAAGAGTGCCAAAATGCCTATTGTGCCAAGCCACCCAGGCAGCATGCAACGTAGGCCCGATATTGGTTTATGGCGGCAAACCGCGGCCCATCCACGGAGTAATGTTGCCGGCAGCGAGCCAGTATCGGCTAAGCCGCTGTCAATGACTGGCAAGTCGAGCCAATATAGCCGCTGCCCCACCTATATAGGCAGGCCGTCGACTGTAATTGGCAACATAGGGCCGCATTTACAGCGCTACTGCCGACATCGGCTGAGCCGATGGCTTTTAACGGCAACTATGGCGCCGATTTTGCCATTCTACAGGCAATATCGGCTCAAAACACGGGTTCGATCCCGGCCGCGGCGGTCGCATTTTCGATGGAGGCGAAAATGCCAGAGGCCCGTGCACTGTGCGATGTCAGTGAACGTTAAAGAACCTCAGGTGGTCTAAATTTCCGGAGCCCTCCACTACGGCCATTCTCTCTTGTCTCTTTCCCCCACCCCCACGGACGCTTAGCCGTGCTCCCTACATGGGCTGCAGAAATTAGCGTCCTTTCCTAACCCAGCTACAATCGTCATCATCATCATTATCATCTCTGTACAGTATCGAGGTGCCTCTGACGTGTACATGCAAGGGGTTCACATGTCCAGAGTATCCAACCCATATCCCACCCCTCGATTCGTCAAATTGCTGCTTATGTGCGAAGACTGGTTTCACTTTCGTGTTATGTCGATTCCTATGACAGAGTGATCAACCACATTTTTTTCAGACAATGCAAAAGTTGAGAAGATTTCTGTTGTTTGCCTGCTAATTGTATAAAGAGAGTCCGGACCTGCGCTTCTTCACTCCGCTCATTTAGACCCAAGGCAAAGCGGTAGTCATCAGAGTTGTCTCCAGACGAACTACAAAACATGATTAATGACCTAAACAGGGAAAGTATTAAAATTGGGTTAAAAATGAATAGGCAAAAGACCAAAGTTATGCTCAATAGCCTAGCTAAGGAACAGGAATTTAAAATCGACAATGAACCCTTACAATGTGTAAACGAATATGTATACCTGGGACAGTTAATAACAGGAACTCCCAACCACGAAAAAGAAATTCTCCGTAGAATAAGGATGGGCTGGAGCGCATTCGGAAGGAATTACGAAATCATGACTGGAAACTTACCGCTCTCACTAAAGCGCAAAGTATTCAATCACTGTATCCTCCCAGTACTAACGTACGGTGCAGAAACGTGGAGGATAACTAAAAGACTAGAGATGAAACTAAGGAGCGCGCAACGTGCAATGGAAAGAAAAATGATAGGGGTAACGCTAAGAGATAAAAAACGAGCGGAATGGATCAGAGAACAGACAGGAGTAGCCGATATTATTATATCAATTAAAAGAAAGAAGTGGACCTGGGCAGGACATGTCATGAGGAGAACAGATAACAGATGGACAGTAAGAGCGACAGAATGGATACCAAGAGAGGGAAAACGCAACAGAGGCAGGCAAAGGGTTAGATGGAGCGATGAAATTAAAAAGTTTGCGGGCGTAAAGTGGAACCAACTCGCTCAGGAGAGGGTGGAGTGGAAATCGATGGGAGAGGCCTTCGTCCTGCAGTGGACCTAAATAGGCTGATGATGATGATGATGATGATGATGAAGGTGTGAAGAAGCACGTAAAGGCGAGCCGGTGAGAGCAGACGACGGAGCGGCCGATCGCTGGAAGCAGAGGAAAAAGAAACAGCTCGTGCTTCAGAAGAGAGGGCTCGCGCAGGCGAGTCAGTTTTTGGAACACGGTCAGGATGGGCCGGAGGTCTACCGAACCGACATCGACGCACGGGTTTCGCGCACAGAGGCACCTCTCTTCGGGACAACGAGCGCCTAACGTTCTCCACCTCGCAAGATCTGTTCGTGACCTGCTGCTGTCAGGGAACATGCATCTACGCGCGTGGTTCATCCTACCGGGTGGCATTCCACCGTCTCCTCCATCTTCAACGAGTCACACGCTCTGCGGCGTGACGATCCTAAAAAATACAACACCACAGAAAGCCATTCGGATGTCCGGTTGAAGTCAAACCTTGGTGCAGTTGGAACCGCGAACATACCGTGAAAGGCTTAACTGCGTTGTCTTCTGACATGGCGCCGGTTGACGAAGATGGTGCAACGCCCCTCGAACACCAGAACAAACCACTTGTGGCACCATATGGTGTCGACCGTATGACGACCGTAGCCGTACTGCCGTCACGAAAGAACTAACCTAGTCTGCGATATCGGGCACGGTAAAATACTTTATTTCGTGGCCAGCATACCTAATAGAAAACTCTCATGTGACTAGTGACGTCACGGACAGGCAACATCCGAGTCATCAGGGCGATAGCGCCAGACAACGCGGACGGATGACACGCGGCATAAGTGCTATCTCCACACAGCGCGCAAAACATACGCCTCTATACAATTTTTACCTCCATGGGAAATGTTGCCGCCATAAAACTCACGTCTGTAGGGTCCGCTATGAAGCTATATTTACTATGCCACCATGATAGACGAGAGGGCATGGTAATAAACACAATGTTGGCCTTGCTTTACGCCTGGATTTGCAAATTTTGTTGAGCGCGATCACGCGACATGAGAGGCCGAGCGTGATCATGGGACATGAGACGCCAACTGCTCGGGTCTCTAAATTGGTGCGCACTTAATGATGCAGCACCTTACATGAGTTCGTTATAGAGACAAGAGTTACGTACCCATGCTAACCATGATAGATATAACCTGTAATACAGATTTTATAGAGTTAGAATACGCAGTAGAAACGTAAATTAAGTATAATTTGATTCGCTGGTAGCAATTGATTTTGGCAAAAATCTCACTGTAATCTCTAGGAAGCGATATCACTGCATAATGACGTCAAACCAATGCTCTATTTCGTTTACTGTTTGGTAATACTGGGAATTCTTTGCAGGTGAATCGGTGATTGAGTAGTTGCGGGATCGATTCTCAACCACGCAATCCCTCATATAAATAGGGGCGTAATGCCTCAAGCACAAGAGCTCTTAGAATTGGGGGCACGTTACGCTAGCATCAGGCAGCCAACATTCAACAGGCCTGCCTCAAAACGTCGCTCCTTCATTGATATTTTGGTTCCGTCTGGTACACCAATGCGGTACTGATCAAAATTAGACGTACAGTCAACAGCCAAAACTTGCGCGATGCGAAACTTCGTAAAACAACATACAGCCGCTTAGCCTCGCAACATAGCCTCGAATTAAATGTCGCAGTGGGTAGATGTTTTTGCGATGTACAGGTTGTAACACTTAATTCGAGGCCATGGTCAGACGCGAGGCGGTAATATAGATTTCCGAACAGTTTAGCGTCCAGTAAACTTTTGGTTTTGACTATAAACATGCACGCCAGAACATCGGTACAGGTTCACGGCCATCGAGATACTGAGCAACACACTTACTAATGATAAGCACATTCCATGGGCATTATTCTGCTGCATATTGTTGGGTCTGTGAAGAAACAAACACAGAAAGAGTGCATTAATTACCCTTCACTGATTGATATCTTGGACTCTGTACCTGTTTCACGCTATGTACGTAAGCACCAAAACGTTATACACAACTTCTGTGGAACTCTATTTCAAGCAAAAAAAAAAAACGCATTGGAATTTGTTATGTAGTAATTAATTGTCAATATAGCATAAATAAAATTTAGGTATAATTACACGATATGACGAGGAGCGCTAAAGAACTAGCACTCAAAAGGGGGCAGTGAGGGGCTTGCCTGTTTTGGGTGTTGCCAGTCTAGCTAATAACGCTTCAAGGCTAAGTGACACATGTTAAAGGGGGATGGATGAAGTGGTCCATTCTGTTTAACGACCTCACACAGCGAACACCTAGTGAAATTAGTACAGACGCTTATGGTTAGCTAGCAAATAAGCGTAGCACTCCTGTTTGTTGAGTTGCAAAGGAGTAGCGATAAACATCCTGAATCGTATTGTCGTTCTCAGTCAAGCCAACAACAGCATAGTTCGGCGAATTTAAGAAGCGCATAACAGCTTACACTACAATATGCAAGAACAGATTGGCTAACGGTGTTTATTGCCACATGGATGCCCTTCCTTAAGAGCATCGAGGTTTTCATTTCGGTTTTATGGTACAGACGGGCCGATTAGGACATGACAGTGTTCTATTGAGAACGGGACTGTACTTTGGAGGTTCAGCCCGAATGAAGAGGCCAGGTTCCGTGATGCTTGCACTCGGATTTGAATATGGAGTCATTTAGGTATAATATGTGGCTAAACTACGCACCAGAGCAATGTTTTCAAACAAGCAAACATATAATAGACGGCGGAAGCTCCGATTGCGCCGCATTTCAAGAATATGCCAATACATATTAGTGCACCAAACATACATGTCAGAACCGACTATGAGAAAGCGGTTCTTAAATGTCATATAGTCGTTTTCGCGCCAATCCGTGCTTAACGCGAGGAGCACCTTGTACATCCTGGCGTGATCTTAGTGAGTACTGTTTCATAAGTGAGTGTATGTGGCCATTGTAAATGGTCTTTCATGCGGCAGACCAATTGATTGGTTGATTTGTGGAATTTAACGTCCCAAAACCAGCTCTGGTTATGAGAGACGCCGTAGTGGGGGGCTCCGGAAATTTCGACCACCTGGAGTTCTTTAACGCGCACTGACATCGCACAGCGCAAGAGCCTCAACATTTCGCCTCCATCGAAATGCAGCCGCCGCGGCCGGGATTCGATCCCGCGACCTTCGGATCAGCAGCCGAGTGCAATAACCACTAGACCACCGTGCCGGGGCATGCGGCAGACCAAAAAAAGCAAAGAGACAGATTTTTCAGATATTGGTCAGACCAAGGAAAAGAAGAGTATGTGTACTTACAACTATACTTAGGGACAATATTCCAGAGAATAAAAGGACCGATCCAGTAAAAAAATGATCGGCTTAGGATGAGCATGAACTAAAGGCACTGAACGCCTACCATTTCACGGCGTGGAACGTGCCTCGGTATTTTCAGTTACCTTTAGAATAGTTTGTTCTTTGAGAATAGCTGAATATCTACCATGAAAAGGGGGAACATACTCAGCACATAAAAAAGTGCACTTTAGCTCACTTCCTCAATGAACGTTCTTAAAGATAGAGAATGAAGGTTTACAGTATACAGGCGATCCGTTCACACAAGCGGTGGGTCGCGAAGTGCAATGCCCTTACGAATTTAAGGCGTACTGCACCATATCTGAGTGAGAAATATACGCAAATTCACAACGTAACAAAGCATTATACTGATAAGTGGATCAACATAGATGATACTTCCCTAGTTAGTACTGACATCACGACAGCATCTACAGCGGTCGACTGAAAGTACGTGCTAAGTTAACTTCACATTCGCGTGGAACTCGAGCTATGAGGACAAGAAAACTTGGACATGCTCTACCAACACGCGCGCGTTAGAATCAGTAGGTCAAACAATTGATGTATCAAACATTGTAAAAAAGTGTTCAAGCCATGTCCATACTGTAGAAGCCGTAGGAACAGCCCAGCTCTTCTTTTGTCGGTAGTCGGGACCCAACGGGTAAGTACGTCAAGTTGTTGATGTCGCGATATATCAGTCATGTTAGTCATACCACCCTGCATCATTATCTACAGACTTTTCAGTTTTTCAGTAGTTTCAGTTTATTGGTTATATAAGAATTGATTACATAATACTTGTATAGAGATGAAGGTGCCAGAGAAGGAGTACTGAAATTCATGCAATTCTCTTTCTTTCTTTGAATTTCGTGCAATGGAAATCCAGCCCCGCCTGCGGGTTTCGAACCCGCAACTTCAAGCTAAGCCTTTTCTTCGCTTAATCACACCGTGACCTTCGCATAATTTCTGTTACGTAGCAGTGAGCTAGGGACAAGATTGCAAGATTGCGTCTATCCTCCCAGGGCATAGTGGGCCGTGAGCAAGGAAGCGCTCGGGACGGGTCGTGACAACGATACCACACTTTACTGACGTCAAACCTAGCCCCTGAACAGGTTCGCTATTAAAAATGTGAGCGGTATTACGTGCACTTAGTGTAAAACCCGATTTGCTTAGTGTCATTTGAAGGGAATATTCGAGTGCGCTTTGTGAACAATGGAGCTTGAAAAGAAATGCAGGGTTCCGCGCTAATTATGCTGAATATTGCCCTAGTTTGTGCAGGGACCGCTCCAGAAGCTGTTGCGCTGTATACACGAGATTTTATTGTACTTTAGATCACAGCCAGTACAGTTCCCAAATGTTCGCCAAACATATAAGTTTTTGCATGCGAGACACCTCACTGAAGGTTATAGTTCAATTCATATGCCGTTCACGTCCGCAGTGGGATAATGACTTCAAGACCAATGAGTCTGTTGCTGAAGGCTCGTCTACAGCAAGGATGACCTTCACTTAAATATATGTTGACGTCTTCTGAATATTTGGCTTTGTTCTTAGCGGGTGAGCTTTTCGATACTACCTGGGCGATAAAGCTTCGTTAACCTTTCTGAACATGTTTTGACCTCCCGTGCAGAGAAACTTTCTACGTTTTCAAGCGAAGCTTGCATTGGCTCATTAATGACATACTTGTTTTGCCGTAGAAGCTGTCTGCGTATGAGAAAACCATCGTCAACGCAAAAACAGTGCGCCAATAAAAAAAAGATTCAGCCGACCTTTATTTATCGGAACAATGGGGGCAGTGAACCTCGGCGCGCGCGCGTCTACTTCGTTCGTCCTTTTCTTCTTTCGTTTCGTGCTATTCCAATGCTGGTGTCGTCGTGGGGATCCGACCCGCAACTACGAGCTAAAAGTTAAGGCCCGTGCACACTAGCGGAAAAACGCGCGCGGCGCGCCGGCGGCGGGAAAACGCTTCGGCGGCGACACAGCCACACTTCTCGCGGCTATCGCGGCAAACCGAGGCGGCAGCCCCGCGAAATCCCGCCCCCTTCGGGGGAACGAGCGCGAGAGGGCGAGCCACCGCACGGGTTCGAAACGAGCCTCCGGGCGGGTCCGCATAACTCCGCGATGGAGCGCGTACGTCACGGGCGGGGACGCTCTGATTGGTCTGATTGGTCCCCTCCCCGGCGGCACGCGGCGCGCCGCGAGAAATCGCGCACGGACCGATAGCTCTCGCGGCACGAGAATCCTGCCGCAAGGCAGCCTCGGAGGCTCACGTGTTTCCGCCGGCGGCGCGCCGCGCGCGTTTTTCCGCCAGTGTGCACGCTCCTTTAGGCTACACTTGTCCCTCATTGCCCCTCGGGAAATCTCTAAAACGCAGCAATGAGGCAAAGATGGGTCCAGCGGCGCTTGGTGAATGGAGTGCAAGAACGCATCCGCTTGTCCCTCCTGCGTCTCTTGCTTTTTTTTTCTTTCTTTTTCTCTTGCTGTCTTCCTTTCTCTCCTTCCCTCTTTCTTGAGTACTCAGAAGCGTTCACGTCTTCGTGTGCCGAGCGTGCGCTGAGAATCGCGTGCGTGTTGCAGGCGCGTGCCATGCACTTCATGCATATATACCCTCGCGACGCTCATGATTAACCAGCAGTGGTAGAATCGTCACCATGCTGCCTCTATAACCGGCGGCAGGACAACGAATTGTCTGCTGTCCCTGTAATCCGAGACAGGAGTGGACGAGGAGGCTTTGCTTCTTTTTGTATTGCCTTTTGTCACAATCGCCAAAACGTAGCACTGGGCTGAGGAGACCAGTGAGGGTAGGTGGTCGAAGGGCAGCGGGTGTGTCGCCTTTGCCAGGAATGACCATTACTAAGAAGAGGGAACTAAACTGGCGTTTCATAATGAGTGAAGGGCGGGAAAGTCTTCGCACGGAAAAAGGAACATGCAACGCATTTCGAATCGCTTGCTAAGCCCACGTCCAGACAATGTGTGAGTAGACAGATGTACATAAAAGTGGCCTGTCCCGCCACGGTAGTCTAGTGGCTACGGTACTCGGCTTCTGATCAGAAGGTCGCGGGATTGAATCCCAGCCGCGGCGGCTGCGTTTCGATGGTAGCGAAATGTTGAGGTCCGTGTGCTACCCCAGGTGGTCGAAATTTCTACAACCCCACCCCTCCCCAAGGCATCTCTCATAATCATATCGTGGTTTTGGTTCGTCAATCCCCAGAAATCAATTAAATCACCGGTGTTAATGTTCTATGAACTGAACCGCACAGCTTCGAGGCCGCATCATTCGAAGCCATTTAAGATCTATGGAAATAATAATAATAATAATAATAATAATAATAATAATAATAATAATAATAATAACCCTGGAGAAGTTTAGCGCTGAACTTAAAAAGACAAAATTCAGCTGTATCGTTCACCATACAGGTGCACATGAGGTGTACAATACATTCATGCGTTTACGAAAACGCGTACGAAAACTGTTTGCGTACAAAAAAATAAAAAAGTGAAAAACTAAAAAGAAATTCAGAAACTGTAGCTCAGTGATGAATACCTCAGGACGATCCTCGAAAACAATTTTTACATGCAAAATTTGTGATGACCCAGGAAGCTTCGTACTTCGTTCAACTTAAGAAGCACCGTGACTACTTCAGTAAATTTCTGAGAAGTGCTAAAAACAGGCATTTCGAATACGTTTTTGCTAGAGCGGGAGCTAGGAGAGAGGCCATATGGCATGAAGTAAATGAACTTCTCACTGAATCTCATCAAGAGCAAAAGCTAGAGTTTGCAATTGACAATGAACTCATTATACCTGACGAATTATCTGAAAATTTAGCAAACGCTTTAGGTCTTCGACCTTAAGCGCGGACACAAATGTAACCTCTTTTCTGAGAAACTGCAGTAGTTTCACAGCTTTTTTGTACCTGCAACTTTATAAGGAGTATACACGACTTTTATGTCATGAAAGAACAACGTTACTCGATATGAATGGACTTCGAGTTATACAGATTACATTTGTGTTCGACCTTTTCTTACAAGTGCTTGCTCATCATTTTCAACGTTTGCTTATCAAATGGCGTTTTCCCGAAGAAATGTAGCATGCAAAATTGATCATTTTGTTTAAGTTGGAAAATAAATTGATTTATCAAATTATAAGCCAGTATCCGTGCTTCCTGTATTTCCGAAATCGCTCGGAAAGATCACATGTAAAAGAGTTACTTTTTATTTTATCAGATATGCAGCCTGGTTTCCGGCGTGGAATGTCTCGAGAAAGGGCATTGCTAACAAAAGAATTATTTCTAAGCAGTTTCCAGAATGAAATGTTAAATATTCGTGTATTCGTGGAGTTTTCGAGGGCTTTTGATTCGATTCATTAGACTATTTGTGAAATTGCAGCATTATGGCTTGCACAAGAAGCAGTGTTTTGCTATTGTTTCCAAAACTTCGACAGCAAACACATTAGCACGAGGTATTCATCAAGGAATTGTACTTGGGCCTATCATATTTAACATTTTTATAACGACATAACGAACACTATAGCGCAAAGGCACAGTTTATAGCCTACGCTGGTGACACGAGCCTTTTTTTTCGACCAGTTCACGTTGCGCATCTTATATATAAAGCAAATAGTACTTTTAACTGAACACAAAAGTGGAGTGCTTTAAATTCATTAGCAATTGTTGCGAATAAAACTGAAGCTGTGATGTTTACTCCACCACCACAAAAAGAAGTAACTGTAACAACGGTCTCTATCTTGGCACTGAAACGGTACAATTAGTTGATAACCCAATGACGTTAGGAGTAATTTTTCACAACTATTTTGGGATACAGGCATTCAGCGATTGCTTGTAGCATCACATATCGGTTCCGATACTCGCTGCCCTCTAATAAAGTCCATTACTGTCTCATGTTAGCTATAGAGAGAGAGAGAGAGAGAGAGAGATGATGGGCGGAAGGCAGGGAGGTTAACCGGACGGAAGATATCCAGTTTGCTACCCTGCACTGGGGAAGGGGTGAAGGGAGACAGGAAAGGAATGGAAGAAAAGAAGAAAGCGAGAAAGAGAGAGGTCAACTCGCGCACACACACAAGCACGGCATGTGTCAGAGACGGTTCATGAGGCCCGTTGCGCGCAAAAACTTGAGCACAGCCTTCGTGGCTTTCCGCTGCGAGACACTATCGTTCCGGCATTCAAATATGGTTTGCTCGGACAGCGGTTGACCATCAAGGCGTGATAAGTCTGCGGCGAGAGTCTGTCGCTGGGAGCAGTACCCAGGGCAATCGCAGAGGACGTGTGCAATCGTTTCCTCGCTGCCGCAGTGAAGACAGGCAGCACTGTCTTCCCGTCCAATGCGATAGCCGAAACTTCTCGTGAATGACGTGCCTAGCCACAGTCGGCAAGAGAGAGAGAGAGAGAGAAATAAGGAAGGGAAGGCAGGGATGTTAACCAGTCATGAGTCCGGTTTGCTACCCTACACTGGGGGATGGGAAAAGGGGAATAAAAGTAAAGAGAAGGAGAGAAGGGGAATGCCTACAGGGCAGTCCTATACAATATCATAGGCGCTCGGCTAGGCCAGATGCTTTTAGAA
Source organism: Hyalomma asiaticum (assembly GCA_013339685.2). Taxonomy (NCBI): domain Eukaryota; kingdom Metazoa; phylum Arthropoda; class Arachnida; order Ixodida; family Ixodidae; genus Hyalomma; species Hyalomma asiaticum. The sequence continues at coordinate 58,202,535 of CM023489.1, read as the reverse complement.
AGGCCAAAAGCGCTTTCATTGCTTTCTGAGCCGTTGGACCGTGAGGACGGTATTCTAAGATTGTCTGTTCACAAAGTGGACGATCGTCGAGCTTTGTGAAGGACTCGGTCATAGGCAGTCGATGTTCCTCAAATTGTGGGCAGTGGCACAACAAGTGATCTATGGTCTCTGCGCATCCGCAGACAGCACACGCAGGACTATCAGCCATTCCAATCAGCGCAGAGTAAGCGTTCGTAAAGGCCACTCCCAACCACAATCGGCAAAGAAGCGAAGCCTCACGTCGGTGCAAACCAGCCGGAGGTCCGAGTTGCAGCGATGGGTTTAGCCGGTGCAGTCTGGTGCGCCTCGTGTATGGGGTATTCCACTCAGTTAAGGACATGGTTCGCGCAAGAGTGCGAAGTTGTCTTGCAGCGTCGGTCCTTGAGAGCGGAATGGGAACACAGCGGTCTTCATCGCCTGATGTCCGAGCTGCCTTATCTGCGGAGTCATTTCCACTGATACCGCAATGGCCTGGTATCCATTGAAAATATATCTCATGTCCTTTTTCTTGTAAATTTTGCACAAGTACCGCGATTTCGTATGTAAGGTGGTTTTGCTCCACGTGTCGAAGAAACGACTGTATACTTTGTAGAGCTGATCTTGAATCGCAGAAGATTGCCCACTTTGCAGGACTCTCAGCGTGTATAATATGAAGCGCTGCGCGGAGAGCCGCGAGCTCTGCAGCTGTAGATGTGGTGACGTGGGAAGTTTTGAAGTGCTGGGTGACTCCCATTCTTGGGATAACTATAGCACTACCGGAACTGGTTGATGTGGTTGAGCCATCGGTATAAACTTCTGTGCAGCCCCTGTACTTCGCATACATGTGTAACATGCTTAGTTGTTTGAGTGCACATGGTGGTAAGTCCGACTTTCTCAGAATACCAGGGATGTTGAGGCAAACTTGAGGATGGTTCACACACCATGGAGGAATTGAAGCCTTTGTTGTAGGTGCATACCCTGACGAAAGAGAGGCACGGTGGGCGAGGACCTTTGAACTGAACGTTGTGCGGGGTCGTTCCACTGGAAGACCTGCGAGGTGGTGATTAGGGGTCCGGGCACAGTGTCTTATGTGCACACGCATTGTTTCAATGGTTACATGCGTTCTGACATTGTGATCGCGAGCGATTGCTATAACGTCTGTCGACGACGCCACAGTCGGCAAAGTACGGTCGTTTCACAGCGGGTAAGCCCATGCGGAACTCGAAGTTGCAGTGATGGGTCGAGGCGGTGTAGACGGGTATGTAGAAGGCCAGGAGTGTTCCACTGCGCTGTCGTCATATCACGCGCAAGCGAGAGTAGTTTTCTTGCTGCATCCGTTCTTGACAGTGGGATGGCTTGCAGCACTCCAATTTCGTGGGCACGTTTCGCAGCGTGATCTGCGTGCTCGTTCCCGATTATTCCAGAGTGGCCTGGTAGCCACTGAAACGTGATGTCATGGCCTTTGTCGGTTAATTGGTGATAGAGCTGTCGTGTTTGAAGCACTAATTGGTCTTGCGGCCCGCTACGTAAGACCGATAAAAGGCACTGAAGGGCTGATCTGGAATCTGTAAAGATGGCCCATTTCTGTGGTGGCTCCCCGTCGATCACGCAAAGTGCGGTGCGTAGTGCCTCAAGCTCCACGGCAGTCGATGTTGTGCCATGAGACGTCTTGAACAGTACATCTACTGCTTTGGCAGGGAAGGTCACAGCTCCTGCAGATCTGCCTGCTGTTGTTGAGCCATCAGTGTAAACCTGAAGATGATTCCTGTAGTCCTTATGTAGCATTAGCAAAGACAGCTGCTTTAAGGCCGGCGGTGAGAGTTCCGCTTTCGTCCGAATCCCTGGCACTGTCAGCCGGACCTTTGGACGGGCCAAACACCAAGGAGGCGTCGGAAGTCTCTCAGCAGGAGTATAATTTTTTGGGAGGCACTCGCGGTATGCCGATAGCCTCTTACAAAAAGAGGCACCGGGTCGGTCTTCTGGAAGCGAGGCGAGGTGGTGGGCAGGAGCACGAGCAAGGTGTCGAATGTGTGTCCGAAGCACCTCCAAAGTGATGTGAGTGGTGGCAGGAAGGTCTTTGGCAATCGCTATAGTTTCCGCTGTTGAGGTGCAGCGTGGCAATCCGAGGCAGATTTTGAGTGCCTGGCCCTGCGCGCTCTCGAGTGTGCGTAGGTTACTTTTACAGGTATCAGTCAGCACCGGTAAGCTGTATCTCAAGTACCCGAGAAAGAGCGTCCGGTATAGGTGTAACATGGCGTTCACTGACGTACCCCACGTTTTCCCTCCGAGGAAGTGGAAAACTTGTGAGGTGGCCGTTAGGCGCTTCTTGAGACCGGCCACATGGGGACTCCAGCAGAGGTCCCGATCGATGGTTACTCCCAGGAACCTGTGCGTCCTAGCGTAACAAATATTTTGTCCTTTAATAGATATGGCATATGCTGTCATTGGCTTTCGCGTGAAAGCGACCAGCGCCGATTTTGCAGGCGAAATTTCAAGACCTTGTTCATTGAGGTATGTCGATATCGAAGTCGCGGCTTTTTGGAGCCTCGCACGTATCTGAGGACGTGTTACGCCTGACGTCCAAACACAGATGTCGTCAGCATAAATCGATATCTGTACACAACCTGGTATGCGTTCCACGAGACCAATCATAACCAAATTGAATAATGTGGGACTCAAGACGCCCCCTTGAGGAACTCCACGGTGTGTGTAGTGCAGAGATGTCGGCCCATCGTCGGTTTGCACAAAGAAGGATCTCATCTGTAGGTAGGCACGAATCCAGCGGTACGCTCGGCCACCAAGACCAACGGACTCAAGGGCGTCGAGTATGGCCTCGTGAGAAACGTTGTCGTAAGCTCCTTTTATGTCTAAAAATAGTGCCGCGGTTAATCGCCTGCTCAATTTCTGGTGCTGGACGTACGTTACGAGGTCAACAACGTTGTCGATAGAGCAACGAACGCGTCGAAAACCGGCCATGACACTTGGATAGACCTCGTAGCGCTCTAGGAACCACTCCAGCCTGGCGAGGATCATGCGCTCCATCAGCTTCCCTACACAGCTAGCTAGTGCTATTGGGCGGTATGACGAGAGCTCTAAAGGTGATTTTCCAGGTTTTAGGAGCGGAACCAATCGGCTCGTTTTCCATTCTTGGGGGACATGTCCGTCTCGCCATGAGTCGTTGAATGTTTCCAACAAGGCTTTCCGCGCCTGCTCACCCAGGTTGCATAAGATCCTGTAGGAGATGCCATCTGGGCCAGGTGATGACGAACGATTGCACAACACAAGGGCCGCATCCAGCTCCTCAGTGGTAAAGGGCAGGTCCATGCGTGAGTCCAGTGACTGTGGAGTGTTCTGTGTAGCAGGTACTCCTGTGCAAGCTGCGTTGCCGACAATCTTCATACAAAAATCTTCGGCTACCTCGATATCCCGTCGACCTTGGTAAAGCGCTAAAGCTTTGAACGGAAACCGCTGCTCAGGAAGCGTACGCAGACCTCGCACTGTTCTCCATATTTGCGATAAAGGTTTCCGGGGGTCCAGAGACCGTTGAGACTCAAGTTTATCTATGCGATGCTGTATCTTCTTTTGTATGCGCCTTGCTGTCCTTAGATCGTGTACGGACTTTGTCCGTCTATATCTTCGCTCGGCACGTCGACGAATCGTACGTAGTCGTTCCAACTCTACGTCCGTTTCCGAGCGCTTCGGGGAGCATGTCAGTGTGCGCATCGCCGTCTGTACTGCTTCCTTTATAGCTTGCTCTAGACCTGACGGGAGGCCGCTGCTATCGCAGCAATCTACTGCGGTGTATGACATCACAAGCAAACATTCGAAGTTTAAAGAACAGAAATCCTGCAGATACCACACGTTGTGTGAAGTACTGCCATGCGAAGCAGTCAGCGAAAAAATCGCACATGTCAAATTGTTTGGCATTCACCCAAGTGTTACGAATAATATTGCCACGTGCAGGAACAGAGTGCTCAACAGCAAGAGTGGTAAAGAAATGTATTTAGAGATGATGTATATACAGGGAGGTCCGCCGCGGTGGTGTAGTGGTTACGGTACTCGGCTGCCACCCAAAATACGCGGGTTCGATCCCGGCCGCGGCGGTCGCATTTTCGATGGAGGCGAAAATGCCAGAGGCCCGTGTACTGTGCGTTGTCAGTGCACGTTAAAGAACCCCAGGTGGTCTAAATTTCCGGAGCCCTCCACTACGGCCTTTCTCTCCTCTCTATCTCTTTCACTCCCATTCCCCCACCCCCACGGACGCTTAGCCGGGCTCCCTACGTGGGCTGCAGAAATTAGCGTCCTTTCCTAAACCAAAACCACAATCAATCAGCCGTTGGAGCCAAGATGAACGACCAGCGCAGCAACAACAGCAGCCGCACGAGAGGTTCCAGATCGTCCTCTTCGTCACTTTCCTGCGCACACATGTGCGCAGGGTAGCTACACATGTGCGCAGGTACATTCACATGCGAGTGTTGTATGCGCTTCGATGTGGACTAAGCTAAACCACGGCCGCTCAAGCGGCCGTGGCTATACGATACTAAGTTATGTATGTATGTATGTATGTATGTATGTATGTATGTATGTATGTATGTATGTATGTATGTATGTATGTGTTAGTTTATATCTATATATAAGCCTATGGCTATTTTCTTTATGTAAGAAGCCCTCGGATTTTGTTTACATTTCTGTAACTCATTAGGGTGAGGGGGCGGGGTTTCAGGAATGTCGTCGAGCTGCGGTGTGGCTTCCCGTTCCTGTCGCTGCATTTTCTTTTTTTACCGAGAGCATCATTTGCCGTATTCCCGCCGTTTCTCTGGGGCCGGTGGCAACACGAGGAGCTGAGCCGTTGCCTAGGAACCTGTAATCCTATTTTAGATGCGAAGCAGCTTACGGTCGGGGCAGTCACTCCCTACCTCCATCCATGCGCCGTGTGGCGTCCACAACCGCACTGCGCATGCGCATCCTCCCCCCCTCCTCTACTTGTCTCATCTCCTCTCCACTCGGCATTCCCCCTCTCCTCTCCGAACGGCGCACGTTGACTATGGAAACGCTCTCTCTTCGATGAACGCTTTACCAGATCATAAGGAACGAGAAAGCGCGTTCGCCGGCGAGAGACAACGCTGACACAGGCAGCGTCTGCTAGCGCCGAACCGATGCAAACGCGACACCTAGTTAAACAGATGCAAACGCGGTGTGCACCCTCCGTGCTGCTTGGCATTGCCTCATGATCCCCGTTAGCGGAAGATGGTGTAATTTTTTCGGCTGCCGCGGCGCTCAGAGAGTCGCTGGAGCTTTCGTTATCCGCGAGTTTGCGGAAACCGCGCTTTGATATTTGGAGAGGACATAATGCCGATGTCCAAAGCCGCCCCCTCCCCCTACCCTTGGCGCTTTTACGTACGCTTGAACAAAGCCAGCGGAGCCTCTCCGGGGCGTTTCAGTCGCTGTGCAGCGCATTAAGAATTGCTCCTCGGACGCGCACACCACAACGTCCAGAAAAGAGCAAGCGCCGACAGGTGCGTCTTCTCGCCGAGCTTCCAGCGTGAGGGCGTCTAGACGGTGTCAAATCGTTTCCACCCGGAGTGTTTGAGAAAGGAAACGGTGAAATAGTAACGCTCGTTGCAGCAACCCGTACACATGTGTTGCCGCTTAGGCTGTGCGACGCCTTCTTCGAATATTGAGTTTTGTGTATGTTTATATTTTGCTTGCTATATTTTCGGAGAGGAGCTTGTACTGCATTGCACTGTGGAAGCGGGTCTCAAACAACAGTCGCACGGCATGTTGGACAGGTGCGTGTCCGCCGGGGTGGTGTAGTGGTTACGGTACTCGGCTGCCACCCAAAATACGCGGGTTCAATCCCGGCTGCGGCGGCCGCATTTTCGATGGAGGCGAAAATGCCAGAGGCCCGTGTACTGTGCGTTGTCAGTGCACGTTAAAGAACCCCAGGTGGTCTAAATTTCCGGAGCCCTCCACTACGGCCTTTCTCTCCTCTCTATCTCATTCAGTCCCTTTCCCCCACCCCCACGGACGCTTTGCCGTGCTCCCTACATGGGCTGCAGAAATTAGCGTCCTTTCCTTACCGAACCACAATCATCATCATCTACTGGCGACGTTCCATACGCAACGATTGGTAGACGGAGCCCTGAAGGAGAAAAATGTGGTTGGTCCCTCTGTCATAGGAAAAGGTATAACACAAAAGTGAAACCTGTCTTCGCACGTATCTGGCGAATCAGCAGTCTGGCGAATCACACCGGCAACACAGCGGCAATCTGGCGAATCGAGGGGTGGGTTGGTTGCTCTGGACATATAAATCCCTTGCATGTACATATCAGCGGCACCTCGACCCTACACAGGGATCCTCAACAGTTGCAGAGAAACGAAAGTTCTCGAACGACTCACATTCCTACGGAGACAACACTGAACGCGCCAGCGCCTTGTGCAAACCTGCCATAAACCAGGAGCGTCCGCAAACGACCAAACTGCAAGCGAAACCGAGCTGTTTGTCAAAATCAAATCAAATAAAATCTTTATTCGTAGCAAAATATAAACGCATTGGGTTAGAATATACAGAAGGAGGTCCCATAGCACAAGGCTGAAAGGGGACCTCCTGTCAAGAGAATTACATGTTGTTAAGGACATAAAAACGGCAACTGAACAGCGTTGAGTAGTGGTTGACAGTTATAGAAACAGCGCAAGCGTACAATAAGAATGGCAGTAAAAACGGCAACAAAACAACGTTAAGTGAATATATACATAGCTATAGATATAACTCAAACGTACATGAGTAATAAATCTAACAATAGCACGCACAGCAATAAACCTAAATTTAAAGAAACGCAGATATGGAAATACATATTACTTACGAGTGTAAAATAAGATAAACAAGCTCTTTTTTAAACGCTCCTAATGGCAATTGTTTAGTGCTGAGTGGTATTGAATTCCAGAAATGTAGAGCTGCAAAGATTGTTGTGTGTTCGCCTTAGTTAGTACGTGCATGTGGTAGTAAAAGGTTGTTATTTGAGCCGAACCTAGTGGGATTAGAGTTTATGAAATGTATTTTCTCAAAAATGTTGGACAGTTAGTGTACCGTTAAAATACTTAAATACAAGAATCCCCAGTTTATACTTGAATAAATCGCAAACTGTTAGTATACTATGTTGCTGAAGAAGCGAGGACGCATTGGTGATCGGTGAACTGAATGTTAGGATGCGAATGGCTTAGTTTTGGAGACGTTGAAGTGGAAGGATATGAGATGGATAGGTATTCGCCCATGTCATGATGCAGTACGTAATATGACTGTGGATGAAGGCGTGGTATAGTTTAAACAAAGTCGGCAAGTGAAAAACTCATCGCGCTTTAATTAATATTCTGATACCATGAGCTATCCTCTGCCTTATATGTGAAATGTGATGAGGGTACTTAAGATGAGCATCTAGGACTACTCCCAAAAATGTGCACTTTATGGTAGCGGATAGTTTTGTGAATGCACAATTCGCTGCGCGAAAGAAGCATCATTTGCTTGTTGGCGGCCATCTTTGCGTTCCTGAAAGAGAGTGTGTCACAACGTAACGGCCTATCATAGACCTCACACAGGACAAATTATGTAGCGGCTGTGGCTGAAGGAACGAACCGGCAGGACGCCGAAGCCTGTTAGGAGACAGCGGCATCGAAACTACTGGAGCGCTAACTGCCGGCGCGCATATCAACAAGATTTACGACTTCGCTCAATCGCTCTTAGGTGGCGGTATCACCGCTGAGAACCGAGAGTGCCGCGAAAGGGAGGCGATGTTAATTTAAGATAAATTTTGCGCGCTAAATACCTTTTCTTTAAGCGGGCATCCATTAGATGCATATTGTGAAGTGGTGAGGTGAATGTATGAGGCCCGTTTTTTCCTACCGGTTGTAAGTATGGCGAAGTCTGGCGGTGATGTGGTCGGTACGCTTCCAGCTGCTACCTTCGCAACCTGGCTGGTTGTGGGTACGAATCCCTGGGAGTGGAACTTTTGCAATCTCAAATCACTTTTTCATTTTCAGATAACTACTTCCGTTACGGAAGTACATCACAGATTTCTTGAAGAACCCCGGCATAAAACAATTTTGCGTTAAATGTAGTCGTCTCGGGGCCGTTAGCAGGGACTTCTGAATTTTCAAGATTCGAGAGGCTTGAACAGGTGTGGCGACCTCCCGCCATTTTTCGGACCGAGAAGTAATCCTCTTTCTCGATCCCTCGTTTGAGCCTGGCCGTTCGGTTCTCTCCAACCTCGAAGAGATGATGTAGTCATTGCGAGAGCTTGATGTCGGGAGCAATGATCGGAGAGAATCCGTGAGCTACGGTGACTTCGAAGACGACGTCCGAGCACCCCTGCTCAAGCAGTAGTGCACAGGCCGGCGACGAGACCGAAGTGCCCAAGGAGCCCTTCACAGATAAGCAAGCGTTCCATTAGTTGCGACGGAAAGTGGATACATTGCGTCGTTAGCTTACGAACTGCTTTACCCTTTGTATAAGTTCTTTATTGCTTAGTATGTTTACCATGGGGGTTAGTTCCTGTGTTCTACCATGCGTCTACTTTGCCCCTTGAATTCCCTTGTCTGTTTAATTTTTTCAGGTAGTTACTCAGTGCGAGCTGCATATTGCGATCATGTTCGTCTATTAAATTACGTGTTTTGTTAACTTTAGAATGCCTGTTGCCTCTTTTATTCCCCGCCCCAGTACGATCCGATTTGGTTGAATGGTTGTTGAGGTGCGTAGCCAAAAGGGGTCCACGCACATTTTTCTCATCGACATCTCTGCCTCACCAGGGCGTCTATTCAATCGTTACGTATGGCAACGTAGCCAGTAGAAAACGCAGCAGTCCAACTCGTTGTGCGACTATTGTTTGAGACCCGCTTCCATAGTGCAATGCAGTACAAGCTCCTCTCCCAAAATATAGCAAGCAAAATATAAAACATACACAAAAATCAACACTTGCAGAAGGCGTCGGACAGCCTAATCGGCAACACCCTTGGGCGTCGGCATTATCTCCTTTCCAAAGTCGCCACCTAATGATCACGGCTCTCCTGGGACCACCGTGCAAGTGTCGGCCCTCCGGTCAAAGCGCGGTTTCCAAAAAATCGCGGATAACGAAAGCTCCAGCGATTCTCTGAGCGCCGCGGCAGCCGAAAAATAGGATTACAGAAGGCGAAAAATTCCCGCTTCCCGCGTTCCCATGTCTCGCCCAGCCGACGCCTCTCGGGGCGTCACACTGCTGACACATGAACAGCCATCCGAAAGAAACGGCCGATGTAGAGTGGACAATGAAGAACGTCGATTGTCGCTGTAATTCAAGAGGTAACTTTTATGTATCTTGTTCGTTGTACAATACTTGATACATTTTACATGTGCACCATAGTACATAAAATTCCATACGTGCAGGCTCGTTGAACTCTGTCTGGTATATACGTATGAAGCGAATATTTTGTCCTGAGAGCCAAAGTAGCGGGAAGACTGATGGCGGCTGGCTATCGTTTGTTTCAGCACAGCAGTGCTGTCGTATCCGCCTCACGGGTAGCTGAATTTCGATGGTTACAAGTTCAACAATACTTAGTTTAAGGTGCGCTCTAAGGTGCACTACTTAATGTGACTGAAATTACTCTTCCGACTCTTGTATGCCGTACATAATAATCACATCCTGCTTTTGGCACCAGAACCCATAATTACATTATAGCATCCGTGTGATTCCGGTGAGTGAGTTAGCCCATTCTGTAGATGTTCGCGTGCTGGAGCACTAGTAAGCAAAAATATTGGTGAACTTGAGTCAGAATGAGCCTGGCTGTGTAAATGAGTCCGGGTATGGTGAAAAATATGAACGGTTCAGAAAAAAGTTCGAGAAACTTGATATGTGCGGGCTCAGCCTAGTAGAATGTTAGTGACTCTGAGGGCGCGAGTAAGTCGAAAGAAAGGAACATTTTCGTTTAGCGAGCCTGAGTCGGTATTATAATTTTTGGCGACCTCGAGTGAGGCCGACATATGCAACTACTAGTGCGTGTTTGACACGGACAGTGTCATACACGTGTCTAATGTACACGTGACATTTTACAGCCACGTGACTGATTGAACGCGTGCTTTCCATTCCAGCACGTAAGCAGACATGTGCCTCTATCAACTTTTTGCGGCGAAGCTGTTTCACCTTTAGTTTAAGCCGTGGCCGGCGAACACACAAAGCTGCACGGAGAGAGAGTGAAGTTAGGAGAATGATGTGTAGAAAGAGAAAGATACAGAGAGAGAGAGAGAGAGAGAGAGAGATTGCATTCATGGGGACCATATATGATCGCGCTGAAGTGCCGAACGTAGGAGAACTTGGCGACAGAAAGAAAGAGAGAAAGAAAGACGCAGAAAGGAAGGGACATGGACAAGAGGAGAACAGAGAGGAAGAAAAAAATCACAGCATATCTACGGGGTGAATGATGATGAGTGGGCGAAGCTGCGGAGGTTCATCGGTAAACCGTGAATTCTGCCCAGTACATCATCAACGACGTGATATCGTGCGCGTTTATACTAAAGGGTCGATCAGAGTTATGGTGACTTGCAGCTCACTTTAATTTTACATGTACGCTGTGAATTTCATTGTTTAATCACGCACAGGAGAAATCGCACAAAGGGAGAGAGTGGGGGCGAGAGAGGAGAGAGAGGGGGAGCTCGACTGTCGTCGAGCTCGACCGCGGCATATTCACCGTGATGACGCCATCTAGTGTCCAGTCACCCAACCGCCATAATGCACACATCTCTATGGGACAGCGCCATCTAGGAAACAAGACGAGAAAGGGCGATGACGACCAGCGCCATCTAGTATATCGTCACCCAACTGCAGTTTGCATGCATCTCTATGGGACAGCGCCATCTATTGTATGCTACGGGAGACTGCTACTGGCTACCGGCAGATGGACATACCGGACGGGCCGCAGGTGATGCCATAAGTAGCTTCGCCCCTAAAAGAAAGAGGCTACCACCCGGACCCCTGTGAAGAAGCCGCTTTACCACGCACTCATAGCACCTCCATTAATTGGTCCTCGCGATAACAGAGCCCTTTTTTCGTCGACCGTGTTCGCATTATCCGTCGGTCGACAACCCGAATGTCATCCACCTCAATCATCATTTCGAATTCTTCATATGCCACTCGAGACCTTTGTTCTGCCACCAGGACGATTACCGAGCGTAATGAGTTCCGTGTCTCCTGGGAGACGGCAGTAGCTCGAACGCTGGGGTGTGCACGAACCAGTTTAGTAGAGCGCATGGGGAAGACCGCACAGCGCAGGGGGTGTCGAGTCATTATCCTCAGAGACCTGTCGCCGGTTGAAATGTGGCCCAGGTTAGCACGACTCCATGAAATTGCGTGTCAGGGCCCGTGGTTATGCAGCGGTGCTCAACAGCCGTCGGTGGGGGCGTGCCGTCTTCAGAACACATCAACATTGCAGATGGAGGACAGCGCTCGCGACGTTTGAGCAGCCTTGGACTTCATGGGAAAACACAGTTCCACCGATACGTGCCTTCCCCTATGTAGAAGTTCATGCACAGGACGACAGGGGATCTGCAGCAGGAGCGTCTGTGTGCATTTGGCGGACCCGCTGTATTAGGTTCCGAAACATTTCTTCTTCATTGTAGATTTAAGGGGAGTCTATCTTTTTCATTCTGTAACACGCTAACAATAGCTTCGTTTCAGGAAATGTAGCGCATGGAAGCCTTGGAACAAAATTACATCTGCAACTCAAACCTTTATGGACGCTGCTAAATCTGGGCACAGGTAGAGGAGGGAACGTTGCCGTATCGTACAATATTGCAAAACTTCTGAGCGTTAGGTATTTTTGTAACCGCGAAAAAGTAACAAGTACCTGCTCGCGCACATAATTATTCCAGAATCTTCCATATTAGGGCTAATATGTTGTCTTAAACGGCCCATTTTTTTTTTTTGAGTCGCAGAGCGATATGAAACCACAAGAACGACGACTAGGCAAATCCATCATTCCCATGCTGGCCAAACCGCCCTGTTCGAAATTGCTAGACACTAGCACCACATTTCCCTCTAGAATTTTAGTAGGAAACTCTATGGTATGCGCATTGCAGAGGAGTGACGTCCTAGCCGCGGCTGACGCAATGGCGCCGGCGCGTGCTCAGCTGTGCGTCTCCGTTGCGCAGTAGCAAGTCTGACGCTGCGCCGGAGCCGCTTGATAGCGCCTCTGATTTTGTGCGCACGCGCAGAGGTGTCATTGGGGCTATACATATAGCGGGGCGTTTGCCAGTGAGGTATAGCCATGAAGAAGGGGAGCGAAATTGCTGCTCAGCGGCGCAGAGGAGCGAAGAGAAGGCTAGACGTGCTGCGGATACACCGGAGCAAGGAGAGAAACGTCTAGCAAATCGGCGTCGCCAGGAGGCTGAGCGACGTGCCCGACCATCTCAGGAACAGCAACTAGATGCCGTTGATGACGTCAAGGCACCGGATTCTGTTGTGTTCAGGAGGGGCCATCTTTCTAGATCCATCATGGCTGCCTGCCTTCTTTGCAGATCAACGAATGCTTCGTCAATGCCTCGGATTACGGCTGGATTACGGCTTGCTGGATTACGGCGAAGAAATCTGATGCCCACGATATCTGCCGGAGTTAAAATGCGCGGTTGTCCTGCGCGTGGCACCGTACCTCGACAATACATGTGGGCACACCGGAGACTATGAAAGCGTCACATCGTGTGCTACTCCACTGTGGGCCCGGCGGCAGCATGGAATGCACTCGCTTCGAAAGCTTATGCTTCGTCTTGCAGGTAAGCTTAAAGTACGACTTCAAGTGTTATAGAAGTAATAATCGTTTCTGGCTGCTGCTGCTGCTGCTGCTCCTGCTGCTGCCGGAACCCCCGCAGTCTTAGTGAATGTGTTTGTCTCGCTAATGAATTCCTTGAGGGTGCTCTTGCTTTTGTGCGGTGACTTGGAGACTAACCCTGGACCTGACATTGAAATAAATGTTGCTAGGATTTGCTCTCAGGACCGACAAGCATTAGCCAGGAGACATCTAGTCTTTACTTTAGGTTTGCATCCTTCGAAGAGCGATTAATATAGAGCAGTCTATTGCGCTAATTGCCGAATTTGAGCCGCATGTGTGTGAACTAGAAAAAGGCGCAGCTGACCTACGAGAGAATAATTGTTAATAAAATGGGTCGCAAAAACGATGATTCAGAAAGCAGGTCACGCAGAAATAACTTGCTTATATTCGGCCTAGCTGAAGGACCGCTAAATTTCAAAGGAATTGCTGGAAACAGTAACTGGATTGATTACATCGTAATTACAAGTTAAATGCAGCGTTATAGAACGGTGTCATAGGGTTGGAGCGCGTAAGAGCAATAACCCATGACCTGTTATTAGGGGCGAAGCTCCATAAAGCGGCACCCGTTCGTCCCTCGTCGTAGTCGTAGTGCGTAACCAGTCTTACGCTTTGACCTCCAAGGTGGTGCCGGTGGGAGATTTCTCCTGTGCGTTGTTGAACAATAAGAAATTCGTAGCGTGCGCGTTAACTAAAAGCCGAATTCTTCTGTCTCTCATTCCCCATTTGCAGCCATTGGCAAGTTCCAGTAGGAAACGTTAGTAGAAGTAGAAGTGTAAGTGTTAGCTAAAAGCCGACTTCTTCTGTCTCTCATTCCCATTAGCAGCCATTGTTTACCTCCAAGGTAGTGCCTGGTGAGATTTCTCCTGTGCGTGATTAAACAATAAAAATTTTGTTCAAAACGCCGTTGATTGATGAAATAAACCAACGAAAGACGCCAGATGTTTTCTAAAAGCAAAACGAAAAGACGCCAGATGTTTATAAAGCAAAACGAAAAGACGCCAGCTGCTTAACGAAAGACGCCAGGTGTTTTCTAAAGCAATGGTTTTATATTCAAAACCATATCGCGATACAGGTTTGTCAATCGTTTCACGTCAATTTTATCGGACGAATTAACGGAAGAAATTTCACGGTTTAACCGATGATTACTTCCAGGAGCTTCGCCCAATCTCATCATCATTCACCTCGTGGATCTGCCGTCAATTTTATTGGCTGCTGGAGTTTAGAATGTCATTTTCCATCGGTTAGCTGCGTGACCGAGACTTGGCTCAACGAGACCATTCTTGATCATGAATTCCTGCCTCCTGGTTACACGGCTCTAATACAGGCCTTGTGGCCGTGGTGGCGGAGTGGCCCTTTGCGTCAAAATTCGTATTGAATTCCCTCTGCTCCACGAACTTATAAATGTTGAATCAATATGCTGCAAATTAAAGTTTGATGGCCTCGCTATTGTTATCGGTGCTTCTACTGCCCCCTAACTCCGCTCCTGATATTTTCTCAGTCATCATGATTTAGTGCATTGTCGCACAAAAATTGAACTGCTCTAAACTGGTACTAATCGGTGACTTTATGCACCCGCTATAGATTGGCGCTCGCTGATATCAACTGGCTGTGATAAAATAATTTGGGTTTCGTTCATAGACTTGTCTGTAGCTTTTGATCTATCTGAACTGGTTGATGATGCTACGCGTGAAGATTCTGTCTCAGATCTTGTTTTGGCAATGACGAATTGGTAAAGAAGTGACATGAGTGCAGTGTTGTTGGTGGAGTTTCGAACCATAAGGCCATTGGTGTTCATTGAAATATTGCTGGTGTGCCAGTACGAGCTGCGCTTACAACTGTCCTGAATTTTTGCTGCTATTTTTGCTAAGATGACACTGGTATTTTTGCTAAAATTGCATCGTGTTTTGACGATTTCTTGTCTTGCAGTGATTGTTGTAGTGCTGATACATTGATTAACCAATTCGATAGCATAGTTAAAGAGTGCGTAGTTCAGTTTGTTCCCGTGAAAAGTATAAAAGGCCCTGCTCACACCCTTGCATTACACGCCCATCATACAGCTCTAGCCTCGGATTAAGCGTCTGCGGAAACGGCGGAATGCCCATTGCAATGACCTGGTGGTCCCCAATCAACTCACTGAAATCTGAACTAAAAGCCAAAATGAATTAAGCTTGAAATTTTTGTTTTTATACCACATTAGACACTTTCGTGGAAAATAATCCGCTGAAATTTTGGAAAACCATAAATGGATATGCCCTGTTCTGGATCCGAGGGTCGCGCCATCGAATCCCGGCCGCGGCGGCTGCATTTCGATGTATTGATGAGAGACGTCCCATGAGACGTCCCAAAATTATGAGATAATGAGAGACGCCGTAGTGGAGGTCTCCGGAAATTTCGATCACCTGGGGTTCTTTAACGTGCACTGACATCGCACAGCACACGGGCCTCAACATTTCGCCCCCATCGAAATGCAGCCGCCGCGGCCGGGATTCGATCCCGCGACCTTCGGATCAGCAGCCGAGTGCCATAAGCACTAGACCACCGTGGCGGGGCGCATTTCGATGGAGGCGAAATGTTGAGGCCGGTGTATTGTGGGATGTCAGTGCACGTACATGGGCCTCAACATTTCGGAAGATCGCAAGGGAGCTTTCGAAGCTTCGAAATAGTGGCTGGCGAACAGCAAAGCAGGCGATATGCCATCGTCGTCTACTACTGCATCGCGGGTGCATGCTCCCCGGGTCGCTACAGGCAGGTACGCTAGAAATATTTCTCGTTTGCATAATGTAATTGGATCCTGTTTCCATATCAGTGACTTATAAGCATCTTGCATACTTGGAAGGTTACCACCGCCGCAAGGACGAGCAGAACCACAACTCTGAGTACACAAACTAGCGGGAAGTAAATTGCTTTATTGTAATGAGATCGATGTTTACATGAAATAAGGGACACGTCAATAGTGTCTTAGGAGAGGCACCAGTGAGTAGCATTGCTAATTGTTGCTATGCAAGGAGGTACGTACTACATGCGCTCCCACCACAGATATCTGGTGTAGAATTGTCCACCGCTGAAGGAACAAATACTTAGAACGGCACAAATTTGTGCCAAAAGAGTATAGCACTTAAGCCCCTGCACCTTTGCCAGTATGCCGTATGACTCCGTTCGCGCTCATGCGCAGCTCGCAACATGTCTCCCCCATTTTAGGGGCGAAACTCCTTAAGCTGTGGGTCTGTTGTCACGCGTATCCTGTAACCTACACCACTCACAATACCATGCAACGCCGGGAGGCTCGCGCTCGCCCTCGGCGCGTGCCTCCCGGTGCGCGAGCTCTCTCACTCTTCCATCTGCTGTCTTGTGAGAGAGAGAGAGAGAGAGCGAAAGGCGCGCGTTGACTATGGAAACGCTCTTTCTTAGATGAACGGTCTACCAGCTCGCAAAGAAGGAGAACGCGCCCTCACCCGCGAGAGACAACGTTGGCGCAGGCAGCGTCTTCTAGCGAGTTTCTTGATTTTCGATGGAGGCGAAAATGCCGGAGGCCCGTGTACTGTGCGTTGTCAGTGCACGTTAAAGAACCCCAGGTGGTCTAAATTTCCGGAGCCCTCCACTACGGCCTTTCTCTCCTCTCTATCTCTTTCACTCCCTTTCCCCGTACCCCTACGGACGCTTAGCCGTGCTCCCTACATGGGCTGCAGAAATTAGCGTCCCTTCCTAACCGAACCACAATCAATCAATCAATTACCTCGCGCGCTGGAGAACCGTTCACCGGCCACCCCTATGTATATATATATATATATATATATATATATATATATATATATATATATATATATATATATATAGGCACTGAATCTTCACTTGCAATGCAGTTCCGGTGGGAGATTTCACTTGTGCGTAGTTGAACCATAAGGATTCGTAGCGTACGCGTTAACTAAATCCGGAAGTCGGCACGATCTACGATGAACATCCCGAGCTTCGCCTACTCATCATCATTCACTCCGTGGATATGCTGTGATTTTTCCTTCGCCGACGCTCCCGCTGGATTTTCTCTCCTTAACACTATCGCCTTAAAGCAGGAAAAAATTCACAGCATATCCACGGAGTGAATGATGATGAGTGGGCGAAGCTCCGGAGGTTCATCGCAGATCGTGCCGAGTTCCAGATTAGTTAACGCGCACGCCACGCACAAGTGAAATCTCCCACCGGCACATTGCAAGTCAAGATCCAGTGCTTATATATATATATCTGTATGGGTGGCCGGTGAACGGTTCTCCAGCGCGAGCAGTCGGTATTTTTCGATCAAGAAACTCGCTAGAAGACGCTGCCTGCGTCAAGCTTGTCTCTCGCGGGTGAGGGCGCGTTCTCCTTCTCTGCGAGCTGGTAGCGCGTGCATCGAAGTAGTAGCGCGCTCCTGGTAGCGCGTTCCTAGTAGGTAACTCGCTACAACGGACGGACAGACCCAAACCTTAAGGAGCTTCGCCCCTAAAAAAGGGGGCGCTTGTTTTAGAGCGCTGACCCTGGAGTTGGTGACTAGAATTGATCTTTGCAGCCGCAAGATTACCTGTCCAGCCTCAATTTCACGTAACCAAGTGGCGGAACAGCGATACCCGCTGGCGTTGTGTGCGCACAGTTGCCGGTTCTGGCTGCTCAGGAGGTAATTGCAAAATTAAAATGGCCGAACCGGAGTAGTGGGCGACGAAGGAGTGCGGCGGACGGCATTTCCGCTGCCACATACCGTAGGGCGAACCTTGGTTGTTAGTCTCAACCTGTTATGTCGCGGAATGGCTCCCTTTTCTTTACCGGTGTTGATCGCAGCGCAGGCGGGCAAAGATAGTAGGTCATAATCTAGAGCGTTTGGCTCGGGGAACGCCACTCCTCCTTGTTATCTGCGCTCTGCCTCTGGGGTTTGGTCCTCGCCTTGGTGAACATTTACCAACATTACAAAATACAGGAACCGACTGATTGCAAATATACGGTGCCTAGCGCACTCACAACATGTGATAGCTTGGTTTTAAATGCATTGCCCTTTGCCCAGATTTTCATTAGGAAACAAACGTAAGCTAGCAAAGGCAGGGTTCTGCTGCAATACATTGAAACTTTAATGATGTTAGATAACGTAGGTAATTAAATTCACATATACGTCCAACCTATTGACCCCATTATTCGACACGGCGTGCTTTGTTGTCTGCATCCGGCCGTCACATGCCTTCGTTTATCATGCCGTACCTAACCACGCGTGTAGCGTGCGGCATTCACCCCGAACCAGCCACGTCAACGGCGGCAGACGCCTGCGTGCCGGATATTGTAATGAGTGGTAGCACAGGTATACAGCCAGGATGTACGACAGCATGCAAATGCCAGACGTTTGCTGTCTGACACAGGCTGCTTCTGATGCCGTACCAACGTTCTTTGCTGTGATGCATACCAGCTTGCTTTACCCAGCGTCGTGCAGCACGCCCGAACAGCCTGAAAAGCGGCCTTACAAATCATTTCGCCAAAGCATGACAAGAGACCGTGTTTCCAGAATTCTAAATTTATTTGCTTTGACACCGAAAAAAAAATTCACGCATCTCCACGAAGTGAACCATGACGAGTGGGCGAAGCACTGGGGATCGTTCGGTGTTACCGTAGATCACCCGTTACATTGCCCACTTATGCATGTAAGGGAGTGACAACGTGTGTGTGTGTTTACACATGCGTTGTCATTTATGTTTCTGGTCTTTATGAGGTTCCTGTGCTCCACGTCGTAGATCGTGCCGAGTTCTGGAATACTTTTAGTTACCGCACGCTGCGAATCCTTATGGTTCAACTAAGCACAGAGAAATCTCCCACCGGCACTACATTGCAGGTCAAGATTCAGTGCCTATATATACGGGGTGGCCGGTTAACGGTTGGGCAGCGCGAGCAGTCGGATTTTTCAATCAAGGAACTCGCTAGCAGGCGCAGCCTGCGTCAACGTTGTCTCCCGCGGGCGTGGGGCGTTCTCGTTCCTTGCCAGCTTGGGCCAGCTGTCGCGCATGCGCAGGGGGAGTGTGGACGGCGGAGGGACGGAACAGGCTCGACATAAACTGCTTCGCATCTAAAAGAGCTAAAGATGCCACTGAGGCACTGCGGCTCCTGGTCCCCTTAACAAGGCTTTAGTAACTAGTTGAAAACGTAAACAGGGGACGTAGTGAAACGCATTTGCCTAAGAAACACTCTGCACCAAGAACTCCCAGAATAGACAGAGGCAGAAAAAAGACAATGCGCCCGTAAAATGAAACAGAAATATCAGTAGTCGGAGACAACGAGGTGCCTGGAACAATAGTGCAACTGTGCAACAAAAAAAAAAAAAGGAAATGCGGCAGATTCGCACTAGTGGTGCCAAGACCGAGTTAGCAGCGAAAGGGGGGGGGGGGGGGGGGGACCGCCTTATCTTTTTCCCTTTCCCCCCTCTAACTTTTCTATCCCACACCTTGCTCTTTATTGTATACTGTACAATACATTCCCATGATTTTCCCTATCCCCCCCTCCCTCCTTCTCACCGTCGCTACCATTTCCTGCCCTTCGGTATATATTACACTGTGCGTACCTGTGCTATGCTTCAGGCAAGCAAGGCAGTGCCATCACGAATAGGGAGGAGATAGTTACTGTTGCCGAGGTGTTCTACAGAGATCTCTGCAGTAGGCGCGGTAACCCGGACAATATTAAACGGCGAACTACTTCCGAAGAGGCTGACATTCCAGCAGCAATGACAGAGGACGTAATCAAAGCTTTGAAAGGGATGCACGGGCGATGGGCACCAGATGAGGATCAGATAACTGCAGGTCTCTTAAAGTATGCAGGGCAAACTATACTAGAAAAGCACGCAAGCCTGTATCAGCAAGCCCTAATGACTGTGAGCATACCGGAATCTTGGAAGAATGCGAACATCATCTTAACCCATAAGAAAGGAGACACGAAGGACATGAAAAATTACAGGCCGGTTAGCTTACTCTCAGTCGTCTACAACGTATCTATCAAGGTAATCGCTAACGGAAGTCGTGATACCTTAGATTTAGCCAACCTAACGAACAAGCAGAGTTTCGTAAAGGCTTATTCAACAGTAGACCGTATTCCCACAACCAATCGCGTGATAGAGAAATGAACGGAGTATAACCAACTCCTATATATAGCCTTCATAGATTACGAGAAAGCATTTGACTCGGACGATAGTTCAGCAGTCATGCAGGCATCGCGGAATCAGGGTGCAGACGAGCTCTACGCAAGTCTACCGGAAGACATATACATGTAACGGCTCCACAGCCACCATAGTCCTCCATAAGGAGAGGAGAAAAATACCTATAAGCAAAATACCTATAAGGAAGGGCGTAAGACAAAGGGACACAATCTCTCCAATGTTATTCACAGCATGTTTACAAGAAGTATTTAGAACACTGAATTGGGAACAGGTGGATGTAAAGGTTAACGGGGAATACCTCAGTAACCTCAGATTTGGTGATGACATCGCCTTGCTAAGTAACTCGGGAGATGAATTACAAAGCATGATTACCGACCTAAACAGGCAAAGTATAAAGTAACATTACTAAAGTAATGTTCAATACCCTTGGGCGAGCACAGCGATTTGAGAGAGCTGGCGAGGCATTGGAAGTAGTAAGTGAATATACTTAGGCCAGGTGGTGACCGCTGGTCCGAATCATGAGGATGAGGTACTTAGGTCAAGATGTTTGCGGGGATAAATTGGTAGCCGCTAGCACAAGACCGGGATAATTCGAGATCTATGCGAGTGGCCTTTACCCTGCAATGAACATAGAAAAGCTAATGATGATGATCACAATGATGCTATGAATATTATGTCTGTCTCATAGTGTTATTTACATTCGTTATACTGGTGCTTTCTGATGTGCTTGTGATCGCTGCGAAACGTGCTTGTTTGCAAGATACAGACTAGCTTGAAACCTAGCCATAAAAAAAAATCAAGGGAAAGAGTAATGGGAAATGTGCCCCGGTCGCGCGGTTGTCAAGCCGTAGATTAATGCGCGATCAAGCGCCACCAAAGGTTACCACGTCCATTCAAATTCGAGCGGTCCTGCCATTATGCGGGTGTAATTCTGCCCGAAACGAGTCAGAGGAGATTCGCTTGCCGAGGCTAGCGCATTCACGACGCCTCCATCCTTTTTGTTAAATATTAGGCAAGCACCAGCAGCGCAGATACATGTTAAACCTTAAGATTCAACAAGTCTACGGAATAGCCTGTACCATTACGTGACGAGCATATGTGCATGGCAGAGGACGACAGCGACATCAAAGGACCGCACGTTGCGTGTATTAGCTGTTGACGAGTCTATCAAAAGCCTCCGAATGACGCTCCCGAATGTATGACGCCTGGATGGTCGCGACGACGCGTTCCTTGTTTATGAACTACCTATTCCCTTAATTCAGAATGTATTTATCTAACATTACGTATTCTATGACTGAATGGAAACCCCTTTACGGGTATTAACATATTCGTATGGCTCTGTACTTATTGCCTTCACCGTTATGACGGCGAACGCGATGGTCGCACACAAATGAGCCTTTAAGCAACAAAGGCACACAACACAACCGGATCGCGTCGCAATTGGAAGCACGTGCACTTGCTCAACGCCGGCTAATACACTGTCTGTCGGCGCAGTCACCTCAATTTCCCGGAGTCGGCCTGCCGTCAGCGATTCATCGAAGGCCGCGCATGCGCAACGCTGCCATCCTTTGGTCTTGTTTTTGGCGGTGATGGAAATATAACGGGCGTGACGCGGACAGGCTTACATACAGTCTCGTCTAACTCATCCCTTCCGCACGAGCGAAAATTCAGTCGGCACGAAGCGGGTGTTCTACATCGGTCTGCACCGGAGGAATCTCGGCGAGGCGAAAAAGGTAGCCTTTACGAGGAAGACCTTGTCACTCGCTATTTGCATCCCATTACATCCCGCTATTTACATCCTTGTCACTCGCTATTTACATCCCAATGTGTCTTGTTTCTCCTCTAGAACACAGCGACTTCGTCGGGACCCGTACCGTGATAAATCGTGAGTTCAGAATGAGGCCTCCTAGACTCATCCCCATCGGTGGCTTTCTTATTGTCTTCGTAATTCAACGGGACGTGTTGGCAACGGGCACGTGCACTCCCGTTCCGCAGTCCGCCAAAATTGGCGACCGTGCTACTTGCCCTTTTACGGTAACCGTGGACACTAACAAAGACCGAATCCCTGCTGAACTGCCTGTGGTTAAGTGCAACTGCCCCGACAGCCGCTGCAGTGCCACAGGAGATTATCGGTGCCAGGAGGTGAGAAGTACTTTTCGAGTTGCATTTCGCAGCGGCGGGTCGTCGTCTCAACTGACGAACAAGACCATGGAACTGCCTACGTCATGCGTCTGTGTCGTCGCCAGGTCAGCCACCGGACAAACGGGCGGAAACCGGCCTCAAGGCGGCGGCGTCCATAATTATCCCCCGTGCAAATAATTGGCCAGTGGCATACCACGACAGCGGCGACGGTGCAGGCAACACGCCTGACTCTTCTTGTACTTTACGGAAGCTGGATTTGGGAGCTTCGGCAGACTCTGAAGCACAAGTGTGTCAACTGTCCTGGCCGTTCTCTGCCTGAATTTTTTGGAACTTGCCGCGCCTTGTCCGCTGGATATCAAGAAGGTAATCGCTTCGTGACGCGTGGGCTATCAGCGAGGAACGACGATGCGGCGGCAGCTGTGCGCTTCGAATTTGGGGGTGTTCTGTCGGCAGCGGAACACGCATTACGGCAGCGGCGATGGCTGCGGGCAACGCGCCTGGCTCTTCTTCTTTTGCCTTGGAGGTCGGTGACTTTCTTGTGCTGTATTCCGCCGTTTTCACTGTCGCCGCTGCCACCAGCAGTGTTTTTTTCTGACGCTTTAACTTGTAGGCATGTCCAAGTGCTACACTTGCCGAGCTGGGTTGTGTCGTGGTATGAATGGTAATGCATGCAGTATGTGTGATTTTTTACCTGTCGTTGCACGGTCTGTGCGGGCGTGACAGAGGAAGCATTCGCGACAAAACGGGATGCCAAGAAGAAAAACTGGAAGTGTGAGGCTTGCAGGCCAGTCGGTGTGGTAGAAAAGGCGTCCGCTGTAGATTTTTTGGGAGATGCCGACATTAAGCTCATGATAGTGGATATAAACAGGAAGCTAACTTCTCTCGTTCCTTTGACCGAGAAAGTAGGTGAAGTGGAACGTCTCACACAATTACTTTCTGATCAATTTATAACATTCAGGAGCGCCTAGGAAGGCACGAGAATGAAATTAAATGTCTTCAAGTGCGAGTTGACAAGATTGAGAAGGAATGTAATGCGAAGCCTTACCCAGCTACAGCTTGACGCTGACGAGCTCGACCGGCATAGCATGCAGCTAAATATTGAGGTCCACGGAATACCGGTGTCAAAGGGGGACGATCTTATTCAGTGATATTGCTGCAAAGCTGGGTGTCACTAAACTTGCTCGTGCAGACATTTCCGCGTTTCACAGGATGGCACCAACGCCAGGAACGGCACGGGGCATGATAGTTCGTTTGCTGCACCAGGACCTACGTCACACTTGGCTAGAGAAAAGGAAGGCACTCCGGCAGTCTAATGAGGGCCCTTATATAGCCAAGAACATGAAGAGGCATGCAAGGACTCCGTTTGCCACAGCAAGAGCACGCACCTCAATGGTTGGGTATGCTTACGCGTGGCACTCAAACGGCGAGATTCTGGTCGGAGAAAGAGTTAACAAGTGCCAGGACAATTTATCGGGTCTGAGCGGCTAATTTTTAGGGGCGAAGCTCCTTAAGTTGTGGGTCGGTTGTCACGTATCGTCGTATCGTGTAACCTATACCACTCACAATACCATGCAACGCCGGGACGCTCGCGCTCGCCCTCGGCGCGTGCCTGCCGGCGCGCGAGCTCTCTCGCTCTTCCATCTGCTGTCTTGTGTGAGAGAGAGAGACAGAGAAAAAGAGAGCGAAAGCGCGTTGACTATGGAAACGCTCTTAGATGAACGCTCTACTAGCTCGCAAAGAAGGAGGACGCGCACTCACCCGCGAGAGACAACGTTGGCGCAGGCAACGTCTTCTAGCGAGTTTCTTGATTGAGAAATACCGACTGCTCGCGCTGGAGAACTGTTCACTGGCCACCCATATATATGTATATATATGCACTGGATCTTGACTTCCAATGAAGTGCCGGTGGGAGATTTCACCTGTGCGTAGTTGAACCATAAGGATTGCCCCGCCACGGTGGTCGAGTGGCTACGGTACTCGGCTGCTGATCCGAGGGTCGCGGGTTCGAATCCCGGCTGCGGCGGCTGCATTTCGATGGAGGCGAAATGTTGAGGCCCGTGTGCTCTGCGATGTCAGTGCACGTTAAAGCACCTCAGGTGGTGAAAATTTCCGGAGCCCTCCACTACGGCGTCTCTCATAATCAGAGCTGGTTTTGGGACGTTAAACGCAACATATAACAACAACCATAAGGATTCGTAGCGTGCGCGTTAACTAAATTAATCCGGAACTTGGCACGATCTACGATGAACATCCCGAGCTTCGCCCACTCATCATCATCATTCACTCCGTGGATATGCTGTGAATTTTTTTCTTTTCTCTTCTCGGCCTACGTACTATGGTACTTGAAATGGATTCTTTAGGATGTATCACGCTATGTGAATTAGTACGAGAATTTGATAACCGTCGTGGATTTCTTCATTGCTTTCATTTAGATGTGCAGTCCACTGGAAACAAGACAGTGGAACACGAACGCCTTTTCAGAGGCACGAAGTACTGCTTCGATATTATTTTGTTTACAGAAAATTGGCAGTCAAATGGTCTGGATGTTTTTGAAATTCCGGACATGAAAACGTTACTCGTCCGTAGGTTAACCCGACGAGGCAGAGGCGCCTGTATATTAGTAAATAATTCGTTGAAAGCAGTTTTACTTGAGGATTTTTCTTGTGTAACTACTTGTTATGAAGCAGTGTGTGCTCGTTTGAGCAATGTCGTCATTGTCGTCAGAATGCAAGCAATGTCGTCAGAATGCAAACTGCGCACCTTTCTTCTTTTCATGGCTTGATTGCATTTGCGAATGAAAATAACTATATATTGTTGTCATAGGCAGAGACTGCAATATAGATGTGAATTCCGATAACGCAAGAAAGTTTGAGTTCGTAAATATGCTTTCATGCCACAAATGTGTAAACAATGCAAACGTTCCTGCTCATATAATATACGAGCAATCAACATATGGAATTAGCCGCAATTGTCGAACTGGTTAGGCTAAGCAAATAGCTTGTAACAGAATTCCGCGTTCACTAAATGATTTCAAGAATAAACGAATTGATATTCGGGATGTAAATTCGTGTAACTTGTATGGTGTCCTGGCTTAAGCTGTTCGTCTAAAATTGTGTCTCTTTGTTTACTGTACGCTTAAAATGTCCCTAATGTAATACTGTAGTAGTGTTGAAGCATTGTGTTCCCCGTCCCCAAACAGAGTAGCATGCCAGCGGTTATATACACGCCGGCAAAAACATGTTTTTTTTTTTCCATAAAGAGCACCTCTCTTTCTTGGTGCATCACGCTGATGTGAACATGATGTATGCAAGTGCCGGGCGTTCTGTATAGGATAAGAAACAATGGATGTATACACTTTAATGGTTAAGATTTCATGTATTGCTTAAAATTATTTGCTACGAAGTGTCTGTATTAACAATGTTAAGAAAATGGTTGTATCTGAGCTGTTTCTCTTTGCCTTTACGGGAGCGAAAGACTCCCAGAGACATTCTTAAATCGCTTCTTTCTTCCCGTCCGATCACAATTGTTGCGATGAAGCAATAAAAATCAAATGAAATCAAATCAACCTCCGCGGTTCACCCATTTATGACACTCTCCGCCGACATAAGTTCCTTATTCAAACAGTGCGTAATAAGGTTGCATGCAGTTTACCGTCTTTGACTGAACATTGACGATGTGTGCTTTGATGTTTGTGTCCTTATGTCCAGTCATCAGTTGGAGTTATCAACAGTTCTGACAACTTTTTGCGTGCACCTTTAAAGCCGTAGCATAAGCTTTCTGTTTCCTTCTGATTTGCTATAGCTTGCTTGCTCGGCAAAGTCACTGTGTGGAGCATTGAACACGCACGAACGACACAACTTAGACACATCTTGGACTTCAACATTTGTTTGTGCTTTTGTCACCTTTCTGGTTGGACACGGGGCTAAATAAGTGCTTGTGAAGACTGTGAAGCAATTATGCGAAACGATGTATTAATTAATGTAGGAACAATACAAATAGCACAGAAACAGTTACCTATGGAAATTTTAGTGTAAAGTGAACTATCAACGGTGAACCGACCGGTCTCATTTCTTTTACACATGTTTCAGTTTGATATTTGAGATCTTTTAAAGCTTGTCCAATTACGCTTGGGTAGCAAATCCACTTTTTTGGTGCAAAAGATTGAGATTTAACTTATAGATACCTTAATTTTTCCGCAGCATTTATGGGATGAAAACAAAACAGAGACTGCGTTGCTTGGATTTATTTTAGATGCGAAGCAGCTTATGGCGGGGGGGCTTTGCCCGTCCCTCCCTCCGCCGTGTGGCGTCTCCACACGCACTGCGCATGCGCATCCTCCTCCCCCTCCTCTCCTTGTCTCACCTCCTCTCCTTTCGGCATTCCTCCTCTCCTCTCCGAACGGCGCGCGTTGACCTCCTTCCCCTCCTCTCCTTGTCTCATCTCCTCTCCTCTCGGCATTCCTCCTCTCCTCTCCGAACGGCGCGCGTTGACTACGGAAACGCTCTTTCTTCGATGACGCGGGTTCGATCCCGGCCGCGGCAGTCGCATTTTCGATGGAGGCGGAAATGCCAGAAGCCCGTGTGCTGTGCGTTGTCAGTGTACGTTAAAGAGCCCCAGGTGGCCCAATTCCCTCTATTTCCCCGAGGAGTCGCGCAAGCGAGAGGGAAAACGAAGAGACGCGAGGAGAGAGAGGGACCGGCCGGAGTGGCGGGCGGCCGTTCCGCTGCCTTGTTGCACCCCCCGCCCGCATTCGCGTCCGTTGTTTTGTCCCGCGTCGCACACGGCAGGCTCGTACTACAGAATCGCGTTGGTGTCAGCGGCGGGCGCGTTAGCGCCCGTCGCTGACGCTCCTGGCTCTGGCAGTAGTGACACGAGTGAAATAGTGAGAACGCCGAAGGCGCACCGCGAAGCGGCAACCTATGTTAACGGGCCCCCCAGTGACACGGGAAAACCCCGGCCACCCCGGCCGTGCAAACTACCACCAAAAACAGGGGTGCAAGCGAGCGGTGGAACAGCCCTCCATCGGCCTGCTCCCCTCACGTGCTCTCCTCGCGCTCCACGTTTTCCTCCTAGCGTGTGCGACTACTCGGGGAATCCCAAGTACGCTTCCCGGAGCCCTCCACTACGGCTCTTCTCTCCTTTCTATCCCTTTCACTCCCTAACCCCCCGGACGCTTAGCCGTGCTCCCTACTCGGCTGCAGAAATTAGCGTCCTTTCCTTAACCGAACCACAATCATCATCACATTCGATGAACGCTGTACTAGCTCGCAAGGAACGGGAACGCCCTCGCCAGCGAGAGACAACCCTGACGCAGGCAGTGTCTGCTAGCGTCGAATCAATTCAAACGCAACACCTCGTCAAACGGATGCAAACGCGGTGTGCACCCCCCGTGCTGATTCGCATCGCCTCATGGTCCCCTTTAGCGGGAGATGGAGTCAGACTGCGTTGCCCAGATTTATTTTAGGGGCGAAGCTCCTCTTAGTCTAACCTTGTCACGCGTCAGTCGTCAGGCGTAACCCGCGTGCCTCCCGGCACGCGCTCGCCCTCGGCGTTCGCCTCGGCGCGTGCCTCTGCTGTCTTGCGAGAGAGAGAGACAGAGAGAGAGAGCGAAAGGCGCGCGTTGGCTATGGAAACGCTCTTTCTTAGAGGAACGCTGTACCAGCTCGCAAAGAAGGAGAACGCGCCTTCACCCGCGAGAGACAACATTGGCGCAGGCAGCGTCTCCTAGCGAGTTTCTTGATTGAGAAATACCGACTGCTCGCGTTGTAGAAGCGATCACCGGCAACCCGTATATATATATATATATATATATATATATATATATATATATATATATATATATATAGGCACTTGATCTTGACTTGCAATGAAGTGCCGGTGGGAGATTGTTGCGAAGTAAATAATAATAAAGGCCGTGGTTAAGGTTACGTTGTAGTGTGTGAAATATCAAGTGCGCCGCAGTCACCGTGAGGGTTGCGTAAAAAGCTTCGCTTTCCAACCACCTTCACAGGGTGGATTGGCGGGCATTTTTTTTTTTTTTTGCATGGCAGCTGTTTGATTGTTGGCAAGGGAACGAAGAGGTTTGCGGTGCAATCAATCGCGATATGGAAGACTGGTGTAGTGGTTACGGTACTCGGCTGCCACCCAAAATACGCGGGTTCGATCCCGGCCGCGGCGGTCGCATTTTCGATGGAGGCGAAAATGCCAGAGGCCCGTGTACTGTGCGTTGTCAGTGCACGTTAAAGAACCCCAGGTGGTCAAAATTTCCGGAGCCCTCCACTACGGCCTTTCTCTCCTCTCTACCTCGTTCACCCCCTTTCCCCTACCCCAAGGAGGATGAAAAAAAATGCTGGAGTGGCAACGCCTGCTGCACCTTACCGCAATGGGTGAAGCCGGCATTTGCCTCTGGTTCAGCCCTAAAAGCTTGCCAAAGTGTCCAGAAACCAGTAGCAGTTCAAGCGTTCTTGATCTGCTAATGTATTGTATAGAGCACTTGTAATATAAAAGCGTGTTGTTTTGGATTAATAAACTACCATTGACTGAGCATCAATGCCACGATGTGGCACACAAATTTTTGCGACGTTCAGGTTTCATCCAAAAACGAGTACCACAAACAGGCACATCAAGCATTGTCTGTCTAGCAAAGATGACCACTTCAAAGGTGCTAAGGAGCGTGAGGAAAGCGCTTTTTCTTTTGTGCTATCTGGATGCTGTTAATCGATGCCTCTGGTAAGATGGCGGCCGCCGGCTTCACATTTAGGAAAAAATCTCCACTCCAGCATTTTTTTAATCCTCCTTGCCCTACCCCCACGGACGCTTAGCCGTGCTCCCTGCGTGGGTTGCAGAAATTAGCGTCCTTTCCTAACCGAACCACAATCAATCGCGACCTACCACAGCCTGTGAGAGTTGGCTCGTCGCTGCCTCGTTCAACCGCGTCTGTTTGAGCGACATTCTCTCGAGAAATGTCTTTTCATTTGAGCTACTGAACGAGTTAGGCTAAAAGGCGCACACGAACAGTGGATGCTTCTATAACTACTATGCTTATATGTGAATTTATCCAACATTTGCAGAACCATTGCATCGATAGTAATAGTAATACCTTGAGCAGCAGCGATATTTCAGAATGGCAAAGAGCATGTTTTGTTTCCTTTCCAATTTGGCTCGCTTTGTACTAGCGGTCTCGCGCCTGTTCAAAATGGAGAGTTAGCCTACCCAATTACCCCGTATTAATACTTCCTTTGCTGGTTTCCTCCCTCCCTCCCCCTTTTTTTTTGTTTTCCCCCTGAATATGTAGTGTAGAAGACGCTAACGCAACCTTTTCATTCAAGATTGTAAATTTGCTGGTATGTGTCACACGTCACGGGGTAGAATTGTGTAACGCCATGAATTGGACTTTGTATGTACTATTTCCACACGGTGCATGTTCTGAGCTTGTGTTTTGTATATTATACGAAGTGTGTTACGGATTTATTCAGGTTGGACGATGTATTCTAAGAGTCTCTGTTACAGTGCAAACCAGTGCTTTGTCATGAGTTGAATAAACTTTTCTTTGACCAAGTCTGGTGGGACGAATCTCGCTTATTAGGGTGCGTTATTATTGCCCTGAATCGTTTGCATTTGTTCTAAACACAAGATGACTTGCCGTCACTAGATCCGGAGGGCACGTATACATTGCTTAATGTAACGCAGAAGGAAGAAGTATGGTACACACTAAAAATGTCGCAGTTTCGCCGCAACGGCGAAGCAATGAATGCGATAGAAAGAAATTGTTGTGCTATACGAAGTGAGGCTCGCAGCTTCAGGAGCAATAATAATTGTAGCAAACATGCACTTGCTAATTGAGCGCCTCCCGTGGGCAGCGCGTGCTAGTACGAAGGGCTTTATACGTTGTGTGTCACAAAGCTAGAAATACAAAGCTAGGGGAGGCCGCTATATGAACAAACAGAAGATGAGCGCGAACTATCAAGTCAAGCACGCACAAAACGAACGCACAGATATACACCGAACGAGAGCGAATAAGCTGTCACAATGGATACTCTCAGTTTGAACAGCGCTCCTGTTGCAAAGGCGGCTGCCCGTTGCGCTCCTCGCGCCATCTCGCTGGTAATGAAGAAACGCTTATAAGCGCCTGCCGTCTCTGAGTCCTGCCAGCGGTAATGGGTGTGTATATAATACCCCTGTCACACGGCGCATGTAAACGTCATTCGCAGCAAACGACATTTATAACTAATGTCATTCTGTTTTCGCGTTCCTCGTCTACACGGTCATACAGAATGACATTCGCCAGTGATGTCGATGTTTACCCGCCGGATACTAGGACAACACAAATGTCACAAATTGTGCCTTTTGTTTCCATATTTTCTATTTATTGTTAGAAACACAGTGGTAAACATTGGCAGGCTATGTCAAAATATATCGCAATACGATGCAGCAGCCTTAACAAGGAAGAAATTTGCACAAGTATCCAAAGCAAGACTAGCCCAAAGCCGCTTCGATTTCTTCTGTAGCCGGTGGTATCGTGGGCCGTGCCTGCGTTCCTGTGACCGTGAAGGACGATGATCAGTGCAAACGAACATTAATTGCTCTCCAGGTATAGACTACAAAGCGCCGAAACCGGCTGAAGCAGCTCAAGCAATAAACGCGCGTTTGTAAACATGGCCGACGGCTAGGAATTGTCGCAGTAAACTCGGAGTCCGGGAACAAGAATATAGTTGGACAGATTGCTTCAAATATCTGCTTTACGTCAGAAAGTTATCGAAGGGCCACAAGAGAAACTAACAAGAACAGTAACGTGGTGTACATTTTGCTTTTCCTTACCAATTTTGCATCTTATTACGAATCCCCTGTCGTCGAGAATACGCATGTAGCGACTGAACGAGTTCGGCGAACGCATTCAGTGGGCAAATGCCATTAGGTGTGAATGTCATTCGCTATGCCCGTGTAGCAGCAACAAAAATGACATTAACACATAATGACATTCGCTGCGAATGCTATTACACGTGCTGTGTGGCATGGGTATAAGGCTCGCTGTTAGCTTCCTGAAGGATCTGCTCCTTGTGGCATAGTGGTTAGCTCCACGCGCTGCGGAGCGAGAGGTTCCTGGTTCGATTCCGCGCTTCAGAAGCGCTTATCCGGATTATTTTTCTTTAGGATTTTTATATGTATATACATACTTATACATATACTGTGCATGACGGCGGCGACGGGGACGGCAAAAACCAGCCGAGACTGTCGATATAATTGCTATCGCAATAAAACAATAAATGTGTATACGGCTCTGGAACAAGACGGAATGCTCACAAGGTTTTTATCTGTGTTTCTTCGATATCTTGGGAGGCGCCATTTTTAGATGTGAAGCAGCTTATGAACGGGGCCTGTCCCTCCCTCTGGCGTCGGCATAGCCTGCCCCCGTTGGTACTCGAAGCACGAGCACTCCGGTGCGAGCTCTAGTTTGAGTGGAGACCGCTAGTGGCGCTGTCGTTCAGGAGACAGTAAATAAAAGCGCTCGCTCTCCCCTGGCGCGCTCTCTTCCACAGCAGCTCTCATGGAGTGCGCTTCGGCGAACGAAAATCGCATCGTGGCGGATGGATGGATGGATATTAGGAGCGTCCCCTTTATAACGGGGCGGTGGCCGGGCCACCAAGCTCTAGCTTTATTTCTTTTTCGTTTACAACCATTTCTTTTCCCGAATCACACATATTTTCACAACTAATTTTTTTTTCCTCGTCTATTTATTTTATCTATTATCGTTCTGATGGGATGTAACAATCTTACCCGAACTACCTTGCGCTTTTGTTTGCTCCATACTTTTGCGCCACCAATGCTCTAAGCGCCTTTTACTTATATCTATCGCCGGCATGTTCAGCTTTCCCCTGTTACTCCTGAAACCCATGGCCTCCTGTAGGGTAGTGTCCACAGCTGCACCTGGGTGGACATCTGTACATTCAATCAAAATATGGTCTGTCGTTTCCCTAGCTTTTCCACAGCACGTACATGTATCCCCTTCTTTATTGAATTTTGCTCTGTAACTTCGGGTTCTCAGGCAACCGGATCTTGCTTCAAACAGTAAAGCGCTTCCCTTTGAATTATCGTAAAATTTTTCTCTCTTGATTTCGTCTTTCCCTTTTCGGTAGTTGTTCAATGCCGGTTTCTTCTCCATTCTATATATCTATCCAATCCGAATTCTCCGCCGCTCTGACCATGCGGCGCGGGCTCGCAAAGCGCCGCCAAGTGGCGAAAGCGGTCGCTACCGGACGTTGATGGCACCGATGCGCACTTCAAGCGTGACTTTCTCGACCACACGTTCGGGCACAGCTGTAACGTATGCGACCCCTTGTGGTTCGATAACAATCTGACCAAGGTCTCGACCATCAAGAACGAACAGTCCCGTGCCAACGCTATTGCCGTTCTGCAGCGGGAGATTGTAGCTGACGACGATAACAGTGAGTGCGCCGTTTGCTCTACGTGAAAAGATTCGTTGGTGGCAGGCAAACTCCCCGCGATGAGCGTGACGAATAGCTACCGCTACCCGTCGAAACCCGAGCACCTGCCCGAGCTCAAGCCGGTGGAGGAACATCAGGGGAACCTCGAATGGAAGGACCGTGAACACTGATGAAGAAATTAAAAAAATTTACACAACTTTAAGTCGACTCATGGCTGCTTCGCATACTACTCAGGGTTCCCTTTATGGGGAGATTTTTTTACCTTATCAATCTGTTCCTGTACGATAGTCAAAAACAGCAGTCCTTCCATAAAGGAAGAGTCGCCCTCTTACTGAAAGACTATATGGGACCTAGTGATCATAACTCACGGGGCCAACAGGGGATATTCGTAATGCACTGTGATATGGCAACACCGGGCGCGATCGCCATGTTCTTCCGGATGCTGTGAGACGCACTTGCGGAATGGTCTGCTGCCACAGGGGTAGTGCTTCGCAGGGCAAAGAATGAGCAGAAAATTTTTGCTTTTGTGACCCTTACTTCACATTTCATATAAGCGTTCAAGGAAATTATTGTTTGGCGAAGAGGTCTGAGTGCAAACTGTCTTAAGATAAGCTCGTATGACAATACAACGTCCCATGTTATTTACCAATGCCATTAGAAACGCGCACCAGATATCGAAACCATGTTCTTTCTGGGCAACGCTGCGCTGCATTTCACCTTTCATTTATCCAGCCGCAGCAATCTCTACCCTTTGCAGTTGCATGTTTGATGTTTTCTAGAAAGAAGCAACGCACGAACACATGTGCGGTGAGCCAGAATATCTCCAAAAATTAGGCTATTCCGTTTTGAAGTTCGCGCATGCGGATGGTGTCATTTCACCGCTGATACGACAGTACAGTTTAGCCACGCTCATTCCGCTGATGTGAGCAGGCGGTCTCCTGATGGGATTATAGCTGTAATGGCCGCGTTACCAGTAAAGAGTAACAGTGTTCCCTATTGGAAAACCCAGCGCCACTGGGAGCCAGCGTCCAGCGCCATGCCGGATTATGGGCCCAGTGTTACGCTGTATACTGGCACGCTGGCGCGCCACGGGATACTGGGAGGCGCGGGTTACTGGCACGCAAAACCTCTTTAGAGCAAAAAAACGTGGTGCTTCCCTGCCATGCATGCTAAATAATACACAAATATAAAAAAGCGAGAGGACGCATTATAACAAAAAAAAAAAGAAAGCGCAAAAAAAAAACCCTCCCGAGACCAGGATTCGATCGTGGCACCTGTGCACTGCCAGCCTAGCACACTACCACTGCGCCACGCCAGAACGCGCCAAAGCGTCAATAAACAGGCTAGTGAGCGGTGTGACCTGCCGTCAGACTTGTTTGCAGGGGTACACACAAGACCAACGCGCTTTTTATGCGCAATTAAACCCCCACACCTTTGTCAGACAAATAAAACAAGCCGCCGATCACGCATGACATTCGAATAATGGCGACAGCAGTCAGTATATCATACAATTCATATCTAATACCGACAAAATATAACTAGACCGACGGGCAGGGACAATCGGCTGTTACGGCTTGAACTCGATAGCCTTTTCTTGCTCTTACGAATAGTCGACATGTATTTAGATGCGTTCCGCTCGATAATTGAACGTGTACTTCAAGTGGCACTTACCAGTTTTCTCGCTCAAACGTGATATTTTAGGACAGCGGCAGTACCAGTGTCTGACATACACAGGTTCATCGAAGCTCACAATTCTGTTAATCGCTCCGCAAAAAGGAAGCGCAGTGCAGTGGGAAACCTCTCATCATCTTTGTTCACTAAGTCCTACTGATCGACAAATATGTGTGATTGCATTTGAGTCAGAAAAGAGTGCGGCAGCAACTTTCCGTGGCATATATGTGCTTGCTCAAAGTGCGTCGCTTCGATGCTCACCGCTTCATCTTCAAGCACCGCGAAGAAATAAAAATCATCTGTTCAGGTTAACCGATGCCAAGGCTGTACTAAGCAGTAATTTTGATTCGTCGTAGTAGCGTATTATTAAGGCTTGGAGTGCCGTTCGCGTGTAGACGGACTCGGCCGGTACGCTATGCCCAAGCTTCACTGGGAGCATACTGGGACAGACCGATCGGGGCTCGGCGGCTTGATAAAGCTAAAATTATTGTATATTACCTCAAGAAGCTTTCTGATATGATTAATTTTTGTCGCATCTAAAGTAACTGAAGGTGCAGCAATCGCCAGAGGTGCATTTGCAGCGTGGTGGTGATCGGTGGTTTTTTTTTCTGCGTGAGTTGGGATCGATGCTTTGAGAGCGTCATTAAATTTCGCGGCGATGTAAAACTTTACTGTTATTTGCACCGACTCCTCCACACAAGTGAACACTACAGCAGAACTATTACCAGAGTGGCTCATATAGACGCGGCACTGCGTGTCTAAGCAAAGTGCGGGGAAAATGCATGCACAAACGTAAACATTCACAGCTGCTAGCGCTTACTGCGCGCGGACGCCGTATGCCGCATTGCTGCACACTGTAGCTCGCAGCGTTGAAGTACTGCCAAGCCGTGAATGTTCCCAGAGTCTTCACACCTAGTGAAATCAACTGAAGCTGGCTCAGTGCAGAGCGTGCGCCTGTGAAGGAAGGAAGGAAAAAATAGAGAGGGAAAGGCAGGGAGGTTAACCAGTGTAGGACAACCGGTATGCTACCCTGCACGAGGGGAAGGGGACGGGGGAGATTGAAAGGTGAAAGGAAAGAAGAGAGAGAGGGTGCACATATAGCACATTGTCAGAGTCAGTGGCACCTGCATGGTACTTGACATCACACATCGCTGTTAAAGTCGTTTGTGCAAGTCCGTCGTCTTTAAAAAGTGCAGCAGCGCCTTTGTCAACTTCAGTTGCAATGTCTTGTGTGGCCGACACTGCAGAATGGCATCAACCGACATCCGTCGCAGGCCAAGGGGAGCAAGAGTGGACGCCAATGTTTGCCTCTGTATGTCATAGCGAGGACAGTCGCATATGATGTGTTGAAGCGTCTCTTCACGTCGACAGGTGTCACAAAGAGGGCTGTCGGCCATTCCGATCATAAAAGAATAAGAGTTCGTAAAAGCCACTCTTAACCACAAACGATAAAGCAGGGTGGCCTCTGCTCGGCGGAGTTTTGGTGGCAATCGAAAATGTCGCAAAGACGGAAGGTGGTGTTGTCGACTGTTATGAGTTGTTTGGCTGCTTGAGGCACTCCACACCGAGAGCGTAATCTCCTGTGCAATCGCTTGAAGTTGCCTGGCAGCGTCGGACCTTGAGAGAGGTATGGGCTCAACTTTTGTGCCTTCAAGTGCGGACTTGGCGGCCTTGTCAGCATATTCATTTCCAATGACGCCGCAGTGACTGGGGAGCCACTGAAACGTCACGTGGTGTCCCTTCTCATGTGATGCATGGAGAAGAGATCTGATCTCCAACACCAGTTGCTCGTATGGTCCGCGCCGCAGGGCTGCCAGCAAGGACTGTAAGGCCGCCTTTGAGTCGCTAAAGATTGACCATTGTCGGGGTGGTTCCTCATTTACTACACAAAGGGCAGCACGCAGAGCAGCAAGTTCCGCAGCTGTCGATGTCGTCGGGTGGTCGGTCTTAAAACTGATGGTGGAAGCTTTCGCTGGTACAACCACCGCTCCGGACGAACACTGGAGGTTCGAAGACCCATCCGTATAAATATGCACTTTGTCGGCATACCTCTCGTGTAGAAGAAGTAGGGATAATTGTTGCAGAGCAACTGATGACAGCTCAGCTTTTTTTCTGATTCCTGGCACACCAAGGTGTACTGTAGGTTGAATGAGACACCAAGGGGGAATCAATGGTTTGGCGGCGGCGGTGAAGCCTACCGGAAGTTTGGCAGAGTACCTGGAGACCATTTTGCCGAATGACGCGTTCCGCTTGTCTGACGGTAATGTTGCGAGGTGGTGACAGCAGGCACGGGCGAAATGCCTGATGTGGGTTCTCAATACTTCCACCGCAACGTGCGTTTGTATTGGTTGGTCCCGAGCAATCGCTATAGTTGCCTCTGATAATGTACTCCTCGGCAAACCAAGGCAAGTTCTCAGTGCCTGAGCTTGTGTGGCCTGAAGAGTGCGAAGATTTGTCTTACAAGTATTGGAAAGTACGGGCAGGCTATATCTCAAGAAACCGAGGAAAAGTGCTCTGTATAGTTCCACCATGGCTCCTGTCGACATGCCCCAAGTTTTTCCAGCCAAGAATTTGAAGATTTGGGAAATTGCGGTGAGGCGTTTTTTCATGTGCGACACATGGGGGCTCCAGCAGAGATCTCTGTCAATGATGATCCCCAGAAACCGGTGGGTTCTGAGATAGGGAATAGTCCGCCCATTGATTGATATGACGTAAGGCGTCATTAGTTTGCGAGTGAATGCCACAAGTGCGCATTTTTCTGGTGATATGTTCAGACCTTGTTTGCACAAGTAGCTCGATGTTAACGTTGCTGCTCTTTGAAGCCGCGCACGTATTTGAGGACGTGTGACTGCCGAAGTCCAGACACAGATGTCGTCTGCGTATATCGAAATTTTGATAGTAGTTGGCAGGTATTCAGCGAGCCCAATAAGCGCGACGGTTGAATAGCGTCGGACTGAGAACTCCGCCTTGAGGAACGCCCCTGCTAGTAAAGCGTCGCGTAGTCGGGCCATCGTCGGTCAACACAAAGAATGACCTCGCAGCCAGGTAACTTTCAACCCACAGAAATAATCGACCACCAAGGCCAACTGTCTCAAGGGCATCGAGTATGGCCTCATGTAATACGTTGTCGTATGCGCCTTTCACATCCAAAAACAATGCAGCGGACAATCGCTTACGGGACTTTTCGTGCTGAACGTACGAAACGAGGTCCACTACATTATCGATGGAAGAGCGGTCACGTCGGAAACCAGCCATGGAGCTCGGATAAATCTTGTAGTGTTCAAGGTACCACTCCAGGCGGCCAAGGATCATTCGTTCCATTAGCTTTCCTACACAGCTAGCCAGCGCTATTGGGCGGTACGAGGCAAGATCAAGTGGAGATTTGCCCTGCTTCAGTAGGGGAACCAAACGGCTTGTCTTCCATTCATCAGGAACATTGCCCTTTTGCCAAGACGTGTTGTAGAGGCTCAACAATTCTCCCCTTGCGGCTTCTCCGAGATTGCATAAGGCTCGGTAGGATATACCATCTGGCCCCGGAGAAGAAGACCGCCTGCAGAGAGCGAGAGCCGCTTCGAGCTCCTCCATTGTGAAAGGCAGGTCCATGCGACTGTCACGAGGGTGGGGGACGTAAGTTCGTTTTGGGTAGCCTGGACAGACCACTTGGTCTGCGATCCTCGCACAGAAGTCCTCTCCGACTGCGATGTCCTGCCGTCCTTGGAAGAGCGCCAGCGCCTTGAAAGGAAAACGCTGTTCAGGAAGGCAACGAAGACCTTGCACCGTTTTCCAGATGTGAGAAAGTGGCTTGCGGGGGTCTAAAGTCTGGCAAAACGTCGTCCAACGTTCAGACGCTAATCTATCCATGCGACGCTGGATCTTCTTTTGCAATCGTCTGGCTGTTCTGAGGTCGTGAATGGACTTTGTACGCCGATATCGACGTTCTGCACGCCGGCGAAGTGCTCTAAGTCTTTCCAATTCTATGTCAAAATCGTTTCGCCTGGACGGAACCGTGATCGTGCGCTTGGCGTTTTCCATTGTGGTCTGCATTCTTTTTTCTAGCCCGAAGCGTAAGCCCTCAGTACAAGCATCTTCCATAGTAGATTTGAAGGTGGTCCAATCAATCGTTCGAATGGTCTTTTGTGGATATGCTCCAGAGAACCCTTTGATGTTGATGTAGGTTGGAATGTGATCGCTTCCACGTGTCTCGACATCCGGATACCACTTAACGCGTCTGGCGAAAGAGCTCGAGACGAAAGCAAGGTCAAGGCAGCTTCCGTATGTCACGCCTCGAAAAAAGGTGGGGCTGCCGTCGTTCAAGAGGGTAAGACCATGGTGGTAGGCGAAGCTCGCCAACTGTCGTCCTCTTGCGTTTGTCTTTGTACTTCCCCATGCTGGATGATGTGCATTGAAATCTCCTATGATTACCCATGGAGCAGCGCACAAGTTCAAGATATCCGCCAATCTTTTCGAATCAAAATTACTCGAAGGCGAAACATATACGCCTATAAGAGTAAACATGATCTTTTTCTTTTTGACCGTTAGGCACACATATTGATTGTCATCATGAGGCGCAACTGGATGCAGAAAGTAGGTGAGTTCACGACGAATAAAAACGATGACTTTGCTGCTAGCACCATTGGTTGAGGACATGACCGATTCATACCCCGAAAGTCTGGCTGGTTTCGTTAAGTTAGGCTCACAAATGACGATGAGTGGAAACATATGAGTGTATACAAACTGACGAAAGTCCGAAAGGCGTGGGTTTAGACTTCTGGCGTTCCATTGGATGATGGACGCTGCCTTGACTTCTTTTCGGAAGGATGGAGTAACCGTAGCCATGTGTCTACTTGAGGGATTCAAGCACAGGGGTCAAGGCTTCCAGCACCTGAAGAGCGCTACGAGCAGGCGATGTCCCCATGTCCACCAAGATAACTCGAATGGCGTCCATAAGGGAACGCAGCATCGAAATTATCTGGCGATCCGCTCTAGTCATGTCATCCACGGCGGCTGAACGCTCCTGAGGGGCCGTGATCTTCTGAGGTTCCTTGGAAAGGGAACGGCTAGGAAGCTCAGGCCATTCCTCCGGAGAAGCCGTTGGTTTCTTTGAAGGGATGTTTCCTTGAAGCGCTTTTGCGTGTTGGCTGAGTGGTGCCGTAGTAGAGTGGGCGCCCTCACTTCGATCACGCTCCTCGTGTGAGGACGTACGACGACGCCGACGGCGACGGCGGCGCCTTACTGTTTCGGCGGCCTCCCTGTGGGTTGAGTTGTCCCTGGCCATCTGCTTGAGAACCGCGTGCTCTTTCTTGATGCGGGGACAGTCTTTTGACGAAGCGGCGTGAGGGCCACTGCAGTTGGCGCACTTCAGAGCGGTGGCGCGGCAATTCTCTTCGGCATGAGGTTCAGCGCAACGCGGACACAGTAATGAGTTTGGGCACACGCCCTTGACGTGTCCTAGCCTGAAGCATTGATGACATTGAAGCGGCTTCTGGATGAAAGGTCGAACTGGATGTCTGAAATGTCCGACTTTAACGTGGGATGGTAGACAATCCCCTTTGAAGATGATTTTTACGCAGCGCGAATTCCCAAGGCGACGCACTTGCGTAATGACAATACCCTCACTTGCCGGTTTGATAAGGGTAGGTAAGTCCGTGCTGGTAATGGCAACGTCTATATCATAGATCACACCGGCTACGGATGTATCATCCATCGGGATAAAGGAGCGCATTTTGATGCCGCCTAGCTCCGTGATTTTCTTGAGTTTTCCTAGCGCACCCACGTTGTTCACGTCGATTGCGAGGATATTTTTCCTTGGATTTAGTCTGACGTCTTTAATCTGATCAGGCACAGCACATTCCAAAAAAATGGATAGGGCTTGCCTGTTCAGCAGTCGGAGGTTGCTTGAGGGGTCTTCCGGCGAGAAGATTATGACGTGTGGCCAGCGCGCCGGCCTTGACTTCATCGTCGCTGTACTCGCAGGAGTTGACGGTGACGCGTTGACAACCTTTCTTTTCGCCCTCTTGCTCTGGACGGGTATGAAACTATCGTCGGATGTGTCATCTTCCGACATGGAGTACAGCTCTGTGTCATCGGTGTCGCTAGAGGAGCCAACTCGCTTCCTTGTGACTGACGGACACGATGACTTCTGGCCAGACGGGCCTCCGGCATGTTCCTCGTCCATGGCCGCAGGACAGGAGGCCGAGGCACCACGAAAAAGCGAAGGTTTCGCCAAAATATTCAGAGCGCAGAGAGACAAGCGTTCTCGCCGTGCGCCTGTGAAACCAGCGCCAGCGTCTCTGGGCTGCTTCCAGTGTGTTCCGCACTCGTGCCAGCGCGCAGCCTTCCAGTGTACAGCGCTTTCCAGCGAGCCTCTCACTGGTACCAGTGACATTCCAGCAATGCCAGCTTGTCCCAGTACAACGCCAGCGCACACCAGTGCAAGCCAGCGCTGCCAGCGTCCCAGTGTGTACGGCCCAGTGAAATATGATCGTTCCCAGCGCGTTTCCAGTGCTGCCAGTACGGAAAACGTACTGTAAATGCACTGGAGGCGCTGGCTTTTGCAATAGGGTTACAGTTACAGTTACCTAAGCAAGAAAAGTAACTATGTTACAGTTACTCAGTTTCCAAAAGTAACTTGTTACAGTTACTGCTCAAAAGTAACGTCGTTACTGCTCCGTTACTATACAAGACTGAGTGATGCATCGCGAAGCAAATTGTAGAGTTTTTAAATATAAAGGTATGAATGTATGCGGTTAGACAAAAGTGCTTATGGTAAAGCGCCAGATAAAAGGAACCGGAAGGGGCCCACTGAAAAGCCCAACACCAGCGGTTGTTGCACACGCCTCCTTTTGTTGTAACAACTTTTCTATTGACTGTGGGGCATTTATTTACCAAATACAATGTAGCACCGGACGATCTGCCGAGATCTTCCCTTCCTTGATTGCGAACATGTCGCGTCCTTTGCTGAAAAACCATTCCGCCGGCGCGTTGGACGGTATTCGCGTATTCCGTCTTATGAAGGTGGGCATTTCTCCACCTCGCTGATATCTGTTCCGGTATCACTGACCCACTGTTGAATCTCGATGGACGAAGGGGAGGCCTGCTTTAGATGAAAAAATAAATCGTCTTCGTCGTTTCCGGATTTTCCGGTTTCCGGTTGCCGGATTTTCCTTAGAAAATGCTTCCAACGCACGCAACTCTTCTTCAAGCTGGTGTGCCGTCGCAGTCCGCCGCGGTGGCGTAGTGGTTACAATACTCGGCTGCCACCCAAAAAACGTGGGTTCGATCCCGGCCGCGCCGGTCGCATTTTCGATGGAGGCGAAAATGCCAGAGGCCCGTGTACTGTGCGTTGTCAGTGCACGTTCAAGAACCCCAGGTGGTCTAAATTTCGGGAGCCCTCCACTACGACCTTTCCTTTCTATCCCTTTCATTTCCTTTCCCTATACCCCCACAGATGCTTAGTCGTGCTCCCTGCACGGGCTGCAGAAATTAGCGTCCTTTCCTAAAAACCGAACCACAATCATCATCATCAGCATCATCATCTCCGTTCTTCCATCATCCACGAGAGCTTGAACTTGGGGTGGACCGCCGCTGTCAAGGCCTGATAGGGATCGTCCAGAACTTCAGAAAACGTGCGTCGACAGATGTTACAGGAACATAACAATGCTAGAAGCGGTGGTAACTAGAGGTTGTGTATGAAAGCGGAAAACATGGGATACGAACGCATATGGGTCCCTGCGAAAGCGCGCCATAGTAATGAACAAGAAATGAGGAGGAATAGATAAATTTGGCTCACCTATTTGTTACTGCCTCCTGAGGCCAGTACTTGAGAGGTGGGAGGGATCGCTGGTACCGCAGCAGCGAGCGAAGCGTTGGCTGCAAGACGCCCATGTATATATATTGCTCACCCTGCAAGACACCCAGCGTCTTTGCCACAGCGTACATCGCATGGAAAAGAACACATCAACACACTGCATAATGTTTAACATATAATAGGAATATACCTTGCAGTATTCGTCAATGAAGAGCGATTCCACTTGTTGCAATCGTGCGACAGCGTCAGGGCATCGAAAATTGCATCTACCCTCCCTTTCGGTGCCTCATTAATGAACTTCACAGCAGCGAACAAGGAGTTCCATCACGTTGCATTGGACACAGGGAGCTGCCTTCCCAAGGCAGCACCGACTGTGCCTGCTTTTTAGATGCGAAGCAGCTCTTTTACTAGCCTGTGTAACGCTGTGCGTCCGTACGGCGAGGGCGAGGGCAACGCGCTCCCCTCGCCGCTGGCGTTGGAGCGGTGCCAAGTAGGTCACGCCGCAGCTGCGCGTTGACGTCACGCTCACCTCGCAGTGCGCGCTGACGTCACTCTCTCCCTCGCCTGCCGCGCGCTCGCTGCCGCGCCCGCAGCTGTTCGATGAACGCTTTACTAGCTCGCAAGGAACGAGAACGCGCTACCGCGACCGACAAAAAATTAACACCATCTTCCCAAAGGGAACCCTGATGGGATGCGAAGCACCCGCGTTAGCGCCGTTCAACCCGTGACGCCACCCGTGCGCAACGCTGCTGCTTCGCATCCCATCAGGGTTCCCTTTGGGAAGATGGTGTTAATTTTTTGCCGACAGTATTCAATTTTCGAGAAACAGTCCTCGGCTTTACGCTGTAGGCCACGCTATTGCAGGTATTTTCGGCATCGACTGAAACTACCAGGTTCAACGTGTGCGCAGCACACCTCCTGTGCCTTAGCAAGTGGATCTGTTTAGATGAATCATTCGAGCCACTGTTGAGCAGCTCCGCGATGCTATTTGCGACGACATCTTTGTCATGCTCAGCTGTTTCTCCAAAGACCCTGTGATACGAAAATAAAAAGGCTGTCTTGCTGGGCGAGTTCATACGATGTCATTGTTAAAGCCAGTGCAAGCAACGCAGGGCGATTGATTGTGGTTCTGTTTAGGAAAGGACGCTAATCATTGCAGCCCAAGTCGGAAGCACGGCTAAGCGTCCATGGCGAAAGGAGAAAGGGACGGACAGAAAGGAGAGAAAGGCCGTAGTGGAGGGCTGCGGAAATTTAGACCACCTGGGGTTCTTTAACGTGCACTGACAACGCACATTACACGGGCCTCTGGCATTTTCACCTCGATCGAAAATGCGACCGCCGCGGCCGGTATCAAACAAGAAACGCAGGCAGAGCAGAACAGGGGTGCTACCGAGTAATCAAAAGAAGAGGCGTACAGGACACGGACACAAGAAGAGCAGTGAACAACACGAACGCCGAAACCGACCGAGTAACGATTCCATTCCTTGCGATTTTTCTTAACATGAGTGTTTTATGCCGCGGTCGACCACGACCCCATACGTCACTACCGCAGCGGATATGATGCAGTAAAGTTAACATGTAAAAAAGTAAAGAAAACACTCAGAAAAACTTCTCTAGATGGGCTGGGAATCAAACTGACAGATCTCCGCGCCACGACGAAAGGTACCCGGTGTGCTACCGCTGCGCTAACTCCGCACATACTTGACGCTGTACGAACGCGCCTTCTTGTCTCGTGCGGCTCAGCACGCGCGCATCCAGGCGCACATTACGTGTGACGCCTTCCAGGAGAGGGAAAATGAGTCCCTGGAGCTTTACTTCGCCGTCTCTCGAAGATGGCGGCATCATTCCGGCCGCGTTCCAAAGTCCGCCTCGATGAACGCGTGCAGACCCGCGCGCATAGTCGCGTCCGTAGAGCTTCGAGCGTA
This sequence comes from Hyalomma asiaticum, assembly GCA_013339685.2. Taxonomy (NCBI): domain Eukaryota; kingdom Metazoa; phylum Arthropoda; class Arachnida; order Ixodida; family Ixodidae; genus Hyalomma; species Hyalomma asiaticum. The sequence goes on along the minus strand of CM023489.1, from coordinate 58,158,537 downwards.
CATGCGCCGAATGCGCAGTTGAAGGCACCCGTCACCTTTCTTCGTGGGTGGCGTTTCCCCGCCGTCCGCTGTTCGAACGTGGTCGGAACAAGAAAACTGCTGCGTAGGCGCCAGAGCACGGCAACGACGTTGGCAGATCAATGTGGCGCAAGTAAATATGACTGATAGCTTTCTAGTGAGGCCGTTACTATGGACTGTACTCAGTTGTTAGGTAAACTACTTCAGCTACCACAAAGAGTTGGTCGTTGATGTTATGGAGGCGATGTGTGAACGTGGGTTCATACACGTCAAACGGTGCCGTACCAACGAAACACCGATAGGAATGGGCAAGTTCACCTCGACGTAACAATAAACATTCAACTGCTTATGCCAAGAGACATTTCAGTTTCGTGTTATACCGATTGCTTTGACAGAGGGATCAGCGACATATTTTTTTTTAGGGGCGAAGCTCCTCTTAGTCTAACCTTGTCCTGCGTCAGGCGTAACCGGCAGTATCGCCCGGGAGGCACGCGCTCGCCCTCGGCGCGTGCCTCCCGGCGCGCGAGCTCTCTCGCTCTTCCATCTGCTGTCTTGAGAGAGAGAGAGAGAGCGAAAGGCGCGCGTTGACTATGGAAACGTTCTTTCTTAGATGAATACTCTACCAGCTCGCAAAGAAGGAGAACGCGCCCTCACCCGCGAGAGACAACGTTGGCGCAGGCAGCGTCTCCTAGCGAGTTTCTTGATTCAGAAATACCGACTGGTCGCATTGGAGAACCGCTCACCGCCCACCAATATATATATATACAGGCACTGGATCTTCACCAGCCGCGGTGGTGTAGTGGTTACGGTACTCGGCTGCCACCGAAAAAACGCAGGTTCGATCCCGGCCGCGGCGGTCGCATTTTCGATGGAGGCGAAAATGCCAGAGGCCCGTGTACTGTGCGTTGTCAGTGCACGTAAGAGAACCCCAGGTGGTCTAAATTTCCGGAGCCCTCCACTACGGCCTTTCTCTCCTCTCTGTCTCTTTCACTCCCTTTCCCCGCACCCCTACGGACGCTTAGCCGTGCTCCCTACATGGGCTGCAGAAATGGTGTCCTTTCCTAACTGAACCACAATCATCATCATCACTTGCAATGAAGTGCCGGTGGGAGATTTCACTTGTGCATAGTTGAAACATAAGGATTCGTAGCGTGCGCGTTAACTAAATAAATCCGGAACTCGGCACGATCTACGATGAACATCCCGAGCTTCGCCCGCTCATCATCATTCACTCTGTGGATATGCTGTAATTTTTTTCTTTTGCTTCGGATGCTACGGAATCTGTAGGCGCGGGGCCGCTTTCACGGCTGACATACATTCCTTGTGAGAAGGCACTTCGTATGTCTTGTACTAAAGCATCTCACTTCCCCTATCTGATTAATTCAACGCCAACCGAATGGGCCAAGGAGGCGCACAGTTATCGCGCCTTGTGGGCGCCGACTGGGCGACGGGCAGACGCGCCTGCAGAAAACGCTCAAAAAGTCAGCTAATATAAGGCTCAGGCGCAGTTTCCAAGAGAGTTTAACGGCACAGCTGTTTATTTAACATGAGGTTTTTGCCCAATACCAATCATCAAGCGAAGGGTAATACTGCGCTTGTGCTACGGCCTCGCGCAGCGGCTTGACCTATATAGTTTGTAAAGTTGTTGTGGAGCACTTGCCCTGGCGCTTCAAGAAGCGAACGAAAGTTCGTTTGTTATATTTCGGGGACGCACCTAGCTTTTACATACTTGGCAACATTAGTACGTCACTTACAAGAGCAAATACAATTAAGTTCGAACGCACTTATATCTGGAACTTAAACCTTTATGGACGCTACTAAATCTGGGCACAAGTAGAGGAGGCAACATAACCATATCGCATAATAATGCTAAATTTCTGAGCGTTCGGTATTTACTAACAGCGAAAAAGCAACAAATACCTGCGCATGCACGTAATTGTTAGAAAGTCTTCCGTTTTAGGGCAAGATTTTCTCGTAAGCAGCCCGTTTCTTTTTTTTTTTTTTGGAGTCGCAAAGCCGTATGAAGCCAGAAGAACGAAGACTGGGAAAATCCATGTCATACCCATCATTCCCATGCTGGCTGAACCGCCTTGATGGAAACTCCCGTAGACACAAGCGCCACATTTCCCTCTAGTATTTTAGTACGAAAATCTGTGACTTACGCGTGGAAAGTGACGTCTGGTTCCCCACTTATCGTGCGCGAGCGGCAGCCGGGTTCGCTTCATGCAGCCGTCCCAGCTCCTTTGTTTATGATGGCCACAGTAAGTCGGCATTTTAGATGCGAGACCATCTTATGCTCGGGGTAGTGTCCGTTCTGCGGTGTCCGCACTCACACTGCGTAACGCTCCCTCATTCTCCTCTCCTACGCAGGTGTGCGCTCTCCTCCTCCCCTCTCCCCCTCTCCACCACAGGTGCGGCGCAGCGAAATCATTGCATATAACTCTCTCTCTCTCTCTAAGGGTATGCCAGCAGGTGGCGCAACTGTCCCGGCGCAGTATAAAGCGCGCGTTCACTGTGCTTCCGTCGTTCTCTCTATATGCAACGATGTGCGAAACGCCATGAACAACGTCAACATCGGCGCTACTCGGCAGCGCCACCGCCACGGAGCAGAGGAAGGCTTGGGAAGCCGAACGTAAACGTCAGCGTCGGCAAGCGGACCCCGAACTACGGGCCAGGGAAGCCGAACGGAAACTTCAACATCCGCAGGAAACTTCTATGGAAGCAAGACGGGCTCGGCACGCCGATGTGGAATGTCAGAAGTTTTCTCGCTCTAACTTTCACTGGATTGTGTGGCCAAGTGAAACGAAACGGAAACTCGATGCGCACCCCCCGCGATGCTTTCGCATCGCACCATGGTTGCCCGTAGTGGGAAATGTGTTTTTTTGACGGAAGCAGCAGCTGGCGGCATCCGAAAAGACGTATTGCTACACAAGATCCCCTCTTCGGGAGCGCCTGCCAGCTGGCGGTCACGACGCGAGACCGCATCGTCTTCTTTCGTTCCCCTTCGCTGCGCTAGCAGCGCATGCGCAGTCGAGCTTAAGCGCGCCTATGAGGTGAGGAGGACAGCCGGCCCTCTCACTCGGCTTCAAAAAGTGTGACGTCACAGGCTCTCCTGCTCTGCTGCCTTTCTGCATGCCACTAGACAATCTCCACGAATCAGCCTATCATTGATTCGTGTACTGTGCTTTGTCAGGGCACGTTAAAGAACCCCAGGTGGTCCAAATTTCCGGAGCCCTCCACTACGGCAATCCTGTCCTTTCTTTCTGTTTGACTCCCTTTCCCTCACCCCCACCGACACTTAGCCGTGCTCCTTACATGGGCTCCCAGGATACGCGGGTTCGATCCCGGCCGCGGCGGTCGCATTTTCGATGGAGGCGAAAATGCCAGAGGCCCGTGTACTGTGCGTTGTCAGTGCACGTTAAAGAACCCCAGGTGGAGTAAATTTCCGGAGCCCTCCACTACGGCCTTTCTCTCCTACCTGTCTCTTTCACTCCCTTTCCCCTACCCCCACGGACGCTTTGCCGTGCTCCCTACATGGGCTGCAGAAATTAGCGTCCTTTCCTAACCGAACCACAATCAATCAATCAATCAGAAATTAGCATCCTTTCCTAACCGAACCACAATGATCATCATCATTTATTAGAAACAGTGAGCGCGGTGTCACAGAGAGGAGCGGCCCTGTCGCTATAGCGTTCATTTCACCGTCTTCGAGCGATGCTCACGCGAGGAAAAATTGTTTCCATTTAGCTATTGGCCTAATTAGGCTAAAGGACCTACAGAGAGAGCCAAAATTGATAAAATAATTCGCCTGAGTGCTGCGTTGCTACCACGCTTGTAGAAGCATTCAACCAATATCAAGATAATTGCCTCGCTCAGTGTTGGTGTTCAAGAATTGTAACTAGGTCTTGTCCCTCCCACAGTTTCGGCTCCGATGGCTGTCCTTCCGTGGAAGCATTCATATTGTCACGCACACTTCAATAACAAAGTGTTTAATTAGAAAGGTTAAAGTAGGCGAACTTGTGCATTACACAAAACAATAAACTGGAATCGTCTCAGATGGCGCCTGTGCGAACGCTGTCCAACTCGCTCAAAGATGCACACCTCCTCCTCTTCTCTTTCTGCACTGCGCGGTTCGCGCGCACCTCCGTGGACCGAGAGAAGCAGGCACGCGCTGCTCGCAGGAAATAGCTGGCGCGCGTAACTTGAACATAGATTGCGGCAATATTGATATGTTGAAACCGCGTCCGTGCATTTATTAGAAGATATTGTGGAACTGAAATGATATTTTTGGGACGGCTGCTACAGCTCTCCTATGGAAGGGTGCGATCACCCTAAATCTCTGCCAGTAGCGTCACCACCGGGAACCGGAGTGTTGCTCGGCGGTGGCACGGACACAGACACATTCCGCAAGACGAAATATTATTCTCGCGTTGTTGGTGCGTCGTCTGCGTCGCAAGAGGAACAGGTCTCTCTACATAAGGGATATATTTGACAAGCATCCGGGGTATGGAGAGTACCACCACCTTGCACAGGAGCTTCGGCACAGTGATCCTGAATATAATTTCAAGTATTTTAGGTAAATGACAACGTTTCTACTTTCGGAATTGTGTAGCTCCAGCTCGGTTAAATATGTTATGCCTAAATTTCATGCATTTGTCACACGCAGGATGACAAAGGCATCGTTCGACAAGCTTCTGAGCCTTGTTTACCACAGGCTTGTTCATCCTCCAACTCACAGGGGACACATCTCACCGACAGAGAGGCTCGCGGTGATATTGAGGTAAAATACATGCCGATCATATTTCCTAGAAGATAGCCAATGCAGCCACGAGCCGACGTGCATGCATGTGTAGTGCTGCTTTAGAAAATTACGCTTTTTGCTAACGTGTCGCTAGAATTCGCTCCCGTAAATATGCTTTCTTTTTCGTGTTCCCTACTTTTCTTAATTTCGAAGATACGGAACCCACGTATCCACCTGCCAGAAGTTCCCCACGCATGACATTAAAGTAAATACTCGTTCGCATTAAGCTTTGCATTACTGCTTATATTTCCGAAAATTTCGGCTATGTATAATAGTGCTTCTTAGGTATGTTTATATTGAGTCGCCGACGAACTAGTCTTGCTCCTATCCGTGGCCCTATGGTGTCTGTGAAACGCGATGCAGGCATTAAGGAGTTATGCTGATAACACTTCGGTTCAGTGTAAACATAGATGTCAAAATATTTGAACCTAATTTTATGGACTCCTGCTCTTTAACAACTTTGCAGATTTCTGGCCACAGGAGGGTCCATGGAGGACATTGCATTGAGCTACCGAATGCATGCATCAACTGTAGCTGGCATACTGAAGGAGACATTACCAGCGATCTGGGACTGATTGAGGCCCCTGGTACTTGCACACGCAAGCACACAGAGGTGGCGCGACATAGCTGAGGAATACCTTGACAAATGGGATTTTCCAAACACAACAGGGAGCATTGATGGCAAGCATTTTGCGATCAAATGTCCTAGCAAGAGTGGCTCCGACTTCTACAATTACAAAGGTTGCTATTCACTAATTATGCTAGCTGTAGCAGACGCCAAATATAGATTTCTAATGGTGGACATCGGGGCCCGAGGCCGATATTCAGACGGTTCTTTTTTTAAGATGAGTCCCCTCCAGGCAATTTTTCAAAAGGGTGCTTTGGGGCTGCCTTCAAATATTTCGAAGTGGCCACTTTGGTTGGCGACGCAGCCTTCCCTTTGCGGACCTACTTGATGCGGCCCTACCCTGGGAGGAAGCTGGATGAGAGGGCGCGTTCTCGTCCCTTGCGAGCTAGTAAAGCGTTCATCGAGCAGCTGCGGCCGCTGCGGCGAGCGCGCGGCAGGCGAGGGAGAGAGTGACGTCAGCGCGCACTGCGAGGGGAGCGTGACGTCAACGCGCCGCTGCGGCGTGACCTACTTGGCACCGCTCCAACACATGCGGCGAAGGGAGCGCGTTGCCCTCGCCGTGCGGACGCACAAGACAGCGTTACACAGGCTAGTGAAAGAGCGGCTTCGCATCTAAAAGGGTTTGCAATAACCGCTTGTCGAGGGCACGCAGGTGCATTGAAAATGCTTTCGGCATTCTGGTCTCCCGGTGGCGGGTGTTTCTTGGAACGGTGTAAGGCAAGCCAGAGCTCCTGAACAACATGATTCAGGCTGCTGTATGTTTGCACAATTTTCTTATGGATGGCACTGCCTACTGCCCTGATGAGTACAGCAACACGCTGTGCGGCGAGACAGTTCATGACGGAGGGTGGCACCACACGTCACTGAAATTGGCACAATGACAGGGCCGTCAAACAACCGCCCCCTTTCAGCCGCCATGACAATGAGGGATGAAGTAGCAGACTATTTTATATCTCCAGATGGTTCATTGCCGGGGCAGCTGAAAGTTGTCAGGCGATGCTAAAATCTCCTGTAAACATTCATGCATAGTTTCTACCCTTAATGTTCTCTTCCTTTGTTACTAGCAGAACACAGCACATTCAAATGCTTGTGTTTTGTAAGACTGTATTATATGTAATATGTTTAGTATTTTTGCCGCATTTCTCTTAAGTTCAGCACTGCTTTACAAGCAGATTTTTGTAGCGTATTCATTTCTGTTTGAACGATGTGCATCTTTTGCTGGTTTTATACGCAGGTAATCGAGCGCCCTACGGCCACTCCGCCAGGTCTTTTTCAACCTGTACCGCCCCCTTGTTTGCCGTTAGAACAAGTGGGTAGCGATCTCTTAGGGCCGTTCCCACGGCCCTCTAATGACAATCGACGGGTGATCGTATGTGTATATCACCTGACTCGCTACGCAGAAATGGCTGCCGTGACATCTTCAACCGCTGCATGTGTCGCCAAGTTCTTGCTATGATTCGTCATTCTTCCACACGGTTCCCCTCGTGTCATCATAAGCGATTGTGGTCGCCAGTTTGTTGCGGACGTCGTGGAAGAAATGCTTCGTCTCTGCAGTTCACAGCTACGCCATTCGACACCTTACCACCCGCAGACCAACAGTCTCGTGGAGCGCACCAATATAACACTAACAAACATGCTAGCAATGTACGTATCTTCCGCTCACAAAGACTGGGATGACGTTCTACCTTTCATCACTTATGCGTATAATACCAAGAAGCATGAGACCGCCGATTACATTCCATTTTACCTGGTTTACGCACGCACGCCGATGACACAATGCTACTGTTCGACTTCCACGGTGAGTACTCTGTTGCCAAGATCCTGTGCCTTGCTGAGGAAGCCCGTAGTATCGCTCGACTTCTCACTGTAATATCACAAGGCCGATCTAAGAAGCGTTATGATAGTCGCCATCAACCATTTTCATGCGCCAAATGAGACTGTGTGTGGGTGTGGACGCCACAACGCAAACGCGGCCTATGCCAGAAGTTTCTACCGCACTATACTGACACATTCGTAATTGTCGATCGTTTGAGTGACTTTACGTATGTTGTAGCACGCTTGACGTCCGCTAATCGCCGGTCAAGCCGAACACAACGGGTCCATGTTGCGCGGCTCAAGCGATTTCATCGTTCACTTCCCAACTGACGTAGACTTGCCCGGCTGGCTTCGTCTGCGAACAGGGGAATGCTACAGAGCCGGTCAAGGCATGAGCCGGGGACAGAAGAGAAGGAGGGCGACGTTAGCTAGTGTGCAGCGGATCGACGCCATCATTGCTTGATGATGGCCAACCTCGCCATGTAAATAAACATCGCCCACTGTTCAACCGTAACAATATCGTTTACTGTAGACTTGAGGCCTGTAGGGTAGCGGTTTTCCGATCTAGAAGTCTTGCGCGAGCTACATTGCTGATTTGTTCATAATTGCCATGGTTTCAGGTACCTAACGCACACATGGTTGTGAAGCACGCCGTGTTTCTAGCCCTTCGGAGGTTTAGACCACCTGCGGTTCAACAATTGACAATGCACTGTACACAGATCTCTGGATGTCTTCCCCAATGCTATGCAACCGGTGCGGCCGAATTCGAGCCTACGCCTTGCCGGTTGGATCTCAAGCAGCGTAGCCATTCTACCACCACGACAAGCATTCGTCCCCGTTTTGTCATAGCTGATTTTCGTATCTCCTTTTCTCCTCTCTCTCCCATCTTTCTATTCCCCCTTCCCATTCCTCCGGTGTAGGGTAGCCAACCGGACGCCTTTCAGATTAACCTCCCCCCTTTTTGTTTTTCCCCTCCTTCCTTCCTTTTACACGGAAACGTCAAATATAACGAACTCACTTAGCGTGCCGATTCTACTTCGCTATAACGAGTTTCGACCATTGTAGATATCACGTGCAATGACGCCGACTTTACCTAGGGTATAGATGTTGCAATTGGCGGCCGGGCGGGTGCGCGGCCTAGCACTGCCGTTGAACAAGTGGCAGATGCCCAGTTCTGTTCCTTCGAGAGCACAAAACTGAGCGTGCATACACTCGAAGTCTTGTTCCTTCATCGTGCAATTGTCCGCACACTGCTGCAAGTTGGTGTTGTTGAGAACAGCGCTTGGTTCAGGCCTGTAGACTTCGTGACCGGGAACCGGCTTGTACTTGTCGAGGTAGCCTGCAGAGACGCAGAACAGTAACTTCCCATGTAAGAGTCCTTAGTGATCGCTTAAGAGACGTAAAGGCGACAACCACGGCCTTTGACAGTCGAACCCGGGACCTAATGTTTCAAACCCGGAACATTCGGCATAAGCCTGGAATGGATAGCACTCAATCACATGCGACTCATACCTGCATGCCTAGTGCAGGTATCAGGATAATTCCCTATCATTATTAACATTACGGTCATGTTCCGACATATACATTCGTCGCGAATGCACCTACACTGAGACGCATGTAACGTCTGGGGATTATTAATTACGTTAATCAGTTGCCGAATTTTCGTACGAAATCTTCCTTTTTTGCAGCCGTTTAAAAACCCTTCTAAGCGGGACATTTACGGCTCTCGGTTTAACCGAAGCCAAAAAAAAAAAAATGGGCAGGTGGTGATTGTCTATTCATTTAAATTAGCCTAGAGACGCGTAAATAGTGGTTTAAAAAAACATCATTGATTACGAGTTGAAAAAGACCTAGCCACAACCAAATAACGAAAGCTTTCCGTGCATTTAAACGTATTTGTTTAGTATTATTGCGAAGCGGCACTCGCATCTCAGTTTGATTGATTTATTTGATTGATTTGTGGGGTGTAACGTCCCGAAACCAGCTCTGATTATGAGAGACACCGAAGTGGAGGGCTCCGGAAATTTCGACCACCTGGGGTTCTTTAACGCACAGCACACGGGCCTCTGACAACGCACAGCACACGGGCCTCTGACATCGCACAGCACACGGGCCTCAACATTTCGCCTCCATCGAAATGCAGCCGCCGCGGCCGGCATTCTATCCCGCGGCCTTCGGATCAGCAGCCGAGTGCCATTGCCGCTAGACCACCGTGGCGGGGCGCTCGAATCTTAGTATTCCGAATCATAGCAGTAAGGCCAATGGAAGGGAAGGTACAGATGATCAGTGACTTAGAATGCACGCACCTCGTCATATAGACATTGTGGACGATCCTTGTCAATAGTAAAGCAGCCTGTTTTTCTAAGCATGTTATCATCGGCTACGCACATACGTAACCTAGTTTGGAAATAATTTGCAATATATTTGCGCCATTCTTGCACATAATTGGAGTGCAATTAACATTTCAAAATAATCGTAAGCTATTCGAAATATTTATATTTACTAATAGTGGTTCTTCAAAACATACTCACAGACGGGACGACTATTCAATCCCATATTCTACATTTCCCAATATTCACGCACGAGTAAGAGAAAGGCACCAATCGAATGACCGTATTCGACTGGGTAAACGGGCTGTTTAGCTGAGGCCTGCCGACCGTAGGACATTGCGTCGGCCGCCGTCATTCTAGTGCCACACGGTCTAGTCACGTCAACGCGGCACCAGACTGAGCGTGTGTTGTCCATCGCTGCAGCTGCATTTTCAAGTGGAACAAGCTTGACTTTCGCAATAAAAAAAAAAGCTTGGCTTCCCCTGAACAGTACTATTGAGTCGAACATAGGAAATTTAACACTGCAGAGAGGGGACACTCCTAACGCACGTAAAGTCATCACTGCTGAAACAGTGCAACATGAGTGTACTATCCTGTTGGCTATATTGCAATATCGAAGAAATGAAAAATAAAACGACGACAAAATTTTATTAGTAAAGCGGAGACTTTGCGTAGATTTCGGTCAGAGAATCTTGCGAATTATTACGCCTAAGTTTTACAGAATTCGCTAATTGAGCATATTTTGTTGTACTGTCAGAGTAAGAGCTGTGTCCATCCGTCGACGAATGCAGAAACAGTTGGATCGATCGAAACCGGTACACCGGATGACTGTTCGCGTAAAAACAAATAAATGAAGTTGCAGAGTCACATAAGTATCTTGAAGTGTGTCGCACGCGAAATCGAGGCACATCAGGAATGTAAGCAACTGCCATGTTCCCGTCGCATTACATTGTCGCATGACGGCATTAGTTGGTAAGGTTGCCTTGCAACTAAAGGTTTAGGTGGTCACGGGACCACGTCACGTGAATTTGCCACTTAAGGTTCTCACGTCGTACGCGACCATACAATATGACGTGTTAACCTGGTCACGTGATCGAATTCGGTCCAAAGAGCTTGATGTCTGGCACCAACATTAACATCCCGTTATCCCTTCATCGCGCGAGTCTTCTTGCACGAAATGCTAATGCTGACATTTTTAACGGTCAGCGCGGGAATGAGGACATTGATCAAAACGGGACACTAACCAAAATGCTGTCTCACAACTAACTTTACTAGGGAACAACAGGCATATTGTAATGCATGACCAAAACCATGTGATCCTGTGAAGGAGACGCAGTGTAGGTAGCAACAAGATAATGCAAACACGATCAAAACCAACACAAGTCAGGCTGTGTAATCGAACGCTTCAGATAGGAACTTTCCTTGTCATGCAGGGCTATTGGTGGCATACTAACGCAAACAGAACCGTTTTTGTTGATGTGATAAGCTTCGATTATTTCCATTATGACCTGATCGCTGCGTGTGGAAAGACATTTGGTATCAGTATATAGGGGCGCAGTCGTGGTCCAAGCAGTGCCTAGCCAGGTGTGAGTATTCACGCTTTTGAAGACGATAGTCTTTCTTGGGATACTTGAACGCAGAAATTTTGGTCTGTCTGTTTGTCTGTCTGTCACACGATTCAGCCACCCGGCCAAAGATTAAGCACTTGCCTAACGCCCAGCTATCTTGAACTGGTGGCTGCGTTCATAATTCTGAACGTTGTCGATCAAAAGGCGAATATTACGCGTATCTGAGGCGCAACATATACATAAGTAATTAGGCGGTGTGTTCCTTTACTAGCAAATACATAGATACTGTAATTCTAAAGACCATAGTGTTTCTCAGGCTGCGCTAAAGATGCGACGCTATGCACGAACAAGGCCTCCGTCGACGATTTGGTGCTGCCACCTGGCAGTTACCCAAGGATTCTGCACAAGCTCATGTTTCCCGACGGCGCTGCCAGATGGCGTCCATATCTCACGCAGCGTAGTACGGCCGGCAGAAGGCTATCGTCTTTGGACGACATTTGCAGCGAAGCGGGAAGATACGAGGTCTACCTTCTAAGCCAGCACTTGCGGTAAGCCAATCTTACATTCGAACACCGGCCTGTCTTCTTCATTGGGTCAAGTGGTTTGGTCACGCTTTATAACATGCGCGTGGTTGTCTTATAAAGCTAGTTGTGAGAAAGCGCTGTGGTTTGTGTCCTTTCTAGCTTGGTTGTCGTGCTGACCGTTCAAGAAGTTTAACCAGTTCCAACTTGATCGCCTAACTGAAACTGACCATCCTTCTAAGGTTAATGACGCTCGCCGGGTGGTCGCCGGATGCTTCAATTTATCAGGTCTTGGTATTAATAAGCGCAAGAAAGCAGTGTTACCGCTGTGAATACGCGTTTCGTTTCAATATTTAAACGGGGCACCAAAGAAATTCCTAAACGTGTTTCATAGCACGCGCCCCATACAACAAAAGTCGTAGCGGAACCACCACTAGTCACCCTATTCTTTGCCAAGACAGTGCCCGGATGCTTCTACATTTACTGAATTCAGACAAGAACGCCGATATTTGAGTGACGCAGAAATTAACGCCACGTCAAGAAGTTTATTGCGCTTTGTAGAAAGCTGTAGACCCTAGCGCGAAACGTTAAAGGAGTACTGACACGATTTTGCGGCGGCTCAAAATGTACTTTTTTTTTGTTTTCCAGCCATGTATTGTTAGCGACCTCTGCACACGGAAGCCAGGAAACAGGTACAAAATATTTTAGATTGGTTTTAAAGTTTCCGTCGCCCAGCACTGCAAGCCAGCCCCAGCGCAATGGACACTACGATGACGTATGAGCACAGTCTATTAAATATCGCCGAAATCGCTGTCAGAGTCACTGGACGACCGTGAAATTGTCGTTTTTTGCGTGCCCCACGTGTAATTAACCACAGACGACCGAGTCGCAGTGACGCTATCACGAATCCCCCATTTCGTTTAAATAAATACTCTCTCTCTCCTCTCTCCCTACGTGACTCAGACGTACGTCCGACTATGTTGACACATCACTAGGAAACCGCCCCCTCGAAATCGAAACCGAAAGTGGGCATTTAAGGAAGCCGTATTAAAAATATATTTATTGCCTTGTGAGGCACCATGATACTCTGTTGGGGTTCTCCACGTCAGTGCTTTCATTTACAGCAATAATACGATAATGTCAAAAATTCTTGGCAGTACTCCTTTAAGACAGCTTTAACCGGCCACTTATAATATTGGAACTCTAATGTCGCTGGCTTCGCCATTTTAGTTTCGATATTGCTGAAGAAAATGAAGCTGACAGTATCATTTTCGAATTTACAGCAATACTGGGGCCTCAAAGCATTATCATTTTTCAAAAGGAAAAGACGGAGCGCTGAAAAACGACACACAAAGAAGGAGGCTACACACAGGACTGGACTCCTTGTATGTCGCTTTTTAGCGCTCCGTTTTTTTTTTTCCTTTTGAAGCATGAACCAAGTCGCCCAACGACAAGTTCTACTAAGCCGCATTACCATTCCCTACTCGTTTTTCCCGTATTCTGACCAAATCGATTGGGCCAATGTTTATGACACACAATGCGCGAAAATTCTGGATTCATTAGAACACAATGTATGTGACTTTTTTTATCGATAAAATAATGAAGTAAGCCCTGGCAAACACCGCCAGAGATTTGCGACTTTATGCGCGTTTTTGTGGGAACGTCAGAGCGGCATCGCACCTAGGCTTAAAATTTTCGCGCGTTTTCTAGCCTACAAAGCGCTTTCTCGTGCAAGTGTCTCTTGTTATCGTAAAAGGATGATTTGCTATTTCGATCAAAATTCTTTTTCTTATGGTACCCCCTCAGTGCTTTACAAAAGAGATGTTCTAAGCAATGGCAGGAACATTCACCAGAGAACTTCGTGTGGTTATTGCTGTATGATCAGGGGGCTGGAGGCATGTGGAAGGCTAAGTAGCAGCCGTTTGCAACTACGTCCGTTAATTTTCATCAGTGGTCGTCCATTACTGGGACAGCTCCAACAGCACTCCGTGCAAATGCCCTAAATCGCTCACACCTCTGAACGGAGTCCATGTTCCTTTGAACGGAGTCCATGAACGGAGTCCATGTTCCCGAAGGGACAGCTCTACAGAGCTCTTCTTTTGTAGAGTACCAAGTGGGTGTCCTGACTGAGAGACAGTTACCGTACGCTCTTCACCCTATTTTCTTCACATCCTTAACTAGAATTTCTGTCTCTCTAGATCGACGGGGAAGAATAGGCGACGGCGGCCTAGCGCATGGTTTTCCTGTAGAAGCGTGTTCGTATTCACGCAGGGCGCAGTAAGGTCGACGGCTTTGTTCCCGCGACGCCGCGATCGGTAATTGATATACGGTACACAGCTGCACAGCGACGGGGTCACGATGGGTGACAGGTTGCTCCACCGTGGGACATAGAGCATTTTCGTAGTGAATGTGGCATCCGAGAAGGGGGAGAGTCGCTTACCAGAACAGCGGGGGCTCGCGATCGAAGTAATCCTCTGACCTTTCTGCGCGCTCGACTGTCGCCAAGGGGTGCCCGCCCGTTGGAGATGACTGCACCGTGGCAATGCACGGAAGTGCTTTCGGTGACAATACACCTCTCAGGCAGTCCTGTTCAAACGGCTGCTTGGATGCATGCATCCAGGCAAATGGAGTGGCAATATGGCCCTGCTGCCGCGTTCTGCTAACTCATTACAGGATTAGTGACCAATGCTATCTTTCGCAGAATCTCGATGCAGCGAGCAGTTCGATGTGTGGGAACGCGAAGGCGTAACCATAGGCTCTGATAGAAAGAGTGAACATGGGTTTCATTGGTGAGCGCTGCATGTGGGTTGGTCCCAGAAGGCGGTCGCAGGAGCGATCGGATGTATTTAACAGGAAAACAAAGAAGAGAGGAGGAGAGAATAGCGCTAACTCAGATCACAGACGCGCCAAGGTGGACAGTGTTCGAGCTTGGAGCTGCCTCTGATCGAGTGATCATGAAGTTGCAACGCTTGGTGCTTACCCCGTTTGAGCGCAAATGTTACGGGCTTCGAATTAACCGCTTGGTGTGGTTTGAGCCCAGTTGTGTTGTCATGATGTCTGCTGACAGTACTGGCCGCCCCGGCCAAGTTCTGTAAATATTGTACAGCCAGCGTAAATAAACCTGCGTACTTCGCTGTGAGGACACCTTGGCCCAGACTCCGTCCTTCAACGTGTCGCCGCGGTCATCGGAACCAGCAAGAATTAACTCCAAGTACGCTGGATCGTTTACCTTTTTAAATGCCAAACATTTCTTGCTCGCCGTAGTGTCCCGCGGATCACGAAACCATCAGCATCATTACTTGTGGTCCTCAAGAGTGCGCGTGCAATACATCTACGCAATGCACAATGTTGTTGTTTGTCCTTGAATACCTTGCATACCTTGGCACAACCCGCCTTGGGGGCCGAATACTCGGCGTTCGCACACGCGCTTCTTCCCTTGAACTCATGTCCTCAGCCCACTACTAGCAAAACTGCCGCTTGAGGGCACACGTGTTTCAAGCGTGCCCTCCAGCACAAGAAAAAGAATACAATAACAGTGTATGTCTATTTGTACGGTGCACAGCGTCTCGCAAAAACTATGTGTTTGGGCGTAGTGTAGTATCGCAACGGGGTGGGACGGCGTCCAGCCGAGGGCACGCGTGCCGCGTCTGCCATCGTCTGTGGTTCGCCGCGAACGCCTTTACAATGAGCTTGGTGGGAAACATTCAAAAGCGTTTGCTGGGTCGGCATCGCAGTGCTTTGCGAGGCGTTTCCCGAAGCCTCGGACCACAACGAAGCGAGGGCGTGCCGGAGACAAGCTCGGACAAGCCAAGTGACCATCAGCCTCACTGCTTCACTAGCCTGGCGCCACTTGTGCCAGCGTCGCTAACATTTTAAACCACGATAGTCTTTCTTGCGCTCCCTAAATGCGAAAGATTTTGTCTCCCTCGGTTCAACAGGCCGGCTAAAACCAAGTGATCTACTAGCACTGGTGGTGCACACAGATCATACTCATCAACATCATACAGCTCAAAGGAAAGCTCAGGCCTATTTGAGGCAAAATATGTGTGCATAACCGTGATCCACGGCGCTCATTTAATTAAGAATTCACTTTCCACTGGTTTTTACATTAGCAAATGAAAACTCAACGCGTTAGAAATGGTGTCGAAGAGACGGTACGCGTTAAAGACAAACCGACAAAAGCTGTGGCTCTGTAGCCAGCTTAAGCCGGCAGTAATAAAAGGTCCCAACAGATAACACGAGAGAGGGGGTACGCGGGGAAACTTGAATTCAGCAAAACCTCCATTGCATCCAACATGGCAAGCGCAAGAGCGGAGGGGAAAAGCGTGATAGGAGGGAGGGTGTAGAAGAGAGGGTGTTCCATATCAGGGGCAGCAGAACACTATCGTCTTTCGACGTCATTTGCATCGGAGCAAGCAGATATGCGACCATTTATTTTCTACACACGATCCTGGAGATTTGGAGCTTTTGTCTCTTCTGTCGGATGCACTATCCTTTCTCGGTGCAGAATAATTTCTTCAGCATTGGTCCTGTCTCTTTCCTTCGATGTCTGTTATACCTGTGTCACACGGGCACGATGGAAGGCCTTCGAGTCGATAACCTTCGAAAAGTTCACAACTCGATCGACTAAAAAATAAGTTCTGACGCTGCTACACGGCAGTTTTGAACGGCCGTTGAGTCGCCGAGTGATTTCGCAACAAAATGGCATCAACCAAAGCACCCGCTTCAATTCTAATTCCCACTAGTTGCTTGCTATTCGCTCCGACGACAAGAAACAAACTTTAAATTGAGCCTTCTCTTAATCTCATGTACCAAAAGGGACAAACTATGTGCGAAGTTTTGCAGTCCTCATTCAGAAAACATGCTAAGCCTAAGTGCCTAGCGTGAGCCTCAAAAATTGGTTTGATTCGTAGACACCAGATGGCGCGACACGCGGTGTTTCCCACCAGCTGCACGGCATTCGTTTTTTATGGCAGTGACTGTTTATTCTTTCTAGAACGAACGCAATAAAGTGAGAACGTTGGCCTCTTGGCAAGTTTACAATATTTTTCACTGGTGTATGATTCTACTTATTGATACAACGACATTAATATGGCCGTGGCCTCCGAAACTAACGCGCGCGGGAGGTGCCGGTACGCCAAGTCTCTGAGTTCGCACCGTTTCCGCTTCCGTCACTCAACGGCCTTCGAAGTATCGAAGGGGTTGTAGTGTGCTCCGTTGACTCCATAGACTATCGACTCAGCGGCCATCGAAACCGCCCGTGTAGCAGCTCAAACTTGACCTTTGAGTCAATGGACTATCGGTTCGAAGGCCTTCGAAACGCCCGTGTGACACCAGTATTAAACTCGTGAAGCTTGTGCTTCGGCTTGCCGGCTTTTTGTAGTTGATGCACCGGTTGTCATCAGCCGCAGTGTCATGTATATCTGCAGAGTGTGCACAATAACACGTTTCTGGTGCTTCCTCTTTCCAAATCTCGTGTGCATGCTTACTTTTGTGATTACTTATTTGTCAGCATGAATGAATCCGTAAAGCATATGTTTGCACGCGTCGCGTCCATGTATTATTTCTATGTGACCAAAGTTTTTCGTGATACCCGTAAGCGAATGTCTTGTATGAAAACGTCATGTTGTAATGTCATCGGCGTTCTCTGATATATTAAACGTTTGTAAACGCACTACAAGGAAACATTTTATCGGCGCCTGTGTACATAAATGCAATACCCACTACACAGCTATAATGCGTCATTCAAGCACTATAACTCCTAGAACCTACTAGCAGCCGTCCTGGAATGCACTAGCAGGACTGACGGTAGCAAATTTAATCACGAATCGGGAGCAGCGTGAGAGGCAGAGCCGAATAAAGAAAATATATCCTGTTTCATTCTGTGCTTTCTCTTTAACATGAACGAAGCAAGCCTTAATAAATAAATAAATAAATAAATAAATAAATAAATAAATAAATAAATAAATAAATAAATAAATAAATAAATAAGACTGCACGCATTCACGCATTCTTCGAATCGCCGCCATGCGAGCCAGTTTTTTCTCGCATTGCTATAAGAGAGGTAGACACGCACAACAGCCGTAATTCATTCTAGGCATTGTTACGACAACTTCTGATGCGATGCCCTTATATATGATGCGTACGTTTCGTGGGAAGAGCTGCCATGGACGAGTGATAGCGTGCTTGCCTCGCACCCGCGGGACACATGTTTGATTCCAATGCCCCTTACTGCGCGTTATCCTTCCTTCGGTCATTTCAGCGCGTTTGCTCGTGTGCTTGTTATTTCACTATTTCACTTGTAAGCCAGAACAAACGGTGTATTTTCCCTTTGTTTAGCCCAGGCAAAGTGCGTTCTCTTTAGAGCTTCAATGCCTACTTTGGTCCTATTGCTACGTTTACAGTCAATCACCTGTGGTGCGTACCCGATAGCCTGGGCCGAGCAGAGCGGGTATGGCACACGCATTATCGTATTGTCATTAATCGTGATGTTGTTGTTTTGTGGGGTTTAACGTCCCAAAACCAGTTCTGATTATGAGAGACGCCGTAGTGGAGGGCTCCGGAAATTTCGACCACCTGGGGTTCTTTAACGTGCACTGACATCGCACAGCACACGGGCCTCAACATTTCGCCTCCATCGAAATGCAGCCGCCGTGGCCGGGATTCGATCCCGCGACCCTCGGATCAGCAGCCGAGTACCTTAGCCACTAGACCACCGTGGCGGGTCGATCGTGACGTACATGACAAGTGCGTCGTGTCGGTGATGTCGACATCAATCACTGATGTTTGCCGTATACGCATGCCCTACCATCCGAATTTTTTTCTGTACCATGTTAACAAGACAAGGAGAGCCTTGTGACATAGGCGCCCAGATAGATAGATAGATAGATAGATAGATAGATAGATAGATAGATAGATAGATAGATAGATAGATAGATAGATAGATAGATAGATAGATAGATAGATAGATAGATAGATAGATAGATAGATAGTGTCAAAGCGGCTTAAATTCTCCGAGATATGCTCCGGAATTAATACGCACTGGTCCAAACGCACTTGTCTAGAATAGACACCTGAGAGCTAAAGATTTTCTACCATATGTCGCCTTCAGATTCGTCAGCGCAATCCTGAGAGCTTGGTTCACACGTTCTAAGAAGATGTGTTGGCCTCGCTGCGCAGCAGGATAAGTGTCGTTACGTGTCGAACAAGCGCATTCTCTTTCTCTCCCGCAAAGCAGCCATATTTGCAAGAATCGCATTCAAGACCAGTAACAGAATGCGAGCGAAAACAACCAACCTTCCGGAGATGGGTTTATGGGCGCACGATTCAAGTACCAGAGGACGTACACGATGATCGCGATGATCAGCAAGGCACCAAAGCCTCCCAGCGAGTAGGCGAGCACCTGAAATACAGTGGCACAGAACAGAGAAACGACATATTGGTACCTTATTGACATCTCAATCAGTTCACAACCCCACTTTTCATCTTTCCGCTGCAACAAGTTGGTTGCTAGGCGATAAGACACTCGCCCTAGCAGCTGCCTATGGTAAGGGCGTGCTGTGTGGTAGTTGCTTCACGTATTCAGCAAACAAGTTGTCGATTGCTCGAAAAAGAGAAGACGTAAGGTATATAGGCACCCAGAGAGACAGAGAGAGAGAGAATGTGTGTGTGTGTGTGTGTGTGTGTGTGTGTGTGTGTGTGTGTGTGTGTGTGTGTGTGTGTGTGTGTGTGTGTGTGTGTGTGTGTGTGTGTGTGTGTGTGTGTGTGTGTGTGTGTGTGTGTGTGTGTGTTAGCTCATGTTCCTCACGCCTTGTCTTTTTCGCACTCAAAGCTTGAGGATGCGGGCTCAATTGTCCGCGACAGAAGCCGCCGCGTTCAGACGAGAAACAAAATGCAAAAGCCGTAGCTTACTTCTCGGCATTAAGCATCTCCAGGTTGGAAGGCCTGTGGCTCTCAGATACGGCATTGAATATTCACTCGTGGGTGGGCCACGTGGGTCAACGCTCTTTCATATAATGCTTTACGACGCCTCTCCTGAATGCCATATGTTCGATTGGGCATGGGATTGCTCCAGAATTCGAGTGAACTGAAAACAAGGGCAAATGTTTCGTTTCCTGCCTTTGGCACTGGAACCATACAGCACTTAGGCGTCAGAGCGACGTCAGCAATTTCGCAATACTTTCATTGCACTTGGATCCTCGTACTTGGAATATCACGGGGGAAAATCCGCCAGACGCTTGCCTCGTTTATTAAGACGAAAGCCTTATGCGCATCGTGCTGACGTGTCCTTGAGAGAGTTCTAAATGGCCTTGTCAAAATCCTGGCGTCGTCGCAAATGGCACAAGAAACATCAGCTGACCGTAAAGTCCCCATGTCCGCGCCGTACGCGTCTATAGGATCTCTATGTGTGTGTAAGATGTAAACCGCTTAGATTAATTTTAAAAGTCAGTGTGTATACCGGTTAATACAGGAAGAACATAGTTTAATATGTCAACGGAGTGTGAATATGTTCTCAAGTAGCTTTATTACTTAATCTGCTACTCTACTTAATCATTGTAGGAAACATGCTTGCGCGTACGCCTTGACGCCGTTATACAATTCGTTTTGCGTCCAGAACTTGAGCTAAGCTACCAAGCAGGGGATTTCGCACTCTAAAGCCCTGTGCTTGAAACTTACAGTGCAATCGATCAAATAGTCACGTAACTAAAGGAGGCGTTGCCTTCTTCCGCGAATCATCGTTTCCTCGAGGATAGAATAAAGTGTGCGTTGTTCGTCTCTTCGGTCACTCCTGCCGCACAACGTCCGCTAAAGTCGACACTCATCCGGTCCCATAACTCCATTCACTTGTCATCGAACGCATGAGTCACAATATCGCACATTCATGAAATAGGGCGCCCAGCAGGCATAGCAGCCAAATACATGCACCACAGAGATCACAGCAGTCCAATTTTTCAAGCATGCTTTCCTGGAGTTTTAGGGGCGAAGCTCCTCTTAGTCTAACCATGTCACGCGTCAGTCGCCAGGCATAACCCGCGTGCCGGGAGGCACGCGCTCGCCCTCGGTGCGTGCCTCCCGGCACGTGCCTCTCTCTCTCTCTCTCCCGGCGCGTGCCTCTGCTGTCTTGTGTGAGAGAGAGAGAGACAGAGAGAGAGCGAAAGGTGCGCGTTGGCTATGGAAACGCTCTTTCTTAGAGGAACGCTCTACCAGCTCGCAAAGAAGGAGAACGCGCCCTCACCCGCGAGAGAACGTCGGCGCAGGCAGCGTCTCCTAGCGAGTTTCTTGATTGAGAAATACCGACTGCTCGCGTTGGAGAAGCGTTCACCGGCAACCCATATATATATATATATATAGGCACTGGATCTTGACTTGCAATGCAGTATTAACTAAATTAACTAAGCGCGTTAACTAAATTAATCCGGAACTCGGCACGATCTACGATGAACCTCCCGAGCTTCGCCCACTCATCATCATTCACTCCGTGGATATGCTGTAATTTTTTTCCAACGGCCCCTTATCTTTGGAACGGCGCATACATAATTTAATAGTACAGACGTAATAGGTGAAAGACTTCCCTTTGCGCTTCACATCTGTTTAACAAGCACTCCTGAAGAATAATCTTAGAGCATAAATCAGGGCGACTCCTTACGGTGATTGCATTATTGCGAGTATACGTCTTTTTTATCTATGTTCTGGTTTTCCTGACTGTTTCCCAGCTTTTGTCTTAAATATGGTTTGTGAGTAAGTTTCCGTTCATGAGTTGGGAGTGTCTCCCGTATGCGCGCCATCCCATGCTCATTCTTCGGTGTATTGCTTTTACATGAGTAGGTTCTCCTCTCAGGAGCTGTCCTAGATAAGTGTATTCTTGTGCAACTTCTAACGTCTGGTTTTCAATTGTGAAGGCACGTTTTTTCGCTGTGCCACCTATCATTACTTTTGTTTTCTGCACGTACATCTTTAATCCTACCTTAGCGGGGTAGTTGACGTAATATTCGAAGTAAAGAAGAAAAAATGGACATGGGCAGGTCCCGCGATGAGGAGGGTAGACAACCGATGGGCAGTTAGAACGACGGCATGGATACCAAGAGAAGGTAAGCACAGCCGTGGACAACAGAGAGTAAGATGAAGCGAGGAAATTAAGAAATTCGCAGGCATCAAATGGAATCCGCTCGCACAGGACAGGAAAGGATGGAGAGCATTGGGAGAGGCCTTCGACATGCAGTGGACATTAGATGATGATGATGATGATGATGGTGGTGGTGGTGGCGGTTGTTTGTGGGCTGTACCGCAGGTAGCGCGTTCTCGCGTGCTGTATAGGAGTATCAGGACGTTTACAAATAGGTTTTCTGACAATAAACTTCATTTGGAAGCTCGGAGGAAGAATTACTTTCCTGGTTTGAAGTTACTACTCATCCTTCTCTAAGTTCGTTCCCACGTCGTCCCTGTCTGCGCTTCTTTATCGACAAGGTTAATCTGCTTCAGTAAAATAAATGTTGCATTCTTCTCAAAGTGTATGTCTTCTGCGCACCTAGTCGTGCGTCGGTAGCAGTTCCAATCGCCTCTTATGTTGGCGCGGCTGATAAAATTGTTCTCGAGCGCTTTCCGTCCAATGTTTCACAACCGTGTGAACTGACCTTGTTTGAGCTATGAACCAATGAGCGTGGGTTCAGCAACCTTTGGAGAAGCCCGTCGAGAGTGAGCTGTCCCTTACGGCAAAAACATGTATGATAACGCCCCTTGTCGCAGCAGTTTACGCAACGCCACTACTGCCTCTTCAAAGAGTGACGGCGGCACACGCCTCTGCGGCGATAATGGGAGACTGAATCCGTGCTTTCGCACTCATCTGTTCAACACTTGCACTCATGTGTTCACTCGTCATGCCGGTTATCTAATGATAACTACATCGTGTGCGATGGTGCTCTTCCAATTAGACGTTGTGACATTCTTAACTTAAAGCCATTTTTCACACGCCCTTATATGTTCAAATTCAGTTCTATTTTTTTTCGAGAATGACTGAACAATAGAATTATTTACCTGGTATGGTTAACGAAATGACTACATCTGATTTTTAGAGATATTTATAAGATACTACTGTTTAAGTTTTTCTTTTGATTGATTTCTGGGGTTTTACGTCCCAGGACCAGCTATGATTATGAGAGACGCCGTAGTGGAGCGCGCCGGACATTTTGACCACCTGGGGTTGTTATAGCATGCCACGGCCGGTCTGGACAAGCGCGCTCGCTCTTTCTTTTACGGCCTGAGCAGCTGCCACGACTACAATGGATCTGTTTCAGGGGCGGAGCTCCTCTTAGTATAACCATGTCACGCGTCAGGCGTCAGTCGTCAGGCGTAACCCGTGTGCCGGGAGGCACGCGCTCGCCCTCGGCGCGTGCCTCTCTCTCTCTCTCCCGGCGCGTGCCTCTGCTGTCTTGTGTGTGAGAGAGAGAGAGACAGAGAGAGAGCGAAAGGCGCGCGTTGGCTATGGAAACGCTCTTTCTTAGAGGAACGCTCTACCAGCTCGCAAAGAAGGAGCACGCGCCCTCGCCCGCGAGGGACAACGTTGGCGCAGGCAGCGTCTCCTAGCGAGTTTCTTGATTGAGAAATACCGACTGCTCGCGTTGGAGGAGCGTTCACCGGCAACCCATATATATATATATATATATATATATATACATATATATATATACAGGCACTGGATCTTGACTTGCAATGAAGTGCCGGTGGGAGATTTCACTTGTGCATAGTTGAACCATGAGGATTCGTAGCGTGCGCTAAATTAATCCGGAACTCGGCACGATCTACGATGAACCTCCGGAGCTTCGCCCACTCATCATCATTCACTCTGTGGATATGCTGTAATTTTTTTATACAGGACGACGGCGCGTTCCGCGCGAGGGCGTCGCGAGCCAACCCCCCAAAGCGCGTTGCTCTGCATGCGCTTCGTATGGTAAACCAGCTGTTCCCGGCTACTTTACCGTGCTAATTATTTTTTCCGCATGTAGAAAGTGGTGAAAGCAGTACAGGTGCGTGTGGGGACAGTCTGGCTTTCTAGGTACTCATGCACTCGGCAAAAGAAGAGGCACACTCAGTGCTACTAGCAACAAGAATGCGTTGGTTGGTTGGTCAAACTTCACCATCTTATATTTGATGGAGGAGAAAATGCTTGGGGCTTGTGCGCTTGGATTTAGGTTCTCCCTAAAGATTACCAGGTGGTGTAAATTCCCGGAGCCTTCCACCACGGCGTCCTTCATAAACATAACGCAGTTTTCGGATGATAGACGGCATGCTGATGCAGATGTCCCGAAGTGCGTCCTTCTGCTTAGTTTCTACAATTAGACGGATTTGCTCAGCCTTGTGGCGAACCGCTCAATTGTGTGATTGTCAAAATGTTTCCCGGAACCATCATATGAGATTGTGACGTTCTTCGAGAAGGCAGTGAAATATCTTTACCGAAAGAAAATCCTCGAGACACTGCAATTTACTGTTCAGTCATATCTTGAAAATTCGCCGCTTCGGGAATGTCCGGAAGGTGTGGACGAGTGTCACGCCAGAGTGTCGTCGCACATAATCTCTGAAAAGTTTCTCCGGATTATTCTTGTGAACTACACAAAAAAGTTAACAGATCAGAATGACAAGCCTTCTGGCTATATTCACAAGCCCACGCGGAAACATTTCCGGCAGTGAACGATGTGACTACTTTAAACTAGCTGTAAGCATCATGACAGTGTTTTACCAGCAGTGCTTTTTTTTCTTTTTCAGTTCTTCTTGTGCATTATATTATTTTAGTACCAAGGACAACGTTCTGTATTGTATTGACGAAAACACACAGGAAGACAAATATGGCCGCAGAGTGATGCGCGTTATTTTGGAGGCATCCCTCTGTTTCTGTAAATTCCAACGCGAAGAGCGTTGACGTCATCTGGTTGCAGCACAGTGAATGTGCGAAGACTGTCCGACCACTGGTGTTTCTATTGATCCCCCTTAAAGGTTAGCTGTGCCCGAACTGCAGATAGTGATGCTCATGATATCACTACATCTTCATGCTTTAATAGGTAGACACTGAATTTTCAGAAGTGAAGACACTGAATTTTCAGAAGTTAGGCGCTGCCTAACACTCCCAGGATAATAAGTACATAAATACACAATAAAGTGGACGGGGGGACGAGCGCCTTCGTAGCTCAGTTGGTAGAGCATCGGACGCGACATCCGAAGGTCGTGGGTTCGGGTCCCACCGAAGGCAGGCTTGTCTTTTCGTCCACTTTAATTCCGTTCTACTTTCTCCACAATTACAATACCACAAGTAACTTCCCCTATGCTTTCCTTGGCTTCATTGTCTGTTTGCTCATTAAGTTGTTTCTAACAAATAAAGAACGAGCCCTTGACCCCTTCCCAGAAGTGAATAAGTGACACTCGCAATGACCAACTCATACAAAGGCACAGGAGTGAAGTCACGTTCAGTCACAGTGAAATCATCAAGGCATACCTTCTTTTTACAATACCGTGACTTCCATGAGGCTCCTTTGGGAAGATTCTCGTTCGCAGCGGATTCAGTGCCATTTTGCGCGTTCTCGGTTTGGGTGTTCATTGGCGTCAGTTGCATTGCTGCTTCGGTAGGCTGCAGTGGAAAATATAAAGAAAATAACGTTAAACGACACTGGTAGACAAAGCTGCAAGCCGTACTCTCTGCTGCTGTACCGTGACTAATTAGAAATGCAAACTTAATACTAAAAAAAATTGGCAGACCCCACGTGCAGTGGGAATCAAGGGAATGCGAAGCACGCATCAGGAATGTAAAATGGATCTGCATTCTTGTCCCGCTATACCGATTTTCGTACATATGAAGTGAATTAAGGTAACGAAACGGCCGCAAGAGCACAAAGACTGTGGCATGTAAACCATGCCGCTCGTGACACGCATGTCAAGATTCTAATGGTATGACCTTTCATTTCTGTTGGTCATACAGTAGTGTTGTTTTAGAGCAATTTTGGTATATATCCTATTAACGAAACGCGTGGCATGTAATTCATGCCGCTTATGACGTGCATGTCACGATTTTGATGTTCTTAGAACGTGTTGCCCATGGTCGTCACACATTCTTGTCTCGCTATACCAATTTTAGTATGCATCAATTTAACGAAACCGCCGCAAGAGCACTAAGACCGTGGCATGTGAATCATGCCGCTGATGACATGCATGTCATGATTTTCATGTTACAACCTGTTATTTATGTTCTTTCTTCAGTCATGTTGTGCCATACCAATTTTCGCATACATGCCAATAGGGAAACGACCAGCAGAGCAATAAGACCGTGGCATGTAAATCATGTCGCTCATGACATGCATATCATGAGTTTCATGTTATGACCAGCCACTTATGTTCGTCAGGCAGTCATGTTGGGCCATACCAATTTTCGCATACATCTCATTAGCGAAACGGCCAGGAGAGCACTAAGGCCGTGGCATGTAAATCATGTCACTCGTGACATGCATATCATGATTTTCATGTTATGACCTGCCATTTATGTTCGCCAGGTAGTCGTGTTGGGCCATACCAATTTTCGCATACATCCCATTAGCGAAATGGCCAGGAGAGCACTAAGACCGTGGCATGTAAATCATGTCGCTCATGGTATGTATATCATTATTTTCATGTTATGACCTCTCAGTTAGGTATGTTCGTCATGTACTCATGTTGTGGCATACCAATTTTCGTAAACATCCCATTAGCGAAACGGCCAGGAGAGCACAAAATCGTAGGCGGATAGATAGATAGATAGATAGATAGATAGATAGATAGATAGATAGATAGATAGATAGATAGATAGATAGATAGATAGATAGATAGATAGATAGATAGATAGATAGATAGATAGATAGATAGATACGCTTAATGTCGCCGAAGTTCGCTAAGATGCTTCGCATTTAAAATGCACAGTTAAAACCATTTTCCTTCTCCTTTAAAGCTTCATCAGTCTTCTGTTTTTTTGAAACAGTAAAGGCTCCAGTCAAGTAAAGCTGTCTACTAGTATGAGGGATCATCACCGGATTAAATATGAAAAATCTTATGTTATCCAAAACTTTCCAACACTTAGCCAATATATCAAGTTTCAAGTCAAGTTTATTTCCAAACATCAAGTCGGAGGTCCTTAGGCGAAAAGATGTCACAGACATCTTGAGAGAGCCCAAAGACGCGTACAAGAACGGCAGGCAGTTGAAGATGTCGCATAATTCACTGTGCATGCATAGGCCAAAATAAGAGCTGGTTTCTTTTTCCTTTTAGTTAACAAAAACACATGGATTGTACATGGGTTACGTAAGTCTTATGTGCACATGCGCAAAATCAACAGTTTTAATACAAAATAATAGAAAGTAAAAACATGTTGAAATACAGATAGTACCGTTTGAGCATATGCTATATGTTGAGCAACTGACTTCGCACATGTTTCTTGAACTTACGTGCAGGCAGTTCGAAGTCGATACTAGTTGAAAATTTGTTCAACATTGTAGGTATCTGATATTTTAGAAGGCATTTACCGTAACGTGTGCGAGAAAGGGGAACTGGATTGGATTGATTTCGGAGAGGGTATCGGCGGGAGCTGTCAACCGAATGTTGATGAAGTTTGTTTTTCTGAGTATAAAGTATTAGTTTATATGTGTAAAGGTCACTTGCTCTAGTGAAATCATGGTTCAAAAAGAGCTGGCGAGTACGTAATTCGCTAGGAAGCCCATAAAAATTTTCAAATATTCTAAGAACTTTTTTCTGTAATACCTCTAGTTTGTTTAGGTTCTGAGCAGACGTATTTGCCCATACCAGCGCACAGTAGGACAACCGAGAATAGAAATGGACGTAGTATATGCCCTTTTTTAGCCATAAAGGTACAAGGTCCGATAGCTTATACATGCAGCCTACAGTTTTGCCCAATTCAGGGGCAAGTTTTGTTACATGGGTGTTCCACGACATGTTTTCCTCGAACCATACTCCTAGAAATTTTTGTGTTTAACACACTCTAGCGTGGTGTCCTGGAAGGAGAATTTCAGTGTAATGCATGGCTTATTAGTAGGCCTAAATATAACGTACTTTGCTTTACTTGCATTTAAGGCAAGCTTGTTTTCATGGAGCCAGAATTCGAGATGTCTTAAATAATTAGTTACAGTAACTTGAAGATCAACCATTGTTTCCGCACTGAAAAAGGCATTCGTGTCATCTGCGTACATGACTAGTTTTTCTGTGTAAGGGATACTACATATATCGTTTATATAAAGTATAAATAACAAGGGTCCTAAAATAGAACCTTGAGGAACACCTTGCTTAAGTTCTGTTTCTGCTGATGCTAAGCTTCCAATTTTAACATATTATTTTCTATCAGATAAGTAATTCATAATAAGTTTAAGAGCAGCGCCACGCAATCCGTAGTCATATAATTTTCCTTCTAGAATGTCATGTTTTATGCTATCGAAAGCCTTTCTCAGGTCAAGAAACAGTCCAACTGTATATAGTTTTTTTTTTTCAAAATTATTTAGTATCTCTTCCTTCACATTTAATAGGGCTAATTCAGTGGACTTTCCTTTCTGGAAACCATACTGAGCAGAGTTTATTATTTGATACTTTGTAAGAAAGTTCCTTAGTCTACAGTTTATGGCACTTTCGAATACCTTCGATAGCACTGGCAGAACAGAAATTGGTCTATAATTAGAAAGGTTATTCAAAGCACCGCCTTTGTGCCAGGACATACACGCGCAAGCTTGAGTTCAGAGGGGAAAATACCAGAGACAATGATGCAATTATAATATGAGCCAAGGGTTCCGATATAAGGTCCGCAACGTGCATCAAGGGCACAACGCCTATTTCATCAGCGCCTGTTGCGACATTATCACGTAGTTTAATTATCGAGCTGTGTACCTCTGAAGGTGTCACTGGACATAGACTGATTGTGTTAGGTTGTCTCGTTCTACGGGTAATCCTTTCTTGTGTACGATGTCCTGAAGGAGGAACATAATCACCAGAATGGGCAAAGTATTCGTTCATAGCATTAATAGCTGCCTCTTCACTCATATCTTGGGAGAAGGCTTTTATATTAGTACGCATTTTACTGTCGGTAAATTGTCCTAGATGATTGACTTCGTACCACAGTTTACGAGGATCATTATAAATCTTGGCAAAAAGGCATTCATAATAAATCTTCTTAGCTTTGCGTATGTCGGCATTTAGCTTATTGCGATACGTTTTGAATTTTTTCAGCACTTCTAGGTCACGTGTTTGAACAAACTTATGATACAGTTTGTTTTTTTTGTTTTGATTCTTTTGTGAAGGCTCTTATTGATCCATGGTTTGCGAAATTTCTTTTTCTTATTTGTGTGTATCATCACAGGAAAACTGTTATCATAACATGCTTTGAGATAGCGCGAGAAAGCGCTATATGCGCGATCTGAATTTTGTTCGGCGTACACAAAAGACCAGTCCGTATGGGCTATTTCTGAGTGAAATTTTTCTAGAGTGGGCTGGTTTATGACGCGGTACGTTGTTTTTTCATTGTAAGTAGGCTTATTCGTTGCAGTGGAAAAAAGAGCAAAAACGGGTAAATGGTCACTAAGATCGCGTGAAAATAAGCCTGTAAAAGTCTTATTCATCGGCACGTTTGTGATACATACGTCCAGAAGAGTGGCGCTATGGTCCGTGATTCGGCTTGGTAGATCGACAGTGTTCACACAACAATAGGTGGACAGAACAGGTTTCAAACTGCATAGTGGCAACGTCATCGCTTAGCATGTTGATATTTACATCACCCATAAAAAAATGGCATGCGAAACATGTGAAGCTTTGATATAATGGTTTCAAAAGTAGCGAGAAAATCAGACTTGCTGCTTGCAGGTGGCCGATACACTGCGGTAACCAGAACATTTGGTAACCGGATTGTAATACATTCAATAATAGGGGTCACAAAGGTTAGCTCATCAATAATATCATGAGCAATACAGTCCTTCACGTACAAAGCAACTCCTCCGCCACGACCACTAGTCCTGATAACACCATTGTATTTATAAGACTCTAGTCGTGGAGGACTGTCGTTAGGAGTAAGCCATGTCTCGGAAAGCAAAAGTACGTCGAATTTTATAACTAAGGAATCGAGGAACATGCTGAGATCAGAAACTTTATTTTCAATACTGCGCACATTCAAATGTATAGCACTGAAGTGTCTTCCAATTTGCGTGACCGCTTTGTTAAAACTGTCTGCATCATGGTATTGACAACTGCCAAATAACGCCATTTCGCAGCATGCTGTACCAATTCAAAAGTGCCAATTTGATTCCTAGCGGCACATTTTTTCCAAATCATCGCGTTCAGCAATCCTCAGCACCTCCGATGATTCCGTTTTCCTGGCAAAAATTTTGCCATTGCGCGTCCACACGAACTTCCATCCAACGTCGCGCTTCTTGGCTATGGTAGCGCCAAGGAGTTGTTTCCCAAGCTGGGTTAGGTTCTCATTGACAAAGATAGGATCAGCTGACTGGAAACCAATTTTGTTAGCAGAAAGACGTGCCCTCTTGGCTTTAGCCAAGACAGCATTTCGTTTCTCCCGGCGAACAAAACGTACAATGATGTTCTTCACATCGGGGTGTTTAGTTCCCATTCTGTGGCAAACATCAATATCCTCAAAAGTGATGGGTTCCCCGACTGCTGAGCAAATATTCTGGACTACTTCGGAAGGGTCACCTTCATTGGGCACGCCCTTGATTTCAAGGTTGTTTGCTCTAGTATACGCCTCCAAGTCCTCAACTTTCATGCGTAATTTCTTCGTTTCCATCACGAGAATCTCGTTTGCTTTTCGCGCATCTGCTAGTTCCTTTCGCAACGATTTTATCTCTTCGGCGAGCGGCTTAATGTCGTCACAGACTGCACTACAATATTCAACACTTTTTTTAAAATCCCGAAGTTCCTTCCGTATCTCTCGCTGAAATACGTCTAGTTCCTTATTCATCTATCGACAAGACAACAGCAAGTTGTCACAACGTAGGCAATGGTGCTTGGTAGCAGTGCTAGCAATAATACAATTGAGGTTCAGTAGTGAAATTCTCACCTGCGTACAGAGAATACTTGTTAGAGACGAGAGGCTTCGCGAGCACTGCTGCCAAACTGCCGTCTGAGCGGAAGTTTCCTGGCGTATGAAGTGATCGTGTCCTGCTCGGTATTCTTCATCCACGCAGGCGCAATTTGTTACGCAGCCAGTACCTATCGATGGCGTAGAACTGTATGTCGTCAGTTGGTGCGCCGATTATGCTGTCCGAACCAGTGCTCTCGTTGATAAGGGTCCCCGGACTACGATCAGCTGTAGATGGCGTAGAACTGCACTGTATGTCGTCAGTAGGTGCGCCGATCTTGCTGTCCGATCCAGTGCTGTCGTCGATAAGGGTCCCAGGAATACGATCAGCTGCGTACAATCTTCATCCACGCAGGCGCAATTTGTTACGCAGCACTACCTATCGATGACGTAGAACTGTATGTCGTCAGTAGGTGCGCCGATTATGCTGTCCGAACCAGTGCTCTCGTGATAAGGGTCCCCGGACTACGATCAGCTGTAGATGGCGTAGAACTCACTGTATGTCGTCAGTAGGTGCGCCGATCTTGCTGTCCGATCCAGTGCTGTCGTCGATAAGGGTCCCAGGAATACGATCAGCTGCGTACAGAGAATACTTGTTAGCGACGTGAGGCTTCGCGAGCACTGCTGCCAAACATATGGCAACAGGATGTTAGACATATGGCAACAGAATGTTCAATTAGCAACATAAAAAAAACACAGTGAAGTCCACTGGGGTCATGAGTTAATTAAAGGCGAAAATTAGAAGATAGTAAGAGGGGCGACAAGCAATCGGCAACCGTAGCATCGATAGGTACAATGTACGATAGGTACCGATTGTACATTGTACAATGTACAATCGGCAATGTAGCATCGATAGGTACAAATTATAGGCGTAACATTAAGAGACAGAGATCGATTGATTTCTGGAGTTTTACGTCCGAAAACAAGATATGGTTATGAGAGACGCCATATAGTGGAGGATGCGGATATTTTGATCACCTGCGTTCTTTAACGTGCACTGATATCGCACAGCACACGGCCCTCAAGATTTCGCGTCCATCGAAATTCAGCCGCCACCGCAGGGTACGATCCCGCAACCATCGGATCAGCAGCCGAGTGCCATAACCACATGAGACGGAGAGCAGTGCGGATCACAGAACAATAAGACGGGACCCACACTCCAAGTCACACTGAGAAATTGACAATTGGTCTGGACAGGCCACATAAGGCCCCCGAATTTTCAACGGGCCAACTGGTCAGTTGAAGCTTCTCATTCAATAATAAGAGATTGTAACATGCAGGCAAGAAAGGCAGAAAGTTGGGAAAGTCTATGACATTTAGAAAGATGTAGACGTCGAATGAAATCAGTTAGGATGAATATTCGGTAACACTGAGCAAAAACTAGCTGATACTAGCAATCATTTCGCTAAGTTTAGCTTCCACTTGACACCACTGGTCAACATTAGGCAAAAATTGCGGACTTGAAGCCCGTATTCATAAACCTACTTTATCCTTATCTCTTGTTTTCCTTATCGCCCCCTGTGGAATTAAGGTGCTTTAAGGGGACTTGAATAGCAATCAGTGCGAGGACTCTCATAAGTTTTCTTTGTATATACTGGTACAATTTCTTCAGGAAGCACTGTAAGGGCAAAGGGAACATAAGGAAAGAAAACAAGAGATAATGGTAAGGTAAGTTTATAAATAGGGCCCTCAGACAGCGCTGGTAGTGTGCGAGTGAAGGCGGTAGATAATGACACTAGCTGTGGTTAAAAACAAACCAACCAACACTACAAACAGCTCCGAGATATAGCATAGCCCCGCTGTTAGTTGCCTGTTGAACAAACTCCTCTTAACGCTCAAAATTTGAAATGGCTAGATATTGAAATAATATCATGCTTCTTTATCTTCCTTCTCCTCACGCGCTGAATCATCCTCGTTGATGATTTCTACGAAGAAGACGCGGGTGATATTGAGGCGTTGTTACAACGGTTAAAAATACAGAACTAAGAGCTTCGACTAAAGAGTCGATTCTTTTTAGTCTCGTTTGGAAGGTGGCTTCGATAAAATGGTCCCCACCAAAACGAGACATGGGAGATTGGATGAAGGTGTCCCGCCACGCTGGTCTAGTGGCAATAGCACTCGTTGTTTTGTTGTTGTGTTGTGGGGTTTAACGTCACAAAACCAGCTCTGATTATGAGAGACGCCGTAGTGGAGCGCTCCGGACATTCTGACCACCTGGGGTAGTTATCTCATTAAAATCAGCACGCTGAAATGCTCCGAGCGCGTTCGCCACACTGATGGTTTGCCCTCATCTCATGCTTATAAGGCTGCAGCGAAAATTGGATCCTGAGACTTCATCGCTACCTGTGCCTCCATGTATTGACGAAAGCACACAGGAAGGCAAAGATGGTCGCAGAGTGATGCGCGTTCTCTTGGAGGCATCCTTCTCATTCTGTGAATTCCAACGCGGAGAGCGTTGACGTTGTTCGTTACTGGACAGCGGATGTGCGAAGACTGGTACTGACTGGCTGCAGAAATTAGCGTCCTTTCCTAACCGAACCACAATCATCATCATCATCATCAAGACTGTCCGACCACTGGCGTTACTATTGATCCCCCTTAAAGGCTAGCTGTGCCCGAACTGCAGATAGTGATGCTCATGATATCCCTACATCATCATGCTTCAATCAGTGGACATTGAATTTTCAGTAGTGAATAAGTGACACTCGCAATGACCAACTCATACAAAGGCACAGGAGTGAAGTCACGTTCAATCACAGTGAAATCATCAAGGCATACCCTGTTTCGAAAAAACCATGACATCCATGAGGCTTCTTTGGGAAGATTCTCGTTCGCAGCGGATTCCGTGCCATTTTGGGCGTCCTCGGTTTGGGTGTTCATCGGGGTCTGTTGCATTGCTGTTTCGGTAGCCTGGAGTGGAAAATATAAAGAAAATAACGTTCAACGACACTGGTAGACAAAGCTGCAAGCCGTACTCTCTGCTGCTTTACCAAGACTGATTCTTATAAAAAAATGTGTCATCAGGGACCTATTTACGACCACTGCAGGGCAAGAATCTCTTCCATATTTTTGTCCAATTAACATGGTCATGTCGTAACTGCGGCCATGTCGTCACAAACATTTTAACAATCCGACCAGCTAGCTTCCGGCCGCCTCCCGCCAGGCTTTCCTTCCCATGGAATCCAATCTGTCGCCCTTAATGACCATTGGTTACCTTCCCTTCGCAGTACATTTCCTTCCCATATGCTAATTTCATGACCTTGACTTCAACTAGCATATGACTAAAATTTACGCAAGGAAAAGCAAACGCAGTGGTGGCGCAGTGGCGTCTGTGTGTGTTTGCCCGAGTTTTGAGTGTACAGGCGTTCTCTCCCTGTGACCTCAGTTTTCACTTCCATGTAATAAAGGGAAAAAAAAGCAGCGGTGGCGCAGTTGTAGAGTATCGGCGTCCAGTGCGAGATGTTCCAAGTTCGAATCCCACTGCCGGACCCAGGACCATCGGCCTTTCTTAAGGAAAGCAGAGCGCCCGACCTCACCGTCTGTTGAATACAGTATCTTCTCGAGACGACATCCCCCGTGGCGAGCAAGTGGCATCAAAGGTTTTTTTTTTTCGCGAAAAATTATTGCGATAGCTTTCTACTGCCATCCTCAAGAAACACCATAGAACATCTCCATAGAAATTTGTCTTTACAGTCTCAAAAAGAACTCAGTATAAATTCTCTATTGAAATATGTCTGAACGATGTTAAAAGGAAATCGATAGACATGGTCTATAGGAAAACATCTATAAATTTCTATAAGAATGCGGTGGCCGAATAACTCTTGCATCTCCATATAAAAACTCTATAGGGCGTCAAAATTAACACCATAGGATTCTATCGAGCAAGTTCAAAAGGCGTTCTAAAAAACGCGTTAAAAATTTTCGTAAGGGCGACCGGCACGTGTTTGACAGCTGGCCCTACCATTCCTGTGCATGCGCAGATAAGCTGTGTGTTTTCTTTCTTTTTCGCCTCAGTGCTGTCCATCTGTTGATAGTCGGCGTCCGCGTTGTCCACCACTCTTCCCTTGTGTCCGCGTTTTTCATGCATCTTCTCTGCATAACGCACGTAGATCAAGTGGGTGGAAAGTGTTGCGATCGCAGCACGTGTGTTGAGAGACGAGGCAGTATCTCTAATTCGCGTTGTAGTGCTTTCGCCGTGACCTTGCTGAAGTGGCTAAAGGATCTGCAACCACTATCGCGGCCCAAGCCATGCCTATAAGTACCGCTATCTTATCGCGTGTTTTCCTTTCCTTCTTCGAATTGCGTCTGTGCCGCGACGTGTACTACGTGCTCTAACAAAATCCCCACCTTCCCCCATCCCCAACCCAGAGATTACGCTGGAGTGTACGTAGCCTGACTCACAGCAGGCGCTCTTAGCACGCGGAAGAGGAGCGTAGTCGGATATCTTTGTTCGTAACGGAACCCTTTCGCTCGCTGCAACTTCACAAGATGGGGGCGCGGTTCAGCGCGCTGCAGATATGGCGCACCTCAATGTGGCGTTGACTTGTATTACTGGCCACTCTCCTCTGTTTGAGTGGTTGTTGTTTTGTGATAGGGTGTTTGATGAAACATGTCAGGGCGGGAGGACGAGATCAGCCCACCCTCAAATGTTGAACTGATCGAAGATGTCGACGAGCAGCCATCGTTTTCCTCTTGTTGACAGTAGATATAAAAGAAAACGAAAATATTTTCGATCAAGACTTATTTATCAAAACAGGTAATTTATTTCTCGTAAGCTTAAACGCATGCACTGCAGAGGAAAAGCGGTCACGAAAAAACATGGCCCGCGGCTTATGACGTCAGCGTGGCCAGGCCAATGATGTGTGGCCTAGGCCACGCTGAGGTGAGGTGAGGTGAAAAGGCTTCATTTGATGATCCGGTGGACGACTATCCTAGCCCCGCGAGGGGAGGGTAATCGCCATGCGACCGCACATCACCTACCTCAGCCTTCGCTATATACTCCCGCCTTCTTCTGGCACCCGCGCCTGCCCCTGTGCTGCGGTGCTAGCGGGCACCGGGCGTTTTCGCTCGGGCGCTGCCTTTCGAGGGCAGCCGAAATCCATTGGGCGGCCCCTGTCTGCTCTTCCAGTTGGTCGCTTCCCGCGGCGGCTGCAAGCCATGGCGGGATCGTCGTCACTGTCCTTTGCCTCCCTCGGGTTCTGTTCACAGTCCCACAAAATGTGGGCCGCAGCAGCCCTTTCCGATCCATACATGCGACACAAGTCACTCGCATATACGCTAGAACATGTACGCTGACGTGATTAACGACAGACTGAACGCATTGGCCATTGCTTGTAGTACAACCGCAGCGTGTCCAACGGACAGAGTGAGGTCGACAAATGGTCGCCCCACTCGAAACTCCTTTACATTTACAGGGACACTGAAGGTCAAAAACTATTTTCCTAGTGTTATAGTACATCGCCTTGCCTTGCATCATCAAGGTCACTACTCTAGCAAGGAGGAAATGCCTGGTATGTTTGAAAGTGCTCAATGGCATGAAAGTAATGGCGTTCATGACATGCATGTAATGACCTTCACGTTACGACCTGTGATTTATGTTCGTCATGAACACATGCCACACCAGCCCAATTTTGTTACATTGGTTATTAATTCTGTCGACGGCCGCGAGAGTCCAAGGGGGCATAGGCGGCTTGATGGATAGACAAACACGCTCGAAGTGGCAGAAGTCTGCTAAGGCTTCGCATTACAAATGGAGGTGGTGTAATCACCTCGAAGTTCCGGCACCAACTCTCTGTGACGTTTCATATACTGACAGCGTGTACCGAAAGCCTGTGCCAAAGGTACGTCAAAGCAAGTATTTGCGGTTGTAACTAAGAGTCAACTATCATTTCAAACTGGTCAGTGCGTGCCGTGAAATTTTTCCATTTTGCGGCGAAGAGCCGCAACGCCATTTAAACACGTTGCTGTTGCATATCCATACAATGCCATTCGACACTCGTGTAGCATATTTCAAAGCCGGTGCGCAGCTGCGTTGTCGAGATAACTTTCCATCGGCAGAGCACGTTGGCGCCACGCCGCTGCCAGCGGAACGGAGGCACGCCATCAGCAAAGGTCGCGTCTCGTCGACACTCTGTGTGACAGGCTAGCGTGGCAAACAAGAGGGCTTCAAGGCGCCGCCGAGCGCATAGGGGTACAACTTATCAAAAACTTCTTCCGTCAACGGCCATCAGGCGACACATAGAGGGTGCTCTCCCCCCCACCACCATGAAGCAGGCGCGAGCGCTAGCCAACGGGAAAGAGTAGGAAAGAGTCGACGGAGAGGTTGGTGAACAGCCGGATCGGGCGCATCCGACTGGCATCGAAAAAAAAAAAAATAGGGGAGACGCTGTCTGGGTAAACCAACCTCCTTTGTCGCCTCTACGCCATGCCTCTCGTGTAGGGTTAGGCCTCACATAGTTGCCCGATCGCTCGAGGTCGTCCGGAAGCGGTAACCTTTAGAGGCCCTTGACCGTGCATCATATACCGCTTGCCTACCAGGTGACCAGGGCCAATTCACCACAATTCTCCCCTTCAAATTCTTTTATGACCTGGCTTCAATATTGTAACGTGACGCCCGCTCCTAGCTTTCTTTTTCATTTCCTCAGCGGTTACATGAAGTGATTCAAACAATTTGACTGACCCAGTACGGGAAGGAAGCGCGAAAAATAGAATGCAGTTTGTGGCGCCGTCTCCCGGACGTTTCGGCGCGGAATTCAATGATGAAACCTCGACCTTGATTCTGCCTTCTGATACTGAGCATAAGATAACGGAAATTAACAACAGTAGAACTCCCGTACTAGAGCTTACCAGCTTAACCGACTTCGGAGTTGCACTTTAGTGCCATCTTGAGCTTGAACTGTATACCATGGACACGCGGAGAAAGGAAGTTACACCGATAGGCACAAATCGAAACGTGAATAATACGATACGCGAATGCGGACGATTCGAGACGCGACAACGACGTGGGACAGGGAATGACAGCGGAGTCGTCCTTCCGATGAGGCGACAGTTCCACTCTTCAGGCGAATGATTTATTTATCATCTTAAGCAAAGTGGTTCTCTTTCGTATGCCGTTTTTCTTTTTTCTTTTATTGTTTTGTTATATATGCAATGTATCATCTTCGAAGGTTGCTGCTTTCCAGTGCTGCCAGGCACTGCCGCTCAAGCCCTATGTGGCTTTGGCAGGTCCGATATGTGTGCCATTTTCTTGTGAAATAAGCAATAAAGATGATTATGATTATTATTATTATTATTATTAGTAGTAGTAGTAGTAGTAGTAGTAGTAGTAGTAGTAGTAGTAGTAGTAGTAGTAGTAGTAGTAGTAGTAGTAGTAGCAGCAGTTTGTCTACGTACGCATTCCTCGCTCTCCTGAAACTTAAAAGTGCACGTGGAGAAGTGAAAAATGAACCTGCACATATCTTCAAGCTTGGGAATAGTGAAGAAACCATATATAATGAAGGTGTAGTGAAGAATACCGACGCTAGTCAGAAGGACAGGGTGCCCTACTCGCGGAGGAAAACGTTCGGGCAGTTCAACGTGCATGCTGGCTCAGCGATCGCCCAGGCTTTAGACGCGACTGTTTTCACTCAATCTTAACAAGCAAGAGCCTTGCCTAAACGCCCTGTTTCAAAGGTAACAAAGAATGCAGCCTCAATGCAGAAACGTTGAGTTCCATCGTTTTGTTATCTCGAACCGCGGGAGACGACAAGGGGACGGCCGGCTGTCGATCGCCACGTAGCATTTTGTCAAGTACCCCTGCGCCGGCATTGAGACGAGCTATTTGTTTCTTTTTGTTTTCTTTTATGTCGGCCGCCTTTCTCACATTTGCGATAAGCCTGCTATCGATCGGCGCAGGTAGTGCTTGAAGATGTGTGAGCGACGTGATTCATACCGCATGTTCAACCAAGTTTCATGGCTGACGCCCACGTATGTGTACGCTGCAGATCCTGTGCGGGCACAAACCAATACGTGACAATATGGAAAGGCTCAGTTCGCGTCTTACATCGACCTTAACTGGAATCGGGACAGCGGTTTCACGGAAGAGAGGTCCATGGCCCAAGTAACGACCGCGACACAGAACTTACCCCACGAAACGCGCCGAGGAAATTTGTCTTCTAGTTCATGTGATTACTCATGATCGTTGTGAGGATGCGTAGTATAGCTTGGGACTGTGTGCTGCCTGCTTCCCAAAAGATTAACAGTGACCGAGTCAGCGATAGCCCTTGTGCGCGTTGAGATTTCAATGTGAACTCGCATGACAGTTCCGGTTAGCTCCTGCTGAAGAACAGTCCGTTCTACTCAAGTGACAACGCCTGCATTGTGCTTCCTCCCTTTAACCTAGTCACAACGATAATTTCTTATAACACGTCACCGTCATTCCAGCCACAAGCATGTGGGAAAAAAACAATTATCACTGCACTAAATTTTCAGAACTTTTTAACGTACAAACGCACAAGCATACGGAATAGAAGAGACAGGGACGAGCGCCTTAATTAAACCGACTCGCAGTTTTCCTTGTGACAGCAAGTTGCTGCTACTTACTTGGGAATCAGGAAGAAGCGCGGTCTGCAGAGACGACAGGGAAAGGTCGGCAGCAGACTGACCTCAGGCAACGCTTCTCTTAAAATCACACGCACCTCACGAGGGGGCGGCTGGAACCACTCCTGCAACGGCACATAACGGGCGCGCTTATCTATTTGCATAGATTCGCCGATTGTTATGCGACGACTCCTTATCAAGGGCGTTCTCCTCGCTCCCCTCAAATCCTTTCTTTTCTCGATGATCGATGTAGCCGGCCGGTGTCGTCCACAAGCGTTCCTGATCGCAAATTGCAAAATGGAAATTTCGCGGTATCCGTCAATTATTTTTCATTTACCAGAAAGCAACAGTTGAAGCGTGTGCCCTTGTTCATCCTACAACGGACAGATAACACAAGATGCAAAGACGAAATTGCGAATCTCCATGGCAGATGCACGTATGCGTTTTAACGTGCTTCTCTCTGCCTCTTTTCATAGAGAATATGCCTTGACGAACGGGTTTAAAGGGCAGCTCTGGGCGGTTTTTCAGCATGTTCTGATATCAAAGTTTTCCAATGGTAATTATAGTCCTGTAACCGCCAGAGTGGTTCAGTTTGCTCAGAAATGCACCAATAGGTTTAAATAAGAAACTGAAAGTTGTCTTCAAACCGAAACCGAAACGGGTAGATGCTTCGTTGAGCGTGTGTGGTGACGTCACAACCTTCCCGTCACCAGAAATATGGGGCTGGTGGAAGAAAAATGACAGTGGCGACGTCATCTGAAGATATATTCAGCCATGCCAGCTTTTTCTGATCTTGACAGCGACGCCTTGAGCGCTGAAGTATCGCTGTTTTGTTTTTTAAGACCCGCTGGCTCGTGTAGGCAGCGCAGAGGTGATGACGTCAAAAAAAAACAGGGCGGCCGGCATGAGAACCCGCTAGAAATTTTTAAAATCCGTTTACAGGAGAACTAAATGTCCTCCATCCACCTGACTGTGCATATATTATTACAGTACTGAGGAGAATATATATTGAAAAGTTTATTGAGATCAGTTAAACACTGAAAAATCGCCGGAGTTGCCCTGTGTTGTCCTGACTTCTGGGCCGAAGGACGCGGGTTTGATCCCGGCAGCAGCGGTCGCATTTTCTGTGGACGTGAAAACTGCCCGTGTGCTTAGAGTTATCTGTGCACGTTAGAGATCAACAAGGAAGTCAAAATTTCCGGAGCCCAATGCTAAGAATCGCCTCATAGTCACACCGTGGTTTAGGCACGGGACACCCATCATATATTACTGATATTTTTTGCCTCAAGTACCCGGTTACGACGACGCACCAACAAGTAGTGTAACTTCCTCCCACCCGGATGCGCGCTGTAGTGTTCGTTTCCATGATCAAAACGAAACGACTTCCTGGGGAGTTAGTGTAGCACAAATGAAGGCTAGCATCGCAATAACACGTTTACGGTAGGCGTAAGGAAGACTGGCTGAAAGTAAGGCTTTCAATTTTAAATAGTCCAACTATAATAGACCAATTGAAGGATATCGAACGTGCACACTACCTCTCAAAGAAAGAGGTGACACCGATTCAGAGGTAAAAAAATGAAATATCGTACAAATTGCGTAAATATGTAAAGGCTATTCATTTCGCACGGACCATACCCGAACAGCGCACTCTGCCAGCGGAGGCGGCCCCTAGCTGACAATGTCCTTAATAGTATAATAGTAATTTCTGGAGTTTTCCGTGTCAAAGTCATAATAGCTAGCACCACTCACTGAGATGAATTGATAAATAAGTTGTTATTCGTAGAGGCGAACGTGTAGGATATTCTGAAATAACAAATGTCCCGTTGTATTGTAACCATATCTTTAACTGTTCGTTAGCATGAATATTTGCGTTATATTTCTTCATTTTTTGTATTCTCCTCGGCTAATGTTCCGGCACAACGGGACTTGTAAATAAATAAGGTCAGCATCACGCACAGAAAATGTTCAGTGCTCTTCTGAGATGTCCCTACTACGCACAAAGGGGGAGGTGGTTCTACACCTTACGAAACATCGCTGAACCACCACAACCACACTCGCTCACACTCTTTGGCCACACATCTCAACAATATTTAACCTCAAAACGTATTCGTGTCGGGGCTGGGAAGAAAAGAGGCAACAAGCTCTTTTAAGTTAACAGAACAAGTAATTTAATGTACGAACATGATTGAAATACGTAATTAAAAATTAGTAGCTCACGCAATGACGAACGAACCAGACCATCGAGGAGCAAAATAGACTCATATTACAATCCAGGATCGAACATGGCAAACATACTAATCAATAAACGACCGACAA
Organism: Hyalomma asiaticum; assembly: GCA_013339685.2. Lineage (NCBI taxonomy): Eukaryota > Metazoa > Arthropoda > Arachnida > Ixodida > Ixodidae > Hyalomma > Hyalomma asiaticum. The sequence continues at coordinate 58,116,870 of CM023489.1, read as the reverse complement.
AGGAGAAGTATAAATCAGTTAACAAACTAAGTCGCAATGTCTCAAGCACGCTTGCTCTCGAAACGAGAGGACGCTTATCTGGGACGGCTCCCGGCGCAGATAAGCGTTCTCTCGTTTCGACAGCAAGCGTGCTTGAGACTCAAAAGGACAGAAAGTTGAGCGAGTTGGTAACATTCCATAATCAAAAGAAGAGGCGTGCGGGACACGGACACAAGAAGAGAAGTGAACACCACGAACGCCGACTAACAACTGATGCACAGCACAGAGGCGAAAAAGAAAGAAGACACACAGCTTATCTGCGCATGCTCGGAATGGTACTTGAGACATTGCGCCTTAGTTTGTTAACCGCTTTATACTTCTCCTTTGTCAATATGCGCGGGAGCCCTCCCAGATAAGCCACCAGTCCACATGCCCGGCGACGAGAGCGAGAGCCCTCCCTCCCGTCGCCGAGCATGTGGACTGGTGCACGGGTAGGAACCCCGATATCGCCTTCGAAGTCGCCGTAGCTCACGGATCCTTTCGGATTATTGCTACTGACATTGGCTCTTCACGAAGACTACATAATCTCTTAGGAGATGGACAGCCGAACGGCGAGGCTCGCACGAGGGATCGCAAACGAGGTTTTACGCCTTCGACCGAAACATGACGGAATGTCACCGCTTCGCTTCGCGTCTCTCCAATCTCTAAAATACCGCGCCGTCCTTGGCCCCGAGACGACTTTTTTCCTTGTCATCCCCGCCTCGCTAGGGCGTCTATCCAATTGTATGTGGCAACATCGTCAGTGGAAAACTCCGCAGCCCAATCCACCGTGCGACTATTGCTTGAGGCCGCCTCCATAGTACAATCCAGTACAAGCTCCTCTCCCAAAATATAGAAAGCAAAATATAAACATACACAAAACTCGACGTTCGGAAATGACGTCGGACAGTCCAAAATGCGACACTTGTGTATAGACTACTGCAACGAGCGTTGGCTACTACCGCTTCCATATCGAAACACTCCGTGTGCAGGTGTGCAAGCAGTAGTCTAGGCGTCCTCACGCTGGAACTGCACGTTGACAAGACGCGCGTGTCGGCAGTCGCTCTTTTGTGGGCGGTCAGTGTGTGCGTGCGTGAAGAGCAGTTCTTCGTACTGAGTTTCACGGCGACTTCAATACGCCGGGGACGCTCCGTTGGCTTTGTTCAAACACTTAGGGGAGCGCGGGGCCCCCAGTGGCGTCGGCGTCCTGTCGTCTCCAAAGTCGCCGCCCAATGCATATGCCCCTTCGGGGCCACCTTGCAAGCGTCGCCTCTTCTGTCCGCAAACTCGCAGAAAACGAAAGCTCCAGCGATACTCTGACTGCCGCGGCAGCTCAAACATAGGATTAGCGATGCTTAAAGCCCTTTCCCTGCGTTCCCGTCCCTCCCCACCGACGCCTCTCGGGGCGTCACACTTCCACTAATTGGAGAAGTATGAACTACGACGCTGCGCTGGTGCGATACTCAAAGCCGCCTACGACTTTGAGCTCTTCTGGCCTTGTCGTTAATGGGATGTATACGAAAATCGGTATGCCATCATATGACCGCATGACGAACATAAATGACAAGCCATCACGTTACAATCACGACATGCCTGTCATGAAAGGCATGATTTACATGCCACGGTCTTGCTGCTCTCCTGGCCGTTTCGTTAATGGGACGTAGACGAGAATTGGTACGCAGCAAGAAGACTGCATGCATGACGAACATAAATAACAGGTCATAACATTAGAATCATGACATGCGTGTCATGAACGGCATAGTTTACATGCCGCAATCTTGGTGCTCGTGCGGCCGTTTCTTTTACTTCATATGTACCAAAATCCGTATAGCGAGGCAACAATGCAGATCCATTTTACGTTCCTGATGCGTGCTTCGCCAGTCCTTGATTCCCACTGCACGTGGGATCTGCCATTCTTTATTCATCCGTCTTATGCAAATTAAATAAAAATAAAGATTTAGTTACACCTGGATTATTTATTACGGCTTCGGTTCTTTTTAATTCTCACTTGGTTCAGTTTCTTCAGATTTTACTTAGCGCGCGAGCCACTGTCTTGAAGCCGCGCGTAGCCTCCAGGAATGGTTAACCGTTTTAGACGGTGTTGTTCTGCACGAAAACACAGTATATTTACTGAAGTTCCAGCTAGTGGACCAGCCTTTGTCAAAGACCACCCTTTGACAAAAGCTGGTCCACCACCAGCCGAAACGTAAGTAAATATGCTGTGCAAAAATCAACGTGCGTCATACTCTCTTTTGTTCCTTATATATATATATATATATATATATATATATATATATATATATATATATATATATATATATATATATATATATATATATATATATATATATATATATATATATATATATATATATATATATATATATATATATATATATAAGAACGTTGAAGTAAACTGCAATGCTCGACTTAAACCTCCGAAGAAGGCTGGTCCACCGGCCGAAACGTTAGGAATAAAGAAATATTTATCTGTTAACATTGCAGTTTACTTCAAAGCTCTTATAATTCTTTCACGGTAGCCAGAAGAAAATCTTGTTGACATATATATATATATATATAAGCATTAGTCTACCAACGGGTCAATACAGTTAAGCTGCACGCGGCAAGGTTCTGATCAAAAGGGCGTCCGTCCATCGAGTCACCTCGACAGAGAAGGCTACAGCGCTTTGAGTATCGCACCAGTGCAGCGTCGTAGTTCATACTTCTCCACTTAGTGGAAGTGTGACGCCCTGAGAGGCGTCGGTGGGGGCATTGTCAATGGATCTGATACAATGTCCGCATTCATGATTTTTCAGTACATCACTGGCTAGTGACGCGCTCCATTGTCAAACGCGATATTCTATGCATATTCTCATATATGTTTGTATCTGTATCTTTATAGTCTCTATCTGTATTTATGTCGCACCTTGTTGTTGAAAGATGTCGCACCTTCTTTCAAAAGAGTTATGATGACCATGTGCTGTGCTCCAGAATGTACTGTAGTGCATGACAAGGTGGCAATCTGCGGCAATCTGTGTGTGCCAGGCGCAAAACACCTGCTTTACAACGTGATATCATGTACCTTTAAATGGTGTGTGCATCTTTGTACTGTTTGCATTCTGACGAAGGCCGGCCCACCGGCCGAAACTTTAATAAAACTAGAATTTTGAACGTGTGTCCCTCTTTTCAACCCTATATATATATATATATATATATATATATATATATATATATATATATATATATATATATATATATATATATATATCCTCCTGTGACCCGGCAATGGGAAATTTGTCGAATATATTGGACATTTTAACACAGCGCACCACGGCTTTCAGAGGGTTTGTCTCCTCCCCGAAAGTGTTTTCTCGGCTGCTTGTGGGACTCGTGCTGCCATCGAGTGAATATGGCCAAAGTCGGTGTGTTTCCCGCCTCTCAGGAGCACTCGAAATGGCGGGATTGAGCATGAACGACTTTTACGGCTGCCGCCTAAGAAGTAACTGGATTTAGTTTCATTCTTGGATGTCTTAAAGCGTATTTAAGCGCTGATTTGTGTGTGTAAGAGCCTGAAGCACGCAAAGAAATCCATATTTGAGCAAAAAATGTGGTAGTTTTTTTGCATGCGTTGCGTATTTGACAATGTGCAATATAATGGACATTGGGTCTCAATGACAACAAAAACACGGCAGTACGCACGTGCGCTCGCTTGGAGCACTGCACAGAGTCATATGTTTATTGCTGCAGTTCGTTCCTTATTACATTGAAACTTCACGTATTTTTCCTTGTAGGTAATAGGCCCCGTGTGACTGGAATTTACGCGACCATTAATAATTGTATTTCCGGTTTGGAAGCAGCAAATGAAAGTATATTTGTGTTGCGAGATGTCTTTTTTTCGGTCACTGGCCTCAACTACGCCCTGTTCTCGGTCCCCCAAAAATGTCCCCCTAGTGTCCCAATGTCCAATATATTGGACAAAGTGCTGCGGCCAAGTAGCACCATATATTGAAAATCGAAAGCCAGATAAAACAGCGACACCTTTTCCGCTGCATAGAGTCTGCATCCGCGCATTCAAACAACATGCACCACATGCGCCGGTGGGGAGGAAGAGGAACTAAACGAGGACAAACACAGAGGATAGCCATCGCTGAGACCAGCTGGCTACCCTGAGCAGGGAAAGAATTAACGTGCCCTGAAACCGTATTTTAATCTCTGAGTTTTGCAACGAAACGGGTGCTTTGTATTGTTCTGAGGTAAATGCAAAAAGAATTTTCGAGATCGGTGCAGGCAAACGCAAGTAATTCAACTTACAAATTCGAAATAAAAGCAGCCGACAGGTATGGGCATCCCGAGACGTGCGTGCTGTATATACATTTTGATTATTAATGCCACGTACCGCATGGTGGTGATTTCAGTCATTGTAGCACTTTTATGTGTGTGATTGTTACGGCTACACTTCAAATGCAAGTTGCACCGAAAGGTGCGTCTTTCTCTTGTGTGATACACGCAAATCGTGTCCGCGTTAAATGTTCAATATCTGTTTTGGTTGGTGCTTGTCTGACATAGGCATCATTGTTAACGTGCAATCACGTGTTCTTTGTGCCCGCACACCCTGAGACGATCACTGCGGGTATCACGAACCACGGAGGTTCTAGTCCAGAGTAATTGACATCAGCGTCTCTCGAATGACCCCGACTATGCTGCGCGACAGTAAACCTCAGGAATCTGGGAAAGCTACACTGTCATTAGTAGAACGAACACACCAGTCGTGACTGCCTCAACGAGCATACGATTAAAGGAGACCAGACATTCGTGGCATTTTCAAGAATTTTATTGAGAGAAAATTTATTACCAGTGCTTACACTTGGTCGTGTCCACAAACAGACGCACACTGCCGACCAAAGGAAAGGTGTATTCACAAAAAAAAAAAATGCGGTTCCATTCTGCATTCGACTTAAGCTTTAAGCTACACGTCACTTTTACTGCAGTAACTTTCATATCCCTGCAAAACTCCTAAAGATTTGCGTTTTGTAAATCTGTAACTCTGCAACCAAACTTTGAATGAATGTTGATGATTTATACGCGAATCCTTAAAGCTAATTTTCTTAAGAACATTTCTTTTCCGCTGGCAGGTACGTGCTTGTTTGAAGCTGTTTGAAAATATTGTGTGCGTTTACACGTAAAGACAAGTACTCTGGGCTGGCCTGGATTATTGGAATGCAGAGGTATGAAATCCTCAGCTTCACCAACCCTCTACAATTATTACACAGCCACTCTTTACGAGAAAAGAAAAAATCAAAACAAGCCAACCGAACCAGCAGTGACCGGTATGCATCACGCTAGGGTTCGTTAAAAGCCCGACAAAAAAACATATCACACGAATATACAAACCACAAAGATTACAAGTTTGAGGTAGATTCCCTTAACCGATGCAATAAATAATTTCCATGCACAAAGTTGTCAGCAGTGATTTTGATATTTCTCTGGTGATTACATGGGAGCGAGTAACCAGCGTGCACATTCTCAGAAAACTGCTCAAAAATGTGTTACAAAGCTGTGTTGATTTATATATAGGAAAAAGAGAACTATGTTTCATGGGATATATTACTTTTTTAAAGTTGTTCACTGTATGTTTCGATTATTACAACTAATTAGTAAGTGAATTGTTCGAATGAAAATGAAGGAGCCAACGAATGTATAGAATTGTTCTTATAAAATATATCACATGTGAGAAAATCGGGCATCACCCGTGGAACTACCAGTATAAGACATTGCACTCTTGATTTGGTAGTTATATGTAAATCCGATGCACCTCACTTTGGTATTATTATGCTTACCATTTGTCACGCACTGTTATTACATTTCATAGGTTACCGCTCTGTTTGTGTAGACAAAAGGACAAACGTACGAATGTGTAACAAACTGTCATGTCAAACAATTGTTATTACAAATTGTAAATGTCATCGGAGATTCAAGCGCACTGTCGTCGAACGAAAATTGCCCGAGTGAAGATCTGTCGTGCAACTTCACTCCGCGTGAGGTTCACTCACTCTGTGACACAAGCGAAGTAAAAATTACTCCGAATTTTATTAATCGCCTGACAAGTGTCTCACAAGATAAAACAGATCACATTGTGATAAAAAGCGACAGTGCGGATAAGAATTGAGTAAAGGTCAGATTTTCGTTTCTTCGCTGAAATTGTCACCTGCGTTTCTTTAGAGCGAATGCTATAGGAAACCTAAGATAAGCCTTACCAATTCCTTTCTACAACCAAAACTAAATCAAATCTACTGGTTTAGAGAGTCTGTAACTTCAAGGAGCCCTGCAACACTTTTGGAACATAGTCAGAAAACAGTGCCGATAGGTCAGTTAGGCTCCTGTGAACGGGTGCGCCAAACTGTTATAGCACCGCACGCACCACAAAATTTGCAATTCCGTTTCGTGCACATCTGGAAAGTGCCCGCTATTCCTTCAAGAAATGACGTCACTGAGGCCACCGACCACGTCACTTGACTTTTTTTTCGTTGCTCCATCACAGAGATACACGTACATTCTTTATTTGCTGAAGTCAGAACACCAAATAAAGCACGGCAGATTATCTTTCCACGATCACAAAGCCAGGCATTGCTATTTCCGCCTCAAGCAAAGTCTGTGACCCCAATGTGGAAAGAAATGCTGCTCGTCTCTTCAGCAGTGTTTGACACCAAACAGGAAATTCCCTGCTGGCTGCAGCGCTGTATTTGACAACATCTTCTCAGGGGCCTGAATGACTGATCGGCACATTTTTCTAACTTCGTTCAACAAGTGTGGCAGATCCCCTTGGATGCTGGTCTTCACGCAGCCATCATGGCGCGAGTGACGTACCCTTGACTTTATGGAATGAGCTGTTCGTTCGATTACTTCGGTGGCTTCGGGAAGGTGGAGACCTCTTATATTGCAAGGCTGAATTTTACTATAGCTGAGTATCACGAGAAAGCCGCAGACCAAATCTGCAACGCTGTGCGTGGCGTTTGTGTCGACATGGCGTTACCGCAGAGCTACACGAGATTACTGTAGATAATTTGACATTCACGAATAATAACGGACCAATCTTGTATGGCTCGGTTCTCGCTCTTCGCAGTGACCTGTTAAATGCTTGCAATGCACGCAGTCGCAAATGCGACAAGCACAGCTAGAAAACACGAGATTGTTTCACACAGGAACGCTTCAAGCACTCGACGTTGTTGCATGTCCAAATGTCGCTGTTTCGGGCCAAGCATTTGCCATCCCATTTGGCGTACTTGAAATGTTGCACCGAGTCTCAGAATCTTTGTGTGCAGACGTGAGCAGCAAGTACAGACTTGAGTTGACTGGCAGTCAGCGAGGTCTTTCAGTGACGTCGGGACTGCGGCCTCAGCCGCTGGTCGCAGGTCAGGCGACAAAGGTGCTGAGCAGAACGCCAGCCAGGAGAATCCATGAAAGCCCTCCGACCCCTCCTGCGTAGTAGAGCACAGAAGTAAATCAGATAATTCTATTTCGCGTCTGTAAGGTTACGCGTACAGGATGCGTAAAAAAACGCCAACGTAGAGCTCCACAGAGCCGCGGTACCATTTCGCTTCGTAGCGCCAGGATCCCAAGAACTGCGGAGGGACACAGGTAGCGCTTTACCACGAGGGGTATTTTTTTTAATAGAATTGTGAAATGTGGTAAATAGACGCCAGTTTTATTGGCATAAAAAAGAAGAAAGCATTTAAGGCGCCGAAGATCGGTGTGCAACAAAATGTGCTGACGTGTTTGACCTCCAACGTCGTAAATATAGGCACAATAAACTTTTATACCAACGCAAATAATCGTACACAAAGATTTGCACGACCTGAATGTGTGACACGGGAACAATAATGTCTTTGCTTTCTTTTTTTTTTCTTGCTCGTTTTGGCTCAAGGGCCCTAACGGTTTAAGATTGCCGTTCGATTCTCGTATAACACTCGTGGACTAATGACACGCAGTTGGCGTCAATCAACAGGCACACCGCTCGCATTCGTGTTCAATGGCAACTGCCACTTGAGCGTCGCATGCGGCGAAACGGGCATGAAAAAAAAATAGTTTCAATCTGGGGAAGTTTGTTTTTAAAAATGCTACGTTATGTCTGCTGACGCAATTAAACTGAGGCACAAAAACAGAAGAGACAAATAATAAATGCAAAAGCGATTCGACATTTTATTAAGAAACTAGGGTGTTGCTACATCCGGGCCATTAGGTACAAGGCTGGCCATTTTCTCATATATAGTGACATTATCCAAATAGTACAGGGAGGACACCGAATACTGCCAAGTGCCCTTCCGCCCTAGCTGAGAAGGCAGAGTAGAAACAGATATCCAGACCGCTAAAAGACCAGAATGAAGGAATGTGCCTCGTATTGGCCAGGTCGAGTCGCATAGGGTAACTTCTCCCCCGATTGTGAACACCTTGAAAAGTAAATTCCAAATGCAACGAAAGCTTCCTGCACATCACATTTCTTTTTCTTCTTTTGCTCTTCACGCTCCTTTCCCCTGAAGGCTATCCGTGGTTTCCCATTCGCCAACCCTTATCGCCAGCGCGGCGGCGTATGCTGTCCCATTTCACGGTTGCTAGCGGTTGCTTTCATGGAGTTGGTTGAACTAAAGCCCCTAGATACTGTTTCCGTTTTTGAAGTAGCGAAAAGCTTTTATGTGCCGCTGGCGCATCTGATTGGTCGGCGTTGCTTTTGGCAGCCGTGTTGTTCCTAAAGCGCTTACTTCAATGCTGCAGTGAGAGAATGTCAAATAAAGTTGAGCGTTTCAGTAGGCGTTCCCTTACATATGGTACGTCCACTATCATATTTGATAGTAACGCGTATGTTGACGACTGGACGCTATCCGCGCGCACGTGCTCCACACCACGTGTTTAGGAAGAACATGGCTGCCGACGCGGCCTTTGAGTGAAAGGGTGCCGGGAGAGGAGGTAGTTGTCGCTACTTAAGAACGGAAAATATCTAGGGACTTTAGGTTGAACTAGAGGATTAGATTGAACCCTACAGAGTTCCGGACATTCACTCTATTCCGGTGCCATGAATAGCGGTCTCAAACTGCACCCAAATTATACTAGAAAGCGAAGCTCGAAGCTCCACACTGTTCATATGCCGCCGATTTTGCGAACAGCCACATTTATAAGCAATATAAAAACACTATAAGGGCCCTTTCAAGCTCCTAATCCATGCTCATGTATCAAAAGTGGAGCGGTATGAGCGCAAGGTACAAATAGCACTGTCCATAAGTCCGGTTTGTAGTGGTAAAGTATAGCGTCGGCCGCTGGCGTGGCTCTTTTATATAACACCTGCCTGCCATGCAGACTGCCTGTGTTCCATTACCGCTCGAACCAAGCTGCCGTTCTTGGGATGTTATCACAAAGGACTCAGAGGAATTGTAAAGTATGTTGCAGCTAAAGTGTTCCGATCTGGTTACGCGAAATATTGAGTAGGTGCGAAGAAGAACTGCTTCAGTTTAACCAGGGAGGGCACTAAGGCTTTGGCACATAGGCGATATGCCGAATTTTCATATCACGACAAACATTTTACCTCAACCGATCACAGCTACGCTGTCAGAATGAGTACACTGCGGAATATAAAAGCAAGATAAACAGCACATCATGCAATCCCGCTATCGGTTACACTGGTTAAACTTTCAATTTCGCTGACACACTTAAGGGGGGTGATCTCCGCCGATAATTCTTCAGATACACTCATTATTTGCAAGGATGTGTCCAGACGGCATGAAGCCACGCTCTCAGGAGGCGAGCTTCACTGCTAACATCGACACTCTTTACTACGGTGCGAAGTGCAAGCTGTTGTCGATCTGCCCCTTTCAGGGAGCAACCGCGAGAAGCGGCACACCCTGAATGGTTCGAGCTGGTCGCCGGCCGCTCGACGCGAACATTTAATATGTCACGTGTCTCTATGAGAGACGTCAAAACATTTGCGGGTCCGTAGTCACATTCGATGACATACGTCATCCACCCTTCCCCATGTCGGGGCGCGGCTTCCGCGAGTAGAAGAGCAAAGGGCGTTTACTTTTGAAGTTTCAACTTTTAGGGGCGAAGCTCCTTAGGGTGTGTGGGTCGTTCCCTCCTCTGTAGTAGTAGTAGTATGTATGCAGCCACCTCGCGACGCCGGGAAGCTCGCGCTCGCCCTCGGCGCGTGCCTCCCGGCGCGCGAGCTCTCTCGCTCTTCCATCTGCTGTCTTGTGAGAGAGAGAGAGAGAGACAGAGAGCGAAAGGCGCGCGTTGACGATGGAAACGCTCTTTCTTCGATGAACGCTCTACCAGCTCGCAAAGAAGGAGAACGCGCCCTCACCCGCGAGAGACAACGATGACGCAGGCAGCGTCTTCTAGCGAGTTTCTTGATTGAAAAATACCGACTGCTCGCACTGGAGAACCGTTCACCGGCCACCCATATATGTATATAGGCACTGGATCTTGACTTGCAATGAAGTGCCGGTGGGAGATTTCACTTGTGCGTAGTTGAACCATAAGGATTCGTAGCGTGCGCGTTATCTAAATTAATTCGTAACTCGGCACGATCTACGATGAACATCCGGAGCTTCGCCCACTGATCATCATTCACTCCGTGGATATGCTGTGAATTTTTTCCGCAGACTCCCTCCTTACGCAGTCGTAAGAGTGCAGTGTATGCACTGTCTTTGTCAGCTCTATATGGCCAGGCCAGGCCTGGTGAGAGGTCCTTTGTATATTAACAAAAGGGAAGGAACTGCGCAAATAGACGGCCGCATAGTGATCCAGACAAGAGCGCAGATTCAATATTGTCTGCAAGTAATGAGTCATTCTGAAAATTTTTTGGAGTAGAACACTTCTCATAGGACAAATAGGAACCTTAAGTATAAGCGAACTTTAAGGTATAACAATTGAGTGACTGTGTAACGTGACGTTTGCAATGTTCTTGCTTGTATATTCTCCATTGCATGAACTTATTCTCGTGCAACAAGTTCTTATAAGCCCTTCTGTGGGTGAAGGGGTTATTCCAATTAGTTGCACACTTTAAGAGGGGCACTTTTTTTTAACACAGAAAGCGGTGCCGGTCAGGCGTGGAAACTCCTGTTCACGTGTGAGCCGAATATTATTGCACTGCAGGCACCAGGGAATTCACAATTTCGTTTCATACACAGATGGAAAGGGCCTGCTCTTCTTTCAATAAGTGACGTCACTCGGAGAACTGCTTCGCTGGACTTATGTCGTTGCTCTTTTGGTAGGGATACGACCACTTCCTTTGTTTGTTGTGATTCCAAACGAACAAATAGCATAGCAGGTTTTCTTTACGCGATACTGAAATCATAAATGCCATTACTTCCTCAAGAGACGTAGCCTGTGCCCCCATCGACGTCATTTCATGGTAGAAGAGCGGGCGTTTTCAAGATGTGCTTGAAATCTAATAGCAAAATTTCCTGGTATTTAGGGGCAAAAAGTCTGGCTCATATGATCCTCCACGAATGATGGGCACCGTTCTCTCGCGTTCAAAAAGTGTTCCAGGGCTCATTTAAGAATAATTACTAGAGATAGCAGAACCACCGACACAGCTGCTACGTAAGTGTCCAGAAGAATGCGGCCTTCCATGAGGGCTGTGCACACGAGTAGATTACAAGTTGAACCAAGACGGCCTTTGCAGAAACTAGTAGAACTGGCATTAAGCTTTCCATGTACACTGTGAGGCCTTCCTGTCGGTCCTGTCGCTTCGTAGACTTCACCTTGATTAATTATTAATCTTCACCTTCATGTAAGCCGACTTCGTAGAGTTTTGCATACATCTTGTGGCTCCTCTTTTGAATAGATGCTTGAATTTTTCAGTACGGAAACTCCACTCACTTTGTGCAGTAACCTTTTTTGTATAGACTACGAGCTTGTCGTTGATTAGGTAAACGAAAAAAAACATGGCGCTATCTGCATATTTACCTGACGGTAATATTGAAGCGTGACCTAAGTACTTTGATTTTCTTCGCTATTCTCCATTAGGAGTGGTGGGCTGTTTTGTACATTGTGTTGGTTTTATATAATCTTGCCTACTTGACCGTATCTGCCACAATATTTTCTAATAGTAGTGCTGTTCTTTGGACTGTTTTGTGCCACACAAAATCGTAGCGCTGCTGCAGTAAAACGTGGACTCTCTATAGAACCATGGTTATATATTGCATCGCTACTTCCTGTGTGTTGCATCCGGATGGGCTAGTTGATTTGTATCCGATGTAAAATGTGACACGGCAGGGAAAAATGGGAGCGCAATGCCTATTACTGACCCCACTTCACAGGCACTCAGATGTTTCTTCCTAAGGGAATCCTATCTACATAGGATCAAGAAACGTCTGACAATGACCGAAAACTGGCAATGTGCCTAGAGCCAGGCCCATAGCCACGACAAGAGGGGAGGGGGGTGCTCTAGGGGCCCGGGCCCTTCCAGAAATTTTGGTTGGGGGTTGTGTTGAGTGCATAGTGTAGTGCTAATACTATACTTAAGCCCATTAATAAGGTTGCATTTAAAATTCACTTTGTGTGCATACAGCGATTTTTACCGAAAAAAAGCAATTAAAATAGATGTTTTTCTCTTACAGTCAAGGCCTTCAGCAAGGTGGGCCCCTCCCGAAAAGGTTCCTGCCTACGGGCCTGCCTAGGGCCAACGTTCCGGCAAGTGGACTTGCCTTCGTCAGATTGCCATGACGAAAGTTAGTCCACTTGTCGAAACGTGGGACGCCTCCTTCTTTCTCTGAAATTCTCTCATTGTTTCCGCTTGAACTTAACAATCCGAAGGGGGGAAACCCGGTCATGCTGAAATCAAGACTTAGCACAAAGACGATGCAGTGATAAAATAACAGCCACCATAGGTTCTTATGCATGCTTATCAGTGGTATCAGAAGGGAGGCTTGCAGGGGCATAAGTGAACCATCACCACTGTGTTCACGTGACACTCCTTTTGGAAGTATATATTTGCTACGCAAACTTATACCTCGCCCTGCACTATTGATGGGGATGCATTAGGGGTAGCAATAATAGTCGTACCTTTCTTGAGCGACCAGGCTCCTCCGTGCGGCAGGCCAAAATCTGCAGGGTCACCTGAGCAATGTAGACAAAGCAAGAGTTTACAAACTCCGGAAACTTGAACGTATTTTTCTATCACTTTTTGTACTTGCAACTTGGGCGCGTCTACATTTCTATGGCTGTTGCCAGCCACTGCCGCTCTAAATAGTGCGAACACCCGGCGAGAGAAGTTTAAAAAGCACTGGTTCCGTGGGCGCTCTGTATTCCGGCCGTGTTAAGAGCGATAGAATTCACAGTTAGTGGATCCTTCTGTAGGTCGAAAAAGAGTTACGCTAAATCATTCAATTCCGGCCTGTGTGCCCAAACTAGGCTGGAATCTGGCTGCCATGAAGTAGGCAGGAATTTGGCACTCGTTACAAAGCGATTACCATGAAAGTATCTTAAGGGAGAAATCATGTCTCTGTCAACTTTCTTTACACTGCAATCCAAGGAGTGACGTAATCTAGAATGCATTGTTCTCGACCGCGCCTCCCAGATGGTCGAAAAAATGTGGTTGATCCCTTTATCATAGCAATCTGTATAACACGAAAGTGAAACCTGTCTTCGCGAAGTTGTGGAATGCATAAGCGGCAATATGGTAAATCTAGGGGCGGGAAGTGGGTTGGGTACTCTAGACATGTGAGCACGTTACATTTATATATCAGCGGCACCATGATCCTCGACAGTTGTACACGAGGGAATGTTCTCGAACTGCTCACATTGCTTCGGAAACACTGAATTGCACGCACCAGAGCCCTGCGCTAACCTGCCATAAACAAGGAGCGTCCACAAACGGTGACGCCTTGCAGTCGAAACCGAACGGGTTGTCAGCGCAACGCTTTGTCAACGCACACTTTGGTGCGCGAAAGGCGCATCATTTGCCTGTCGGCCGCCGTCTTGGCATTCCTATAGCAGTGCGCGTTCACAACTCAACACACCTGGCCACGCAAGAAAAATTTTGTAGCGGCCGCGGTCGTACTTCGCCCGAGGAACGCACCGTCACGACGCCGCCACGCCCCTCAATAAATCGCGGAGGCCGAGGCGCCTCGGCGACTGTAGTCGTCGGTATACCGACGACTACAATCGCACTGAATGCAACTTGCTTTAGCCAACAAAATATGCACTCTAAACACGGCAACTTTTAGTTTATTTTATAGGTATACAAAAATGTGAAAATATGCTCCCTTACTAAAGGTTAAAGGTGTTTAACCTTTAGTAAAATAGCGTATTTTCGCATTTTTGTGACCTATAAAATAAACTAAATGTTACCGTGTTTAGAGTGTATGCGATACGCGAGCTAAGCATACCTGGCACTCCACGTTTCCTCTTACATAATCCCAGATCTCTGAGGCACATGTTGTTCATAACAAGTCATAAAATACGCTGCTCGATGCAAGCTATAGGAGAGTAAAATGCAGGTGTATCTTGTTATAACGAGCATTGATGTAACCAATTATAGGTTATAACCAATAAAATACGATCCTTGGTTGATTTCGCTTCGTTTCAGCGACGTTTACCCTTTAGGTGACGAAATCGAAACGTGAGAGCCGGTGCGACATGGGTCATAACGAAGAAATCGACAACAAAGACCAAATCTGTTGAAGCCCAAAAGCCCCTTCTGTGCATGTTCATCCTGCACAGTGCTGTGAAAATTCACCTAACCAGTGTCACGTGAGTGAGTCAAACAACTCGCGTGATCCAGATCCGGCTCATTGCTGGTGCGGGCCGGACCACTGAGATATCGAGATCAGACTACGAAAATTTTTTTAAATAAATTAACAAATTAATCAGATTGGCAAGCTAATCACGTTTTCCAGTTTGACCCATTGATGTTCTGGCGTCCGTGTCATAAGCAGACTCCACTGCAGTGGGTTTTAAGCTTGATATAATTAATTCCTTAATTAGGATTTTCCCGCGACCATGGCTGCCAATTTGTTTCAGCCAAACTAAATTTATGTCTACTGCTCCAAATATTCTGCATAAGGAACGTGTAATAATAATAATTTCTAGTGCTTGATGTCCCTAAACCACAATATGATTAGGAGAGAGCCACAGTGGGCGGATTCCGCAAGTTTCTACCCCCATGGGGTTCTTAACACGCACTCGCAACGCACGGTACGCAACGCATGGTCCAACCTTGTCGTTATCCGCATCCGTCACGCTACACAAAACTGAAACCGAAACTGAACACCGCACAGAACAACAGAACGACATGAGTGCTTCTAAGTGTGGTCAACGGCGCGCGTTGACTATGAAAACGCTTTTGATGACGATGATGGTGATGATTGTGGTTCGGTTAGGAAAGGACGCTAATTTCTGCAGCCCATGTAGGGAGCACGGCCACGCTAAGCGTCCGTAGGGGTGGGGGAAAGGGAATGAAAGAGATAGAGAGGAGAGAAAGGCCGTAGTGGAGGGCTCCGGAAATTTAGACCACCTGGGGTTCTTTAACCTGCACTGACAACGCACAGTACAGGGGCCTCTGGCATTTTCGCCTCCATCGAAAATGCGGCCGCGATCGAACCCGCATTTTTGAAACGCTCTTTCTGCGATGAACGCTGTACCAGTTCGCAAGGAACGAGAACGCGCCTTCGCCCTCGAGAGACAACGCCCACGCAGGCAGCGGCTGCTAGCGAGTTTGTTGACTGAAAAAAAAAAAAAGACTGCTCGTTCTTCACAACCGTTCACCGGCGGCCACCCTATATACATGTATAGGCACTGGATCTTGACCTGCAATGTAGTGCCGGTGCGAGATCTCTCTTGTGCATAGTTGAACAATAAAGATCCGCAGCGTGCGCGCTAACTAAAAGTAATCCGGAACTCGGTACAATCTACGACGTGGGAGTGCAGGAACCTCATAAAGACCAGGAGCATGAATGACAACACATATGTAAATACACACGCACGCGTTGTCACTAATTTACATGCGCGAGTGGGAAATGTCACGG
Organism: Hyalomma asiaticum; assembly: GCA_013339685.2. NCBI lineage: Eukaryota > Metazoa > Arthropoda > Arachnida > Ixodida > Ixodidae > Hyalomma > Hyalomma asiaticum. The sequence continues at coordinate 58,100,836 of CM023489.1, read as the reverse complement.
GTGATTTACGGTAACACCGAACGATCCCCAGTGCTTCGCCCACTCGTCATGATTCACTTCGTGTAGATGCGTGGTTTTTTTTTTTCAACAAGTATCTACTGCTCTATAAATCGCACGTCATGTAGTCGTGTTATCTGGTGCAGCGATGTCGACTCACCGCGAGTATAGATGTTACAGTTGCCAGCCGGGCGGGCGCGCAGCCTAGCACTTCCGCGGAACAAGTGACAGATGCCCAGCTTTGTTCCTTCGGGAGCACAAAACTGAGCGTGCAGACACTCGAACTCTTGTTCCTCCATCGTGCAATTGTCCGCACACTCCCGCAAGTCGGTGTTGTTCAGAACAGCGCTTGGTTGAGGTCTGTAGACTTCGTGACTCGGAATCAGCACGTAGTCGGCGAGGTAACCTGCAGAGATGCAGAACAGCCCATGGGAGGGTGATCATTTGCAGGTGTATTAAGGCGAAAGCATTATACAGTAACATACCTTTAAAACGAACGTCTTTTTTAGCTAGATGGCCTGCACAACGGCTCATTCATGTCTCTAACTCACTGCTGCCACTACAGTAGGCAATCTTTATAACGTAGTGTCTTATATAGCGAAGATTCCCCAAGGTGGCGAGTACTTCGCCGTGGAGGCGAATGACTGTCTCATGCGAAGGTCATCTTGAACGGCAGGAAGTATGGTATAAAAATTGAACTGAACTCAAAAAAAAAATTTGTTCGACATTATACAGCGCGCCCTCGCTTGTTGGCGTAGGCATTGTGGGGGGAAAACACATGCACACAAATAAAGGTGGTCTGTAAGTGGGTGAGCTTGTACTTGTTACCGCCAGATAGGCGATGACCACTGCGGGCCAGGCTTCGCGCCATAACTTCAGCCTGGCTTCGATTAGTGGATCTTCGAGTCTGCACTGACCGGTTTCCTCCATGCTCTGTTGTAGACCGGGTAGCCTACTTTGTCCTCTCTATGTGAAATTGAAACCTGACAAACCTATAGTGCTTTCAAACAACACGGCTACCACTAGAGCCGTGGCCCACAACACGAGGTGCGTGAGTAGGGGTAGCTGTCCGGTCTCACGTCGCCTACCCCTGGCTCGTGTCTGGTTCACCTAGTGCTCTGGTTCTGACTGGCGGTCCGCAACGCCCTCGACTGCAACTAAAAAGGAAGAAACAACGTTTTCTTGTTCTGGTCGTTCTTGAGGCCAGTTTACTAAGTTCGCTTTGCCGCATGGCAATACTGGGCCGATGTGACGCGAATTTTCCTAACTTCACCGCTTGACCGTAGTGCACCGCGGCGAAGCCAGCTTTCCAACATTAGTTTAGTGTAAGGGGGTGAAGCTTACTAAGAATGCGAAGGGGCCACAACCCGTAGCAGGCCACAGTAGTTAACTGCACGTGTGGCACGGTCGAGCAGAAGCTGTATAATGTGTAAGTTTCTTGGGCATTAATTTGGTCTGCATTCGTATGCAACCCGTACAACATCGCCTCGGTTGTCTGCAGCCCCCCCCCCCCCCCCCCCGGGCCACGATCACTTCTGACGGCCACTCCCGGCAGCTCGTGATATGAGGACCATGACAATTCTCTATTACGTCAGGATTAACGATGATGATGACATCCCGTGCGTCACGCGTGCACAGTGGTCGTGCGGGTAGGAGCCACGCGTTCTTCAGCGTTAACGTCTACAGTCGATGCCGAATTACATTCACGCGACGTACACCGCTGTCAAATATTCTGGGACTGAACAGCTAGGTTCCGGGTTCGACTACTGAAAGTTGTGACTTTAGCATTCACATGTCTTAAGTTATAGGTAGGGATTTCCAGGAACCTCATAACTTAGAGGTAATGATATTTGGAGAAAGAATTCATTACTAGTAGGATCTGATCATAATGCAGTCGAATAAAAAAATACTTTTTCCAGCAAACTTTTCTAGCTAACTGCAAGAAGTTCGGCCGGCCGCAAGACTATCATCATCACAACTTATGGTGCCTAAAAGTGCGCATGCACTTATTCTATGCAATGCCCAGTGGTCTAGTGGTTATGGCACTCGGCTGCTGATCCGAGGGTCGCGGGATCGAATCCCAGCCACGGCGGCTGCATTTCGATGGAGGCGAAATGTTGAGGCCCGTGTGCTGTGGGATGTCAGTGCACGTTAAAGAACCCCGGGTGGTCGAAATTTCCGGAACCCCCCATTACGGCGTCTCTCATAAGCAGAGCTGGTTTTGGGACGTTAAACCCCACAAATCAATGAATCAAAACTACAAAGACAACACTACAGTTCTAGTTGCACGAAAGATACAAGTAATGGAAGTGTAAACAAAACGGCGCGTTGCTTGCGCACAAGAAAAGGAACCGACAAGGCAGGCACATTCTTCGCGTACATTATATTGATCTAAAAAAAGGGCAGTCAATTCACAAAAATATGCTTGCAATGAGGTCATAAAAATTACAGACGGGAAATATAACTACACGTATGCTAAATAAAAAAAAAAGTACGGTGAATTTCCTGCTCGAAAGAAAAAGATCGTGATATATGACGTGACGTAAGCAGATAGAGAGATTAGCTGTGGTGATATCTACAGCCTGAAGAATTTCCAAAAGCGATCTTTGTTTCCGCTGTACAGTACGGCATCTACTCGCTAAGGTATGTGTAATGACTTGTTAGGATATGGCTGAAGCTATCATAGTTTGTCTGGGAGGCAACGTGCGAGTCAGGCAGGCTATTGCCGAGACGGATGACACGCGGAAGCGCAGAGTTAATTATTTCACGCATTTGGTGAGCCGTATAGACGGGCGCAGCCTAGATGATTGTGTAGCGTGCGTGAAGTGAGATATGGCTCTTGCAGACCTGTGACAGTGGTTCGGGAGCAATGGGTAGCTTTATGAAAGAATGACAGCAAGGAGATGTCACGACGAGTGTTCAAGTGCGGAAGCGAAAGTTCCTGTTTTATTTGCGATATATTGGAATGGCGACTGTAATTATTTGAAATGAAGCGGCTTGCTCTATTCTGAATTCTTTCCAATAAATTAATTAACTGTTTTTAATGAGGAGACCAAATCGAACAGGCGTATTCTGATTGCGGGCGAACCAGTGTTCTGCAAAATAATTTGCGAATGTCTGAAGGCGCAGCTTTCAAATTACGTCTCAAGTATCCTGGCAATTTGGAAGCGTTGGCAGAGATTGCCCTAATGTGGTTCGATCAGGATAGATTCGGTGTCAATATTACGCCCAAAGTACCGATATTGTGTTGTAGTCGCTATAATGTCATTATTGATGCTGTAAGAAAATTCGGATATGCTAAGTTTACAAGTGAATGACATTAGTTTTACATTTTTGAAACATTAACGTCATGATCCATGTACTTCATCAGGGATCAATAACCTCAAGGTCGTTCTGGAGTGATATGTGATCTTCAGTGTTCTTGATCGGTCCATAAATAATGCAGTCGTCAGCAAATAGTCTGATGGAAGAAGATACATGTTGTCGCAGATCATTGGTGAATATAATAAAAAGTAATGGTGCGAGTACGCTATCTTGAGGTACACCTGAAGAAACATCAGTCATGGAAGGACAGAAATCGTTAATCGTTGTGTACTGCTGACAATTAGAGAGGAAACTGCGAAGCCATGATAGTGTGAGAGAGTCTAATTTCAGAGCGGAAAGTTTCCATATCAAGCGGCAGTGTGCAACTCTATCAAACGCCTTCGAGTAGTCGAGGAACACGCAGTCGAGCATGAAACTCTGTGGTGAATTCAAACAACTCAGCCTCAGACGAAAACCCCTTTCGGAAACCGCGCAGATTTTTGAAGAAGAAGTCATTAGATTCCAGATGTCTGTAAACGTGTGAAGCGATGATGAGTTCTAGAATTTAAATGCACGTGAGCAAAAAGGGGCCTGTAATTTTCGCATGAGGTTTTATTTTGACATTTGAATATTGGTATTATTTTTGCCAGTTTCCAGTCAGATGGTATCATGCCAGTTTCGAGAGACTGCCGGAATACTCGAAGTAGTATTTTGCTAGTGACCGTTGCAGTATTCTTTGGCATCTTTGAGTTGATTCCATTTACGTCGCTTGAAGAAGATAACTTAAGATTGTTTATGATTGTAATTATGCCCTCTAATTTAATGTCTATTGGTTCCATGAATTGGTAATCAAGTTCAGCTACGTAGGGTATGTTGGTAGTGTTCTCTGTTGCGGACACGGAAGCAAAAAACGAATCAAATTCATTGGGCACTCGTTAGCTAGGAGATGGAAGTTGTTAAAATCATGTAGTGAAACATGTTGGATTTCTCTGGTTGGGTTTATGATTTTCCAAAATTTCGCTGGGCTGCTTTTCAGTAGCGCGGGTAGGTCATTATAACAATACTTCTCCTTAGCCCTACTTAAACCTGCGCAATACACTTTTATAAATGTTTCATATTTAAGCCACGAAGAAGAACTGCCAGACCGCTTAGCATTGCTCTATAGCCGTTTATTTTTTTTTTTTTGTCGTGTTCTGCATTCTCTGAAGCTTTCATGCAACCGGGGATTTGATTTACCGTTGCTTATTTTAACCAGCTGGACATGCTTGCCAACTAGAGCACACAATGCGTCCTTAAAAGGAAGCCAGTTTTCTTCGACAGATCTGTTATAAAGCCACGGCAGGAGAGTATGCTAAAAACATAACTCCAGTTGAGTGTTAATTTCTAGGTAATTGCCTTTATTATAGTCGCGAATATATTCCGAATGTACGCCGGCAACGGGAACGGGTACATCGGCGCTCTTCTTCAAAGAAATGACGTCGCTGGGGACAGCGACTGTGTTGCTTGATTTTTTCGTTGCTCTTTAAGATTCCTCATTTCTAGAGTTCAAAACTGACAAATAAAGCATAGGAGATTATATCTCGGCAATCATTAAATCGGCCAAGTCTATTTCCGTCTCGAACGACTTAGTCGGCGTCCACCAGTGACGTCATGTGTCGAAAGAGGAGCAGGAGCTTTACACTGCGTTCGAAATCAAATCGCGGACTTCTTGGTGTGTGTCTTACAACAATATTTGGCTAACATGTTGAATCTAATTTGGCCCATATGACCCCCCCTTTCTTTTGTGCATGACTACGTCGATCAAGTAGCTAAAGTCTGAACGGGGATAAATACTGAACGACGCAGAGTAAAGGACAAGGATTTTGATTGATTTTTGTGGTTTAACGTCCCGAAACCAGTTCTGATTATGAGAGACGCCGTAGTGGAGGGCTCCGTAAATTTCTACCACCTGGGGTTCTTTAACGTGCACTGACATCGCACAGCACACGGGCCTCAACATTTCGCCTCCATCGAAATGCAGCCGCCGCGGCCGGGATTCTATCCCGCGACCTTCGGATCAGCAGCCGAGTGCCATAACCACTAGACCACCGTGGCGGGGCAAAGGACAAGGATAGTGGGGCATGACAGATGGGCACTGTTTACATATGCGCGAGAGGAATCCTTCAAAAGCCACAACGCCGCTATCTCAATGTGATTACGCGAATAATGCAGGAGGGCACTATCCAAGGCACGGTCACTGTGTGTCGTTCAGTCACCACCGTCACTATACTCCCTAGAATGCACACGCAGCCATCCTGAAATGTAGTAGCAGAAATGTCAGAAAATTTCATTTTTATTATTTGGGACGGCATGAGGAGAACGACACGCGTCCTTCTTTCGCTTTCTTCAGTTTAACGTGAATTAGGTATGTCCGCACCGTCCAAACGATACCAAATACGTAAATAGCAAGAAAACGGCGTTAACATGTCTGAAAAACACACTTCACGTCGTCCGCCCATAAAAAACGATCATTTGCAAGGACCACGTGGGAGTCTATACACGCGTTCCAAAGGAACCAACCTTCTGGAGATGCGACTGTATGTCTCCCATTCAAATAGCAGGCGACACCCACGATGATCGCGATGATCAACATGGCGACAAAGCCGCCCAACGAGGAGGCCAGCACCTGAAATACGGTGACACAGAGAAACGAAGTGTGAGATACGCTTAATTATTAAAGTTTGCATATATATATACAGATAAGGATATATGTGTAATTATTGAAATTTGCATATGTCATAAGTCAATTTTTGATGATTTTGTGGTAAAAAATTCATCAGTAGATGAGAACACCTTATGCACCGCGGTAGCTCAGCGGATAAAGTGTCGTGCTGCTATGCTTTAGGATGCGGGCCCAATAATGGGTCACGCCGGCTGCATTAGCACGTTAAAGGGCAACTCCGGCGGGTTTTTTCACCAAGTTCTGATATCAATGTTTTCGAATAGTTCTAAAGGGAAACAAAACAAAATTGGCAGATCCCCGTGCGGGGAATCAAGGAAATGCGAAGCAGCATAAGGTAACGTAAAATGGACTTGCAGTTGTTGTCTCGCTATAACGAGTTTGGTACATATTGAAGTTAACGAAAACGGCCCAAGAGCACCAAGACTGTGGCATGCAAAACCATGCCGTCATACCGAATGTCATGATTCTGTCTTAATGGCCTGTCATTTCGTTCTTCTGCAGTTCATGTTTGCGCCTGCAATTTTGGTATACATAACTTTAATTGAAACGATTGGCATGTAGACATGACGCTAAGGCATGCATGTACGATTCATTTTATGAATGTCATTTCATGATCAAGTCATGCAGCCATGTTGTGCCAAACCAATTTAGTATAGGCTCCGTGGCAGTCGAGTCTTTCCCATGTGCGACCTCAGCGCAAGAATGCACTGCCTGGAGGACGAGGAAGAAGCAAAAGGGGCGACTGTGACAGGGAAATACGCGAGCGCGATGCGAGTCTCCAACTCTATAGCAGCAGCGATCGCCCGTCCCACCTTCTTCGTTTTATTTCCTTTGAGACGCGCGCTCCAAACCTGCGGCAAACTGTTCCCAACGGGCGACGCCGCCAGGCGTTCGTGTGGTTCGCAGCACGCCCGGAAAGCAGCCAAGAAACGCGCGCGTCGCTGTCGCCTCGGTTTCCACCGTGCGCGACTGAGCCGTCGGACGAGAGATACGTAGCGCCTCTGATCAGTAGACGGAGCCCATACATCCATTAACGAAACGCAGCCATAGCGCCAGGACCATGGCATGTAAATCATGCCGGTCATGACACGCGTGTCATGATTGTAATGTTATGACCTATCATTTACTTTCGTCATGCTGTCGTGTTCTGCCATAGCAATTTTGGTATACATCGCATTAACGAAACGCCTGGCATGTAAATCATGCCACTCATGACATGCATGTTATGCTTTTCATGCTATGACCTGTCATTTATGTTCGTCATGCAGTCATATTGTTGCATACCAATATTCCTACACATCCCACTAACGAAACGGCCAAGAGAGCACCAAGACCGTGGCATGTAAATCATGTCGCTCATGACATGCATGTCATGATTTTTATGTTATGACCTGTCATTTACGTTCATGATGCAGTCATCTTGTGGCATGCCAATTTTCGTATACATCCCGTTAACGAAACGCGTGGCATGTAAATCATGTCGCCCATGACATGCATATCATGATTTTCATGTTGTTACCTGTCAGTCATGTTCGCCATGCAGTCATGTCGTGGCATACCAATTTTCGTATACATCCCATTAACGAAACGGCCAGGAGAGCACCAAGACCGTCGCATGTAAATCATGTCACTCATGACATGCATGTCATGATTTTCATGTTATGACCTGTCATTTATATTTGCCATGCAGTCATATTGTGGCATACCAAGTTTTGTATACATCCCATTAACGAGACGACCAAGAGAGCGCCAAGACTGTGACATGTAAATCATGCCACTCATGACGCGCATGTCATGATTTTCATGTTATGACCTGCCATTTATGTTCGTCAGGCAGTCATGTTGTGCCATACCAATTTTCGCATACATCCCATTAGCGAAACGGCTAGGAGAGCACTAAGACCGTGGCATGTAAGTCATGCCACTCATGACATGCATATCATGATTTTCATGTTATGACCTGCCATTTATGTTCTTCAGGCAGTCATGTTGTGCCATACCAATTTTCGCATACATCCCATTAGCGAAACGGCCAGGAGAGCCCTTAGACCGTGGCATGTAAATCATGCCGCTCATGACATGCATATCATGATTTTCATGTTATGACCTGTCATTTGTGATCGTCATGTACTCATGATGTGGCATACCAATTTTCGTAAACATCCGATAAGCGAAACGGCCAGGGGAGCACAAAATCGTAGGCGGCTAGATAGATAGATAGATAGATAGATAGATAGATAGATAGATAGATAGATAGATAGATAGATAGATAGATAGATAGATAGATAGATACGCTCAAGCTCGCCGAAGTTCGCTAAGAAATGCTTCGCATTTAAAAGTGGGATGCGTGGTGTACCCCTGCTGCAGAGTTGGAGACGCGCGCGTCGCGTTTGCGTATTGTCCGGCCACAGTATGCCCAATTTTGCTTCTTCTGTCCGCCAGGCTGTGCATTCTGGCGCTGATGTCGCACATGACAAACTCGACTGCACGGAGCCTATTACAGAGGCCATCACTGCCGAGGCCGGCGACCTCAGTAAGGACATCGCGGCGCTATGTCGCTACGGAGGGCTCTGCACAGCGGCTGACGTGGGAGGCGCAGTCGTCGCTAGCGCGCACTCCGCATCTGTTCGAGTTGAGGAGGAACAGCAGTGGTAAGGAGGAAGGCGACAGAAATAAGCCTGTAGCTACCTTAGAGCAGGGTGCTTCGCTTTATTTATGGTGCGAACGATTTCACAATTGTGTTGCCTCATCAATAACACAATGTCAAAAATATATTTCAGGGACACTTTAGAACAGGCACCGTGGGCCCTTTGCGCCATCTCGCGGGTTACAGTAAAGCTTCTCCCACGCTGAAGCACCTCCGAGACGCACCTCACAGGTCTGCGTATTACCAACAACGAAAGGCCAGCCGTTAGCAGCTATCAGAATGCTTGCGACGTGGCCGAGCGCATCGCGCGCCGCCTCGAGGGGTCCCACTCGGTCCCTAGGTTTTTTTTTTAATACGATATTCTTTCTTGGGATATTTGAGCGCAGAAATTTGGTCTGTCTGTGTCACACGATTCAGCCATACGGCCATAGTTCAAGCACTTGCTTAACGCACAGCCATCTTGAACTGGCAGCTGCGTTCATAGTTGTGAACATTGTCGATCAAAAAGCAAATATTACGCATATCTGAGGCGGAACAACAATACGTAAGTATTAGCGCGTGTGTTCCTTTACTAGAAAATACATAGATACGAAACTCTAACGACCCTAGTGTTTGAATACCCTAGTGTCCTCAGGCTGCGCTAAAAATGCGATGTTATGCACGAAAAAGGCCTCTGCCGACGTTTTCGTGCTGGCAGTTTCCCAGGTATTCTGCACAAGCTCATGTTTCCCGATGGCGCTGCCAGGTGCCATCCATATCTTACGCAGCGTAGTACGGCCTGCAAAGACTTTCAACGACATTTGCAGCGAAGCACGTAGATACGCGGCCAAATTTTTCTTTGTATCTACCTCGAATTTCCGCTCACGGACAACACTGATTTTCTACTCACAACAAACGACGCCGACACCGGAATTTCTGTGAAACAAGCTCTTTCACGCTATCGCGTTAATGCACCCTGCAAAGGGAGTCCGGTTGCAGCCTTCCTAGAAATGAATGAGATTGATGGTTCTGGAACGCAAACCCTCAGAGTAATGAGATTGAGCTCTAAAAGATAACACCAGGCGCACGGACGCTCATTGCAAAGAACTATCAATGGCCTCTCCAAGATGTCACTCTACAGCCTCTGCATGCCCCTCAGAAATTATATAGGGGTGCTTGTTGATTTGAGCTTGTTGATTGAACATGAACATTTCAGCAGCATTTTTGTCCATTGCATGCACCTTTTATCTGAGACTCCATAATTCGGCAGACAGAAAGAAAACGACCCTATCTGAGGATGTGAACTACGTATACACTGCACGTTCTGCACTAATCGAGACTGCTTCAACACACTCCGCAAGAGATATTTAAAGAGCAACTCAGGCGATCTTTTTATTGTCCACTGATCTCAATAAAATTTTCAGTATATGTTCTCCTTGGTGCTACAATAATTTATGCCAAGCGAAGCGGTTGCAGGTCATTTCATTTTCCTGAAAATGAATTTTAAAACATTTTAGTAGGTTCACACGCGATGCCGCCCTGTGTTTCTGACGTCATTATTTGCAACACTGCCTACCCGAACAGCCGGGCGAAAACAGCGACACTACAGCGCTCAAATCTTCGTTGTAAAAATCAGAGTTGAATACATCGTGGGATGAAATCGCCACCTTCATTTTTTCTGGTAAGAGCTCCATATTTCTGATGGCGGGGAGGCTGTGACGTCACCGCATACGCTGCATGAAGAATAGAATAGAATAGAATATTTATTTCCAGAAATACAAGGTTCTGGCGGATACCGCCGGCGAAAAGCTGTTTTAAAAGACAGCTTGACTGGGCAGATGGTCCGTTACAAGGCATATACGTGGCGGTTGTATAAAAATAGTCACGTTTTTTAGAAGCACAAGATAAGAACAACTATTAACACAAATTCAGAAAACAAGATCACAATTATATAAAGAAATAATGAACATGTATTGAAATACGCAAGAAAAAGAAATATATGAAATAGGTACAAGAAAATCATACACTTTGGCTCTGATAAACGAGCACTAAAAACGATAAGAAAAAGGCGAAAAAAGCACTCAAACATTACGTGTTCACAAAATGCATCCGAAGTTCCTTCGGTGAAAAACAAGATCAGAATTATATAAAGAAATAATGAAAATGTATTGGAATACGCAAGAAAAAGAAATATATGAAATAGGTACAAGAAAATCATACACTTTGGCTCTGATAAACGGACACTAAAAAACGATAATAAGAAAAAAGTTAAAAAAAGCACTCAGGCATTACATTTTCGCAAAATGCATCCGAAGTTCCTTCGGTGAAGAACACTTCACACCTTGAAATATATTTAAAATGTGTGGCAGATTGTGCTGTAAAGATTGTCGGCTATATTTATTACGAAACCGTGGAACATACCATATATCACTATTTCTGGTATTGGCGGGAATTACTCTAGGTGTCAGAGTTGCAGTGGACACAAGAAAATTTTTGAAGGCACTATTTGAAAAGTAAAATGAATGAAGCAAGGGAAAAGTGTAAAAAATGCTCTATTTCAATTATTTTATACTTTAGAAAAGCTGGCCCTGTTGTCTCCAGAAAACCCATATTGTCAATGTGACGAATCATCTTTTTTTGCAATGAAAATATTTTCAAAATGTTTGTCTTTCCAGTAGTTGCCCACACTAAGCTACAATAACTTAAATGGGAAAAAATAAGGCATAATAAATGTTAAGTTTTGCTTTCGGCGGAAGAAGGTAGCGACATCTAGACAGAATACCTGTGATAGCAGACAGCTTTTTGGATATATTTTCAACGTGTTTGTCCCAAGTTAGGTGAGAAGAAAAAGTAACGCCTAGTAATTTATGTTCATCAACAATTTGTAGTTCTTTATCAGCAAACATTAAAGTTTGATTGCCAGTAAGATATTTATTTCTTGCGCGAAATAACATCATTTTAGTTTTCGTTGGATTTATTTTTAGGCAGTGAGCGATCGACCATTCAGATAGCTTAACGAGTAGATCGTTGCATCGTTCCATTAATTCCTGCGAATCCGGACCAGAAATAAGAAGAGTAGTGTCATCGGCATATATGATAAATTGAGCAGCTATGTCAATATTAGTAATATCGTTAACGTAGACGTTAAAAAGCAGCGGACCCAATACGCTACCTAGCGGCACGCCATTTAGTATTGAAAGAAAAGATGACTTCTCATGATTTATACAAACTGATTGTTTGCGATCAGTTTGGTAGGACTCGAATAAAGATAACGGAATACCTCTAAGGGCATTCTGCGATAATTTCCTCAGCAAAATGTTGTGATTGAGGCAATCGAATGCCTTACTGAAATCAATGTAAAGTGTCAGGGTGAACAGATTTTTTTCGATATTTTTTAGTATATGTTCCTTGAGAGTGAGCAAGGCAGTTTCCGTTGACCTGCCCTTACGAAAACCGAACTGAGCAATAGATAGAACGTTTTGTTTGTCAAAAAAATTTGACACGCGTGAAAAAATAATCTTTTCTAACCCTTAGGAAAATACGGGAATTATTGAAATAGGTCGGTAATTTGATACATCGTTTCTGTCGCCTCCTTTGAAAATTAGTTACCCTACTCATTTTCATTTTGTCTGGAAACAACCCATGCTGTAAAACCAGATTAAAGATGTGCGTTAAAGCTGGGGTGATGTATTCTAAAACATACTTTGCGATACCACCTTGCTATAAAAGCGTCTAACTGTTTCGGTTTTTGTTTGAACACATCGTTCCTTCGTTTATTTAAAATTATTGATGAGTTTCTGAGCCAGCTAAATGACCCTGGCTGCTTCAGGGCTATCGATACTATTGGAAAGCAGCGGTGTCAGAATATGGTGGAAAAACCGCCGGAGTTGCCCTTTGAGGAATGTGTTCAGCGCAAAAATGCTTCCCGTAATGATTCGATGGCACATTTCGAGATATAAAAGTCATAATATTTTTCATATTGCGCACTACAACTTTACGTTCTTGTATTTGACGTACAAGAAACCTACAACTACACCTGTGAAGGCATGCTTAATAAGTTTAAGTATTAAAGTCTGTATAAGTTCCTAAGTCAATTTTGAATAATTCCATGCTGAGCGGTTCATGAGTAGACGAGAATACACGCGCTGCTGTAGCTCCGCGGCTGAAGTGTCGCGCCTCTTACAGAAATGCCATATATGGCGATATGAGGAATTGAGCATATCTGGCTATATGTGGCACGTACCCGTATGTGGCCGCATTTGTCCCAATCGCGACAGAAGCCTGTGTGGCAATAAATGGCCAACGCGAGGAATTCCATGAAAGATTCTGGTGCGTATTGGGCAAATACGGCCACATACGGGAACGTGCCACATATAGCCAGATATGCTCAATTCCTCATATCGCCATATATGGCATTTTCATAAGGGGCTGCTATGCTGCAGGAGAACGGACTCAATTATAGACCACGTGGGCTGTATTCTGGCGAAGGGTGAAGTAACAAGAGTCATGCATACTTAGACTAGATATCTCTAGTTCGGCAGGTAGTTACAGACCTGGCGGCATACGGATTATTAACGTCTAGCCAGTGTCTCCTTACCAACCTAGAGAATAATTTTTGTAACCCTCACTACAAAGATGATTGCATAGTGACCTACAGGTGGTAGTGACCACATCCTTATTTCATGGTCACGGAGGGTGGTCCTCGGGGTGGCCCGTCTTGGGGCGACTCCCTCGGCCCAAGTGACTATTTTAACTTGGTCCCCCAAATCGATGGCTGTCCTTAGTAGAGCCGGCCAGGTGAGTTTAGAGGGGCTGGCAAGAGCGTTCGTGGAGGAGGCGAACATCTACCTCTCCAGAGGATGTGGTCTTGTGTTGTCAATTCATTCAAGTGACCTACAACTTCCTCCCCCATTTCCCTGTTTTCGCTTTGGCACGTTGTATATCCCACGACTCAACAGAAAAACGAGGTCGATGCTTTGTTTCTCGAACCTGGTAATGAAACAGTACACCGTCTTTGCATGACGTAATAAATGAATTGCACAGCACTTTCTCCGCCCTCGGGTCTTTCATACAGATGCGACACACGAAGTTTCAAATGCTTGCCAAATTCAAGGAGGTTTTAAACCTCCTTGGCCAAACTCAGCCTTTCTTTTCCGGTGTAGGTGACTTCAACTGTGGAAATCTACCTAGACACGCCAAGGACTGGTCAGAACCCACGACGTCGAGGCTGCTACGTCAGTGCGGCGTCACCGCACATATACCCGGCATAAGTGTTCTTTATCACGCTACCGAAGAGCGGCATTTCTCTTCTTGATATCTTTTAGTGCAATTAGTAATTCATTTTTGCAGCTGAAGAAACCGCTCTCTTTATTGTTGGCAAAAGGGCCCTATTGCAAAATATTATAGAGTGCAGTCAAGTCTATTGACAGAGAAATTTTTAAAGCATACCCAGTTTCGGCGGAGCCATGAGGACCGAGAGGCTTCATTGGGGAGATTCTTGTTCAAAGCGGAATCCGCGTCATTTTGTAGGTCGTCGGTAGGGGTCCCCATCGGAGTCTCCTGCGCTGTTCCTTCGGTAGGCTGGAGAAAATAGAGAAAACAGCGTTAACTACATTGGTATATGAAAAAATGGACTCTATTGCGCGCTGAGCGCCCTGCCACGATGATCTAGTGGCTATGGCTCTCGTCCGCTCACCCTGAGGTCGTGGGAATGAATTTCGGTCTCTGTGGCTGCATTACGATGGAGGAGCAATGTTGAGGCCCGAGCACCGTCCGATGCCAGTGCACGTTAAAGGATCCCAGGTAGTCAGAATTTTTAGAGCCTTCCACTACTGTGCCTTTCATAGCCATATCGTGCTTTTTTTTTTTTTTTTGCACCTAAGAACCCCAGGACACAGTCAGTCAATTGTTGCTGGAGTGTGACTTATTAGAAACGCAGAAAAATATTCTCGCCATTTTTCTTTCGCCTTCAAACTCAACATGTAATTCATATTTTTGAAAAAAAAAACAAATAAATATGAGTCAGAATCGTGTGGAGTCGTGTATTTGTATGCGGGAGTATCAATGAACTAAAAAGAAACGAAGGCAGCGTTGCTGTTATGAAACCGGGTAGCCTACATTATGCAATGCTCTCCATCATTTCTGGAACATATTCCAACAGTGCAGTGTTCAAATAGCAATGCGAGAGATGCAAACCAAGTACTCCACGGTCGCGAAATCAATGCGAAAGTTTGAACATAAGGACAAGCAATGGGCATCCAAATGTCGATCATGAAATGCACACTAGGATAAAAGAGTGAACAATTATAGATGACGAGAAAAGGAATTCACGATTGGCAATGTCCAAGGGCATGCAAATGCAAGGCACCCTCTAACAGCGGAGACAACTGGAAAAAAATCACAAACGGACTATCATATCACCGATCCGCGTACGGTAGACATTCCGCAGGCGGAATCGAATCCCGGCCGCGGCGGCGGCATTTCGATCGAGGCAAAGTGTTGAGGCCCGTGTACTATGCGATGTCAGTGTACGTTACAGAACCCCAGCTGGTTGAAACTCCCGGAGTCCTCCACTACGGCGCTTCTCATAATCATGTCGTTGTTTGGGGACGTAAGACCTCATAAATCGATCAATGAATAACGTTGAAGATAACGAGGAAACAAGGTAGGACTGAACGGCTACGCAGCACACGAATGAACGGGAAATAAGTTAGTATTGGTAGACAAGAATACAGCACAGTGTATCATAGAACTCATGGGTGCAGCCACTCTATCTGACACTAATAAAAAGATAAATGACCTGAGCAGGCACTCATGGCGTATGACAGGTAGCTATAGTCAGTTAAAGCTTCTGATTCAATAATAACATAGGAAAATGCGATCGAGGAAGGCAGCAGACTACGTAGGGTGATGACATTGAGAAAGCTGCAAGCGTACAATGAAATCACGTCGGATCACTGTTCGCTAGCTTACACTAAGGAACAATACGCTAATATTATCAATCAATTCACTAAATCTAGCTTCCACTTGACGCCAGTAGGCAACACTAGCCAACAATTGCCTACTGTTGGTAGTATGCGATTGAACGCGGCAGGTCGTGTCACCAGTCGTTGTTCACAAAACTACAACAACCAATACCATAAGCACTTACAATATGACACAGTCCCCGCTATTAGTTGCCCTTTGCACAAAGTCCCCTTAACCGCTCAGATACCGAATCGGCGAGATGTAATGATAGCTGCTTCTTTATCGCCTACGCTTCCTTCCCCACATGCGTTATACTCTTCTTGTATTAATGTACATATTTCTGCGATTGAGCGCTTGTAGTGAGGGTGGAAGAAAAGTGTCGAAACCTCGGCTCCAATGACGCTCCCTGTTCTTGGTTCTCAACGATCTATTCATCCATTCGAGCCTCCATATTCCACTGGGTTTCTGTCCTGGATTGGATTCTTGTCGTTCACCATTTCTTTCGAGAACACACGTATGCTACTGTCACACCGTTATAGCGATAAAGAACGCAGGAGTCGGTGTTTGAACTAAAGAGCTGATTCTGTATTTAACGCGGAAGCCTCGTACGTCTTGCTTTGATGTGGCCGGGCTCTGTCGGGGCAGAACCCGGTGCAAACACTCACAACTGTCAGCTACTGTTTGCTACATGTGTTGCGTTAAGACTCCATGATCACAAAATCCTGAGAAAAAAAATGATTTACGGCGATTTCGCCGTTGTCATTGCATGATTGGACAACCTGACCGGTAAGCTCTCCGTTCCGGAAACCAAGTAAACTTATTAAAAATTGGTTGTCGGCGGAGCCGAAAGATAGGAGAAGACATTTGGAAGAAACTCACTTGCCATGCGTCCCGCACTTATGGAAAACAAGGGATGTTTCAATGTGCTGCCGCGGCGTTTATCACTCCCGTTAAATCCGGCGGCTCCTTAAAACCTTTCTCACTACCCGCCATGATAGCTCAGCGGAAAAATGCTGGATCGCGACAAGGTCGCGTACTCGAATCTTGGCTACGGCGACCATGCATGTTACGATGGAGGCAAAGAAAAAAGAAAGAAAGAGAGAGAAAAGAAATAGTGTACTTAAATATAGATGCGGAGCCATCCACTTCTGGTCGTGTCTCATAATCATCGCAGTTTTTGGCACGCAAAATCTCATCAATTATTTTTGTCTAGTTTTTGTTTACGTTTCTGTGGCTCTTAATTAGGTTACGAGAACGCTTGGCTTGCATTTATCGCAGCGTTCATTTCAAGTGTCATCGCACAATTATTGTCATGTCATACAGTATTAGGCTGATGGAAGAGCGCGCCGAACGCAAGAGAAGTGCAGGCGCTCTGCTTTCACGCTACCACTATAGACAACGGGGCGCCTCCCACACGGAATATAGCCTATTGCACCAGCAATTGTAATGATGGCACTTGTGCGGCGTGAATTGCGCTTCTAATGTGTGAGAAGCATTACCGTAGCAGTAGGTGTGTTCTGCTACCATTCGGTATGCATGTGTGCAACTCTGCTCGATGCCGTATGAATACTTCCACGAACCATGCATATGATAGCACATCAACGCACCGTACAGTGCATTTTTCCTGTGACAAATCAGGCGTCCGTGCTTTGTACTCACGTGAGTGGCGGCGTTACGTCACACGATGAGCTACCATTCAGTCGCCGCGGTGCTGCCGACGTTCCTGCTTAACCCACGTTAAGCCTACTCGCAAGTGAGTATTCATGCGCTTTGCCTTGATCCTACCCGTAAAACTTGGCTGAATGCCAAACAATTTATGAGTAACTTCCTCGCTGATTGGTTTGCATGAGACAGATTCCCACAACGCGTCAGATCAGCAGGAGTTTTTTTTTTTCTTGGGCCGTTGAACTTCTATTTGCATACAAAGGTTTGTTGAGGTGCGAGCATCGGTAGTTACACGAACATTTGCACTCAGGCGCGTGAACGACGCTCACTTTAATCTCACTAGCTCCTCTTCTTTGCTCCACTCGTAAAAGTGACGTCTATCTGCTTTCTAATCTCTCTGAGAGAGCGTTTGACACTGCCGCGTTTATTGGTCACAGCGGTGATATTTCAATTGTTCGATAACGGAATGTTCTGTTGACAAACGATGCTGCCATTTGTAAACACTCGTTTGTTACTGTGCCAGTCGGTTTTTAGCCTTAACGTGAACAATATTTCTACGCCTGTGAAATATGTCTTTTACAATGTATATATACCTTCTTGGTAGGAGCGGAGTTTCCACGGTGCACTAAAGATTATTTTCATGTACTTAAAGTCAACGCTGCTGCGGTACAGAGAAGGATTCTCCGCAGAAATCGCGGATTTGTAAAGGTTCACAGATTGCCCTTATTCTCAGTTATCTGTACTTGGGCAAGTTTGATGACCGCTTCAAGGAGGCCTTGGGTGAACACGTGATTAAGGTATCTAATTACGCTTATTAATACTTGATTTCTTGCAGTAAGGATGATTTTGAATCTGTGGTCACTTTTGTAAGCGAACAATTTAAACTTAAATGAGATTATTTAAGATTTACGAAAGGAAACGCCATACAATATCTAGATATCTCTTTGACACTTCAGCGAGATCACGTTTGTTGGCAGCACTTTCCTAGAGATTTGAAAGCCTTTGTTAAACTTTCTCTCCAAGCACTCCAAAGTAGTAAAAAGCGGAATAGTCATGTCCTGTCTGATGTCATCCCTAACGAAATCATGTGTGCACCAATTGAGTGCAAGCTTTAACATGCAGGTCAAGCGCCTATTAGAAGCAAGTCACCCTAGTTTAGCTATAGCCACTGTAGCTGAGCGCCTAAAGAAGTCGTTTCCGACCGGAGCTCCCGTAGTAGCAGAGAGCAATAATAGCAAGTAGAGGGCTGCCGAGTACTCCGTATATCCATGCAGTTTCGCACAGGCTTAAGAATGTGGGAAGTAGATATGCGGCTAACGTTGTTTCTACGGCTCCCAGGTTAGTTAGGATACGTGTGCCGTGCATAGGAAAAATGAGCAGTTGCAAGGAGAAAAAGCGAACAGATATTTGTCCCGTTAAGCACACTGCCAACAATAATTTTGCTGCCTGCCGCATGGGTGTGGTTTATAAGATTCCTTTTTAGCTGCGGGCTATTCTGCGTAGGGCGAACAGTGTGTTGTATTAATCAGAGATCAATTGAATATAGAAGGTCGTTATCCGGTGTAACGACGTCTGATCTATTGTTGCCTTGCTGCGACTGTAAACGTATGCCCAAGCCATTCTGTGCGAGCAAAACAATGAAGCATTTAATCGTCGAGGCCTGGCATATTAATAATAGTGGAAGCGCGTGAGTGATTCAGCCGTCGATTAGCTTAAACATAAAAGAGATAGCATGTATTAACAGTTATCTGTAGCATAGGCCAGCACGTGTACCCGTTTGACAGGTGGCGCTACCATCCCTGAGCATGCGCAGATAAGTTGTGTGTCCTCCTTCTTTTTTTTTTTTTTTTGCCTCTGTGCTCTGCTGAAGTCATAGAGTTTCTTAGGAAGAAACTCTATGGCTGCAGTTGATAGTCGGCGTTCGTGTTGTCCACTTCTCTCCCCTTATGTCCGTGTTTTGCGCGCCTTTTCTTTATGTAATGGATCCTTACCAACTCGCTCAGCTTTCTGTCCTTTTAAAAATGAAAGTCTCCCATTACTCTTTCGTCGTTCCTTAACAATGATGCATCCACTGCTATCGAAAATATATTTGTCACACAATGGTAACTACAAAAATCATGCTACCTTTTTTTTTTTTTTTTTGTAGAACGTCGTTCCGATCATTTTAAACACGTAACAAAAAGTACTGAGAATTCATTACTCAAGGAAAACTTGGCAGAGAGCAGGCATGGCATCACTTCTGACATTAGATCATCAGGAAAACCGTGCAGCGCACTAACCTTGCAAGTTAATGCAAGGTTAGGGTGGCTATCGACAGAGGACTACTTGTGGGATCTGTATTTATAGATTTCACGAAGGCTTTTGACACCATAAATCATCAAATACTACTTGCTAAGCTCGAATCATTCGGCATGTCTGTCCCTCCACTAAATTTTATTAAAAGTAACCTCAGCAACCTATCTCAAACGGTACATGTTATCAGCCATCTTCCATCACCCAAGTTAATTAACGTAGGTGTGCCACAGGGATCAATTTTAAGCCCACTTTTATTTTTGATGTTTATTAATGATCTGCCTACAATTATAACTAGGACAAAATGCATATTATATGCTGACGACACAACCATCTTTACATCACATGAATCAGTTTATACACTCCAGGTGCACCTTAACACAGATTTACATAGCGTATCTTTATGGTACAAAGGCAATCAGCTACAGATCAACGCTACTAAAACCATCTTTATGGTGTTCTATTCCCCGCGAACCTCACTTGACGTATCACCTGCCATTCACATCAATAATTCTGTTATAAAAATTTCCAGTGAAGCGCGGTTTCTTGGCGTCATTTTAGATACAGAACTAGAATTTCATAAACATGCCGCATCACATCGTTAAAAAGATTGCATTTGGAATCCATGTTATGATCAAGACAAGAACTTATTTTCCGCCACACATCGTACGTTCCTTGTATTTTGCCTACTTTCATGGCCATATTTCGTACTGTATATCAAAGTGGGCCAACACATATTTCACACACATTGAACGTTTGCAGCGACTTCAGAAACAAGCAGTCAGACTGATGACTTTCAGTCCATTTCATTTGTGCTGTAGCTCTTTGCTCTCTGAGCTTAACATACTCTCATTAAGACAGTTATTTTGTCATAGAGTGTCCATAGTCGCCTATAGGCTTATCATGAAAGATATCTCCATTGCATGTATCGATCACCGTCACTTAGCTAATACCAGCATTACCCGCTTTGCACAGCGCCATAATCTTCTTTTGCCGGCCGTAAGGACAAACTACGGCAAATTCACAACCCTGTTTACAAGCATAGCTATTTGGAATTCATTGCCTTACGGCTTAAAATCATCACACAACATTCACGCTTTCGCCTCGCGCAGCAAGAAATATTTTGTTCACGGATTGATCAACCCATCTCTTTGTTTGATTAATTGTTGTAAGCTCTCAACTTTTACGTGTTATTTTCGTATTCAACATTTCCCTTCGTATAACTGATACCTATGATGATGAAACAGGTTGCGTTTGTAATACAGCGCTGTTCATTATTCTTCCTTTGTTATTCTTGCTCTGGCACTTGCTTTTGATGATTTCCATGGCATTTTTTTTTCAGTAGTATTACCTTTTTATTACGTTGATATTGTTAGTCAAGCTCGTTCTTCATTTCTCATGAGTCTCTACTGCTTTTGCTGCATTTTTTGTAACTACCCCATTCATGTAGCCACAGGAGGTCCCCCTGTCAGTTTCTCTGAAACTTTGGGACCTCCTTCTGTAATATGCTAACCATGTATTTCACTGAAGCATTTAATTTCACTGAAGCTTGCTTTCGGCTTTTTAGTTCTGCCAAATTCTGCGGGTAAAAAATCGCATGCTATTTTTAAGGCGATAATTGGGAGGAATCGGTTTTTTCATGCAAACATGCCAAAATACAGGATTTTTGGATCATAGAACAAATTGAAGTTTATCAGTTATCACCTTGTACCATCCAGTGTCGTTCGCAGCTTGCGACGTGAAACCGTTCTTCGACGGCCTTAATTCACTTCAGCCAAAGGGATCATCTAGCCCGAGGCTGGGCTAGAGGATCTGCACCGCTAAACTCCGTGCGGAATTTGTAAACTAAAATTTTCAACCGCCAATTTACCTAAAACATATTAGGTGTGTAAGAAGCGATTAACTATTCCTTTACCCAAAAACGAACAACCCTACAATTATAATTAGGCTAGGTTGCACTTCAGCTACAGGAGATATCAGTCTTTAATATCCCAATACCCATACAGCCTTATAAGGCAGTTGAAGCAAGCAAACCAGCAAAACAATTCACTCGTGCTGACAAAGTTGTTCCCTCAATACTTGAGTTCAAAGCCCCAGCATTACCTAGTTCAACGTCCTTTTCCGCTGCGACCTGTTTTGACTTGCGAAAACTCCCCGCTTGCCATTTATCGGTGAAACCCGTTCCTGTTGCACATCGGTATCCCATCGAGTGTTTTCAAGTAGGACCACAGATAGCGCGCGCGCAACGGGATCCGAATAGCCGTTCTACATTCTCGAACGAACCTCAACTCCCAGATATTATTCTGGAGTGCAGAGTGACTCACGCTCAGCGCGCTGTGCGCGTGGACCAGAACTAACGACGATGTTGCACTGGGCGTTGTTGTGCTGGCCACGACGTCGTCCACTGAAGGATCATGATGATGATTGTGGTTCGGTTAAGGAAAGGACGCTAATTTCTACAACTCATTTCGGGAACACGGCTAAGCGTCCGTGGGGGGTAGGGGAAAGGGAGCGAAAGAGATAGAAAGCGGAGAAAGGCCGTAGTGAAGGTCTCCGGAAATTTAGACCACCTGGGGTTCTTTAACGTGCACTGCCAACGCACAGTACACGGGCCTCTGGCATTTTCGCCTACATCGAAAATGTGACCGCCGCGGCCGGCAGTGAACTCGCGTTTTTTTGGGTATTATTCCGTATCACAGCTACGGAACAATATCTGTAGAATTGACAGTTTAGCGAGTTGTTGATTATCTGCGCTTCAACCAAGGGGCGTACAACCGACAGCTGGTGACGCACTGAGGTCGACAAAGAGGCTGTACACTTCCGACGCCTTTCTTTAAAGAAAAGACGGAGGGGGCCGGCCGGAATGCATTTATCGTTAAACACATTGTACATGCACACAACAAGCTCGGCAGAAAAAAGAAGAAAAGAAGAGACCCGTAGTCGCAAAGAAGAACAGAAGTGCGTGGAAAGACAGAGGCTTGAGGTGATGAAACAATAACAGATTAAGGAATGTCGCTATGTACAATGTTTTGTCGGAGAACTTCTCTTATTCAGGGCAAATACAACCTTCCTTGATTGATTTTTTGGGTTTTTACGTCCCGGTATCGCGATGTGGTTACCATAGCATAAACCTCCGTAGTGGAGGTTTATGCTTGGACCAGCTATAGGGTTTACAACCGTTATACTGGCTTCGGACAGCACACAGGGCCTTAACATTTCGCCTCCATCGAAACGCAGCCGCCACGGCCGGGATACACGTACTGTTCAAGAGAGCGAATTTTCTGTCATCGATTGGGACATCTGACGCACTATATATTACACTTGTGCGGAGGGCGCTCTTATATGTAAAGGCTCTCTTCGTGTGTTTCGTCATTTTTATGCGAAAAGACAAGAGATCTTGCGGAACGCAGGTCGACAGGATCTGTGGTACAATTGATCGAAGGAATTCGCTTTCATAAAAATGGCGTGGAATTTGGTTATTCGTTTCTTTGACCATCGGAATACATTCTGAACATGCGCTGTACAGCTTGATCATGTATACGGCGTTTTTTTTTTTTTTTTTCAGAAAAATAAAATAAAGGAGTGATTGAGCGAGCGCTCTCCTAGGTGCGCCCGGCGATTTGAACGTGAAGTCACATAATCGTGCCTGTCTGGTAATGGACAACTACCACTGCTTAAGTTACAATGCCCTCTGTCATCTTTTTTTCTCATCGAGGTGATCGTTACTAAAGGCAGTTTATAACACTCCAACGTCATTGTTATAAAAGTTATAAACAAAAAAAATTCTGAATGCAAGTCGTTGCTGCTCACTTGGCTCGGGGAATCCTGGAGAGGCATGGAATCCTGGAAGCCTGGACAGGCGAAAATGGCGACCCGCGGCTTCAAACGCAACGCAATACTGACGTTCACGTCGCACAAGTCCACTCTCCAAATGGCCCGTATCTCGCTAGGGGTCCTCTCGATCGACTCTTGCAAGGCAATGAGCGCTCCGTGCGTATTGGACTCTGCTATCGTTTAGTGACGACCACTTATCGCAACCTGTTTCTTTTTTTTCCCTGCCCCTGAGCTGCTCCCACTCATCGCAACCTGTTTCTTTGTTTTTTCCCCTGCCCCTGAGCTGCGCCGATTTTATCTTATCGATTGCCCCCGTTACCACCGCCTTGTAAGAGGGACGATACGGCCCACAGCCGTTTGACTCAAGTGGCAAAAGGAAAGTGTTACCGCGTAGTTTGTTTTCCGTTTAGCAGCGATTAAAATCTGGGCTCCTGTTGCTCTCAGCAAAAGGACAGGTAACGCAGGGCACAAACAAGCGACTGCGAATCAACTGAGCCACGTATGCGTTTCTACGTGCATCTCACTACCCATATTTGGTATATCTGCGTCGCAATTGTGCAATATCTTCAGGGGCTTTTACAGACGGTTACACTGAGCTTGTCCCGAAAAGACCAGGGGTCCTTCCGAACACCAAACACTTTCAAAGTCTGCCCTGGTTGTCTGGTAACTGTGCTGGTTGACTGCTCACCCTGAAAGACGTGAGTTTAATCGGTTTAATTCCCGTCGCGGGGGCCGCGTTCCTCGATCCAGACGAAAATGCTCGAATCGTATGCTGTGCGTTATCAGTGCATCTTCGACGAGCTGCCGCGTCGGACAGCGACGATCAACTTCAGCAGCCGGCCGGGTTTTCTCCCAAGGCTGTGAAGGGACGCAGTACATTTTGATGCCGACATCTTATTCTCTTAATGCAGCAGTATCTGCGATTGTTCTTTCTAGCACGCTTCACGGGAGGGCGGTCAAGTGTCCTAGGTGAATTTATTTTTTAAAAAATTGACAAACAGGCGTGCGGGAGTGCAGTCCAGTCAAAGGGGAAATGTTGATGCGGGGGCCGACGGCCTACTCGGGGGTTCCCACCGGCGCCGCTTGGTGGCGCGACCTGTACAGCCAAACAGCATCGGAGGGTGCCCATACTATACTATATGCTATGCGCTGCATGCTATACTATACTATGCTATACGCTATGCTATGCTATGTTATACCTATGCTATACTGAAATAACTATTTAGCAGATGAAGTTTTTTTGTTGATTAAGCAGGCTAAAGGCACCTGAACGCAAAGAACTGTAAGTTATTATGCGTATTGCTTGATTTTGTATATGCTGGATGGAATGAAGATAACAATCATATGTATTACGCCAAGCGATTACGCCATAGTTAATATGAGAATGGATAAATTCAAAGTAGAGTGAGAGCAATGCAGGACGTGAAAAATGCTGGCGTGCCTTGAGGAGCGCACAGATACCGAAGGCCGACTTCGTTTTAATATGATTGATGTGAAGATGAAACTTCAGATGGCTGTCCAATGTCGCACCTAAAAACCTTCACACGAGCGAAGCTGTCTCTACATATAGCCTGATCATACGTTACGTCTCTGTTAGCCGAAACTCCGGTAATTTAACTGCGCACCTGACTTTTTTCTCTTGCATTCGACCCATTCTTAGCCTCAGCCTACCATTACGTGATAGTGATCATGTAAAGCCCACTGGTGGAACTAGGAGTATACACCCTGATGAACCCGAGCCGAACGTGTGTGTAACAATAAGGAAATCCACTGAAAAACACTGGGCCTGCTCATTTTAGCTTCGTTGATGGGCCAGCTCGTCACTGGCCGCCAGGGTAGCGGCCGCCAAGGCAGTGAAATGGCGGCCGAAAGCCGCGAACGAAGCGGCAAGGGCGAGAGCGTTGCCAGTGCTGGTCTGGTATCCACTTTACTATCACTTCAGCAGGGGATGATGTCATATGTTCGCCTGAAGGAATCCTGATGCGTTCACGCAGCCCAACTGCAAGAAGGGTGGCCTCGGCGAAGTTCATAACTAACAGGGTGGTGCGTCACCTTACCGCCCTTTGGAATGGACCACCTTCGACACGAGACTGGAGAAGCAGCTGCAAACCGAGCCTTCTCTAGACGACGGTCCTATAGGGAAATCGGGCAGTTGAATCGATTGAAGAACGCCTGAAATATCAGTCAGCTACCAATATGTTGTAAATAAACTTTGTCCTGGATGAAAGGCGACTCAAACCCTGGCACTGCTGATCCGAAGGAGGAGGGTTAGGTCGTGACCCCAGTGATCCCGCTGCGTAGGCAAAATCGCAGGGGCCGGTGCACTTAGATGCACGTACGCATTAAAGAACCGGAAGTGGTCCAAATTTGGTGGTCAAAACTCACCGATGCGGAAACGATAACGTGTGCGAAAACGACATATAGGCAATACACCGAACTGGACATTGAAAGTGGGTGGTCGCTGCGCTTCCCCGCATTTTCAAATGACCGAATCAAGCACACGTGCTCACCAAGAGAAAAATGGAATGGTTCCGGGGATATATTGAGGTCTTAGGTTAGATGAAGCAAAAAAGAGGGGGAGTGGGAAGACTATTCCAGGGGTACATTCATGTACTTCGTACTACTCAAGCTTAAAACTTTCAACTGCAACGGCGTAAGTGCCTCATCATGGCCCATCATTACAGCAGGAAATGCTTCAACGAACTTCGCTATTCGAATGCAGTCGTCGCCGCAGCGCTGCAGATTCCTCTTTCAATAAGAAAGGCTGATCACGAACACTACCTCTAAGTTGATGCCTTTTCATGTCACGTTAATAAAGGATGCTAGAGCGTTTATTGCCAGAGGTAGACCTTATTCGTTTCACTTCCTAACTTTTGCTGATGCTTCAGAAAGTAACACAAGGTTCATTAGTACCATTTCCTGTTTCGTCCCGGTGGGACCTCTGTCGCTGAGAAGGTGGCCAAATAGTGAAAATTATACTTTTGTTTGAGCCCCACGTCTAGCTTCTGTTATGAATTACGGATTTGCGATTACATTACGTCGATAACACCAGATTGCCGTAGCGAACATCCTCAATGGAAAAGGGGCGTAAGTGCCCCAGCCCTGTCGCCACAGGTAGGGGCGTCCCTTTTGTTAACAATACAAAATGGGTCTATGATTGTGCCGCTATCCTCTCTCGGCACCCGCTGCATGGACTCTGAACGGCAGCAGCAGTGGTGCCGAAGGACGCACAGTCCTAACTCTATTATCTCCGTTTCCCAGGTTCCTCTTAGCGCTGCCTCGAAGCCTAACTTCTTTTTCTTTTTGTTACACAGGAGTTGCTGCTGCCTCACAGTTTTCTTGCCACCGCTCTTTTTTTTTGTTGGCGTTTTTTTTTTCTCTGTCCGTACGTGCCTTTATCTGCAATAATGCCCGTGAGCGGTGTATGTCCCGCCTGCAGTCGCGCCTTGTCAACTGGTGGACGCCTGTTCAAGTGCACCGAATGTGAGTACGCCTACCATTTGGAAGACTGATTGCGCTGGTCGTAGAGCATTTCATAACAGGGGAGAGGAGATGTGCAATACACTGCGGTGCATAAATTGTCGTACGGTGAAAGCAAAAGGTACGGGCAGACAGGGCATTGTCAGAAGGCTTGACGATCTTGCGAGTGTACCAGTGAAGATATATGAGATCAAGGAATCGATACACTCGATGTCTGGTAAATGTGTTAAAATGCTGAGTAAGCAAGGGCAGCAAGATCAAGAAATTGGCATGCCTACGAAAGCGCATCAAAATTCTTGAAAAGAAACCATGTTGCCATAATTCACAGGTTAAAAGAACTGGAACCATCCTTGAACAGTCTCTAAGTGCACAGCAGAAAGCAGAATATTGAAGTGCGTGGTGTTGACTGATATGTGGATTTTAGTAGCCCAAGGGCCAAGTGTGGCCAAAGAGCGTCATTTCGGTTGATGTAATGCTGGCGGTGACCAATGAGTTACGATGACAAGTGCATGGTGTCCAGACGACTCCAAATGAAAACCTTCTCGCAAAACTAAATGACATAGCAAAGTCCGTCAGTCTTTCAGAACTGAGTGCAATTACGCAGACGCTGTTCACGGGCTCCCTGCCAAACCAGAGAAAGAGGCCTGCATCATAAATTTGTGCGGCAGTCGCTACGTGACGCTTGGCTTGACAGTAGAAAGGTCCCAGAAAACCTGAAATCACCAGTGACCATTGTCGAGAACATGACCAAGCAACAAAGGGACCTGCTGCGCTATACGTGCATACGGGCGACTGCAAGCGACTATCGTTTCGCCCGGTACTCAAATGGGCGGATTCTACTTCGCAAAGCAGAGGGTGCTCGAGCTGCTGTCATCCGAAGTGAAAGTAAATTACTGGGGTTAACTGCTTCATAGGTCACTGTGACGTTCTTGTAGCTCCCACGCAAAATGGCTTCTGCGTCTTCCCACCTTATTGATTCGGCCGAGTTTGCAAATCATGGTTATAGCGACATCAACAAGAATATAAACTGCTTTCGTTTAAACGTGCTATATGGAAAGAACAAATACGATGAAATTGAATGTTTTTTTTTCTTTAGTGATGTAAGTTTTCCGTTTCATGTTCTTATGTTTACGGAAAGCTGGTTTCGTAGCGACGCAGCAGCTTTCTGTACGCCAGCGTATAATTGTCACTGCCTCAGCCGAAATAGTAAGCGAGGGAGCGGAGTGTGCATTTTAAAGCTTAGGGGCATGAACTGTGAAATTCT
Source organism: Hyalomma asiaticum (assembly GCA_013339685.2). NCBI lineage: Eukaryota > Metazoa > Arthropoda > Arachnida > Ixodida > Ixodidae > Hyalomma > Hyalomma asiaticum. Next base: position 58,072,687 of record CM023489.1, on the reverse strand, counting down.
TTCAACATTTACTAGTGTCACGCCCGACTACGAAGCGATTACTCCAAAGTATGATTTCTTTGTGCATTTTGTCCGCTGCCGCCCACCGGGGCGAAGCAGGTACAATTTCCTAACATTTTTGATGCAATTTTGCAGTTTGTTGATGATTTCAAGGGCAAGGTGTTAATTGGAGGAAATTTAAACATTCTTTTACTGCTAGTGCTATAAAGCTTGCCATAGAACCACTGCTAAACACCCTCTTATGTTACGATGTAATAACTGCACCAACGTGCATTAATGAAAACACAGCAACAATATTACATATCTTTATAACCAATTACTATAGATCTCACGTTAAGGCAGGTGTCATTAGATATGCCAGCGCCTGCTCTATTTTTTCAATGCCATTCGGATGCGTCCGATGCGGCCATTCGCCACCCTCTACATCGACTCTTTCATACTCTTTCCCGTCGGCTAGCGCTCTCACCTGCTTCACGGCCGGAGGGGGAGAGTACCCTCTATGTGGCGCCTCAGGGCCGCTGTCGGAAGAACTATTTTAACACGAAAGTGTGTTATGCCGGTGTCCACGAAGAAATCAGTGACGTACTTCCGTAACGGAAGTGGGTCTGAAAAAAATGAACATATATTCACAATGACGAAGTTCCACCCAATCGGACTCCGACCCAAATGCACCCGGGATCCGAACATGAGCTGGAAGCTCTACCAATTGGCCACAGCAACATTGCTCACAAAGGGAACAGATGGGCCTTATATCTTCAATACAGCCCTTTACAAGTTGCATCTAATTGTTGTCAGGTTAAAGTAAAGGTGCCTAGTGCAGTGAATTATAGTGCTTAACAAGCAAAATTACTGTTATAATAATATCGCCTCCCTTATACTGGTCTTGGTTCAGTTAGGTTCGCTGTGGCGGTACCGCCATCTAGGAACGATAGATAGAGCGAAGCAGACTGTCATGCTAATTCGCTCCGGTAGTCAGCGCTTCCGTAGTCTTCGCACATCGACAGCCGCAGAAGTTAGGGGCGTGGCGGCGTCGTGACGGTGCGTTACTCGCGTGAAGTACGAACGCCGCCCCTACAAAATTTGTCTTGCGTGGCTAGGTGTGTTGCGTTGCGGCGCTCAGTGCTATAGCAACGCCAGTGCGGCCGTGGACAAGGAAATGATTGGTCTTTCGCTGCAGTGGGCTTTGTTTTCACAAAACGATCCGCTTGTAACGCACTGAGTTTCGCTTGCAAGGTGTCACCGTTTGCGGGCGCTCCTTGTTTTTAGGAGGTTAGCGCATGGCTCTGGCGTGTGCAATTCAGTGTCTCCAGAGGAATATGACTCGTTTGAGAAATTTCCCCCGTGTGCACCTGCCGAGGATCTCTGCGCCGTGTCGAGGTGCCGCTAATGTCTACGTGTAACGTTTTGAGACGTCCACAGTTCCCTAATGCGCCTCCCGCCCCTCGATCCGCCAGATTTCCGCTTATGCATTTCACAACTTCGTGAGCACAGCTTTCACTTTCGTGTTATATCGATTCCTATGACAGAGGGATCAACCACATTTTTGTTTATAAGTTGTACCTATATGAGCGGGGCGGCGCTTTGAAACCTTCTTGATTGCCACGCTAGGCTGTCACAGTGGGTGTTGACGAGACGCGACGTCTGCTGGTGGCGCGTTTGTGATAGCTGATGGCGTTTGTGATAACCGATAACGTTTTTCTCCTGCAGCGAAGGCGGATTTCCTGCCATTCGGACCACGCCACCTCCACGCGCAAAATGATGTTCGTCGACGAGGCACCTGGAAACACGAACGTTACAACGTACAGCGCTTGATATGTTTAGCGATAAGCACTCGACCACTGTGAAGTGAGAATAAAGCTACCGTAGGAAACAACGATGCCAGAAAGCTATCGATCCTTCAAGTGCCGCTCTAGATTATCGCAAACGAAAAAAGCTCCGCGTCGCGCATACAGAGAGAACTACCAAGGGAGAAGTGGGAGGGAATAAATCTGACAGACGCGTTGTAAAGGAGCGGAACGTAACGCAGCGTCTACCACGTCGCCGAGGCAACGACAGGGACGCGCTCTCCGACGCACGTGTGACGCAAGCAGCCTTACCCTCTAGGTGGCGTCGCACGACGACAACTCCCCGAACTAAGCTGGGCCGACGGTTCTCATAGAGGAGCGAGCATTTGCACTGGCATTGAGAAAATAGAGGCGCCGTTGCGGTTAACGGCCGAATGGGACGCATCCGACTCGCATTTTAAATAAAAAGAGGAGACGCTTTTACGGGTTACTGTTGACATTATGTATTGAAATACCGTCACTCACGCTATGCAGACCTATTGTTTTCCAGAACTTACTTGGATTATTCTTCAACAGCTTTGGCAGGTCTTTTGCATCGGAAAGAGCAGAACAGTACAATTTAAGTAGCTTTTATATTTATCCTAGACGCATGGCGTGCCCTCGCGTTTTTCGGTTGTGTGCAGTTGCTTTTTCGTCCTTCTCATGCGCTGATGCTTTCCTGTGGATCAAGGGTTCTTTTCGTTATTTGTCATTTGTGACAAGTGGAACGTGTTTGGATACTGATTCCGTGAGCTTGTCCCTGAAAAGAATCCAGTCGCTTTCAAATGACCTGTGGCGAAAGCATCAGGACCATAAGGATTCATAAACATTTGACCGCAGAATCACTGAAAATTAACCAATGGTGAGAAATTTGGCAGAGAACAGGCACATCGTCATTTCTGACAATTAAATCACCAGAAAAGCCACGCAGTACACTGACCCTGCGAGATCACCTGTTCCCACGTGATCCCGATCGGCTTCGTTATAATTGGGGTTTTCCGTTTTCGGGTTTTCTATTTGTCAAATTGCCCCACCACGGTGGTCTAGTGGTTATGGCACTCGACTGCAGATCCGAAGGTCGCGGGATCGAATCCCGGCCGCGGCGACTGCAGTTCGATGGAGGCGAAATGTTGAGGCCCGTGTGCTGTGCGATGTCAGTGCACGTTAAAGAACCCCAGGTGGTCATATCATATCATAGCTGGTTTTGAAACGTGAAACCCCACAAGTCAATCAATTATCCGTCAAATTCCGTGGGTAACAGTCAGTTGTCATTTGCTCAAAGCGCTAATCGGGGAGAAACCATTTTTTCTTTTCCTTTACGCAACCTCTACGGAGCCATTTTACCCAATCGGTTCTTTTTTTTTTCTTTACGAACTCACCGGATCCCTCCACTACGGAGCCCATCATATTCATATTGTGGCTTACGGACATACAGCCCAACAAATTATCATTACCATTAAATTTCGAATGCCCGTACAACCTCCATGAGCCGATTTCAATGGGGAGGAAAAAAAATAAACAACGATAGAGCATATCATGCGAATGGGAGGCCCCGCTCGCTTTCGCACTTCTGGACTCTCTGGGAAAGCCCGTCTCTTGAAGCATCGTTATCTTATCGGCTCTTTTCTAGTGGGTGCCCATACTGCGTGCGCGACACGACACAAATAGCCATATAGTACATTCCCGAGCTCACGCAACCCTCAGAGATTATGCTGGAGTGCGGCCTGAATCACAGCCGGCACGTGAGCACGTGGGCCAGATCTTCAGCGATATCGCTGTATTCAGCCCCGCCACGGTAGCTATGGTGGCTACGGCACTCGGCTGCTCATCCTCAAGCCGCGGGATCGAATCCAGGCTGCAGCGGCGGAATTTCCATAGAAGCGAAACGTTGAGGCCCGCGCACTGTGCGTGGTCAGTGCACGTTAAAGAACCCCAAATGGTCGAAGTTTCCGGAGCCCCACCACTAGGCGTTCTCTCGTAATCCTGTCCTGGTTTTGGGACGTAAAACCCCGACAAATCAATCAATCATCGCTATGTTCGGCGTTGTTTTGCTGGCAACAACGTCGTCCGCTGAAGGGTTAAATGCTTAGCGGTAGCGCGGCTGCTTGACTACCACCACCCCTCCCCTCATCACTAATGGCAATAGCAACAGAACTCACACTTAAGGATTGCGTTTCACTTCACTTGGTGATTGCGTTTCAACCGTGAGCACAACCGACAGTGAGTGACGCAGTGAAGTCGTGCGTGGGACTTTCTGGATGTTTTTTTTACACTGAGCAGACAACGAGGATGATATGCGGGGTTTTACGTCCCTATACAGCGATATGATTATGGCAAGCGCCGTAGCGGAGGGTTCCAGAAACTTGGGCCACCTGGGGTTCTTTCTTAATTGTGCGCTGAAATCGCACAGTACACGGCCTTCAACACTTCGCGCCTCCATCGAAATGTAACTGCCGTATCACATTCCTTCCGTTTAAGCTGGCCACTTGGCAAAATATCTGTATAACACGCCGTCGTTGCAACAACAGTTATATAGAGAAAAAAATAATAGTGGGTGCTAGTTGCTGCTGCTTAGTTGGGTACGGGAATCCTGGCGAGGCATGGTTTGGATAGACGAATTTGGTGATCCGCAGCCTCATACTCAATGGAAAACAGTTTTAGTTTCAGTTCCCTTATTTCCAAATATTACAGTGCTACATACAAATATACAGACGAGGGTCCTAAAGTGATAAAACTGTGGTGGGACCCTCGGTAATTAATACATGGTTTATGGTAACATTTACATTCAACACATCATTAATACATATAACACTAATTCATTGAATGCAATCAACATTTCATTTCGAAACACAATAAATAGTGAGAAGCAAAACTAAAATAAAGGCATGATCGAGCAAATGTAATAATAAAAAACGAAAATAGCAAGAATGAAACACATCAAGTCAGCTGCAATGACGAAAGTATGTGATACATCACAGATATCGTTTTATGGTTATTGCAGTAAATGTTTACGAAGATGGTTTTTGAATATTTCTCATGAACAACAAGACTTTATGGCAGATGGTAAATCATTCCAAAGGGAGATAGCAGTGAACGAAGATTTTTTTTTTTTTTTTTTTGCCGTAGTAGGAGTGCACTCTTGGTAACAGAAGATTTTTGTTAGCCGCAAATCTGGTTCTATTCGTGTTGTGCAAAAGGTCAGCCGCAATGAACGGATATGTAAGGTTATTATGTAACAGTTTGTGGAATAAAATGACAATGTTGAACTGGAATAAATGACGGGCAGGCAAGATGTTGTACAATCGGACTAATTCAGACGCATTGGATTGCATTGGACTTGAAGTGATTGAGGTTTGCTTCAGGATAGCCTTCTCTTTATATCACCCGCACCTCGCGACAGGGGCCCCCTCGATTGACGCCTGCGACATCAGGCAACGATGTTCGGATTATACTCGCAGATTGTTTTGCGACAACCCCTTATCGCTCGCGCTCTGTTTGCAGCGCCGAAGAGCCTTATCTGTTTTCGGTGCCTGCTGTGGTCACTGCATTCCAAGAAAGCCGATCCGTTTGACTCACATTTGCAAATGACAAATGTCACAGTGCAACAGAAGTTGTTTTTTCGTTTAGCCCCAAGTAACAGTCGAACTGTGTCCTTGTTCCTCTGACAGCGGACAGATAAGGTAGGGTACAAACAAGAAACTGCGCATATGCCCAACTGAGGCACGTATGCGTTTCTACGTGCTCATCCCAGCCGCTTTGCGTAATTTTTGCACCTCTTTTGTATATTCACCCTTCTTGTCCGAAAACAAGGAGCGGGCATAAGTGATGTCCATCCGAACACCAAGTCAAAGTCTGCCCTAGCGGTGTACTAATTGTGGTGTTTTAATGCTCAACCGAAAGGCCCGGGTTCGATTCCGGTTGCGGCGACCGCTTTTTTCTATGGAAGCGAAAATTCTAGAAGCCCGCGTTGTGTGTGTTCTTAGCGCACGTCCGAGAAACCCCAGGCGGTCACATTCGGCTCGCAAAACACTACTTCGCTCATATTACTGCACTGTGTTACCCCAAATGACCAACGGTTGCCTTGCCTTCGCATTACATGGTCCGCCCACGTACGTCCGTTTCTTCTTCTCAATTTCTATTAATTCCCCAGCGCATCCAGGATGGATGCGCTGGGGAACGTTGGACTAGGCGGCCGTGTCTACAAATGGATCTGCAGTTACTTGAAAGACAGAACTTTCTTTGTACAAACAGAGGATGGTGCCACAACGCACCATTGCACCTTTCGTGGCGTGCCACAAGGCGGGGTCCTGAGCCCCACACTTTTCAACCTTGCACTCCTTGGCCTCGTCGATGCACTTCCACAGTCTGTCCGTCTTTCTATATATGCTGACGACATTTGCATCTGGGCGTCAGGTGTGACACGTGTGCACGTACGGGCCCGGCTTCAGAGAGCGGCCACACTAACCTCGAAGTACCTTCATGAAAGGGGACTCGAACTGTCATCTGAGAAGTGCTCGTTAGTTGCCTTTACACGCAAGGACATGGAACGCTACATAATTAGAATTAACGGACAGGCCATCATGTATGAGAAGGCACACCGATTCCTCGGAGTAATAATAGACCGCGACCTGTCTTGGAGCCCTCACACTTCCTATATGAAAAGGAAGTTGACGAATATCACCCACGTGCTCAGGTTCCTTGCGGGAAAATCGTGGGGTGTATCTGTACGAGCGATGCTCCAGCTTTACACCGCGTTATTCCTTGGATTCATGCACTGCAGCCTACCAGTGCTGGGCGGAACACGTAAAACTAATGTGCGTGTTCTCCAGTCGCTTCAAGCTCAAGCACTGAGAATATGCCTTGGACTGCCGAAGTGTGCATCCACAGCAGCGACAGTCGTCGTCGCGCGTGATCATCCAATCACAACATATCTTCGTGTGGATGCTCTACGAGTACACCTAAGGCATCTCGCCCGAAGTCCATCGCACCACCTAGCCTGTCTTCCCGTTTCTAGGCCAGACTCCGAGTTCAGCGCCATTATTGCTGCTCATCGTGCAGTCCTACCATCGGGTTTCACGCCTCCAGCAAGGCCATCATTACCATTGTGGTACCTTCATCCCCTCGAAGCGCTCCTGACCATTCCCGGAATTAAAAAGAAAAACCACATGTCAACTTTAGCCTTACAAGCCACCTTAATGTTCCTGCATGAGCAACACAGCGGACGCCTGCACGTTTACACGGATGGGTCAGTTTTCTCTGTGAGCGCATCAGGAGCAGTGATAATTCCAGCCAAGTCTGTCACCATACAATTCAAGACGTCCCACTTCACAACTTCGACGGCTGCAGAACTCGCCGCCATTCATGCAGCGGTAGAAGTCATAATTGCAGAACCTTCCCATGCATGGTCCATATTCACAGACTCCAAGGCAGCTCTTCAATGTCTGATATCGCCATTTCATCATGGACCTCACGAGCAACTGGTTGCTGACATAAGAATTCTTCACCACCATGCCGTCGAGCAAGGACACAACATCACGTACCAGTGTATACCGGGGCACTGTGGGATCAACGGCAATGGCCTTGCTGATAAATCCGCCCGATCTGCCCACGATGATAATCACTGTAGAGCAATACCATTCTCCAGGACCGACGCATCTGCAAGGCTTCGACCCCTAGCACGTGAACTTACGCGCGCACAGTGGAATTCGTCAGAATTCACCAATGATCGTGTCCATAGTTTGCACCCAGACCTTCAGTTCCGCCTTCCGTCAGGAATACCTCGAGCTGAAGAGACACTTCTGTGTCGCCTCTGGCTTGACGTTGCCTTCACAAACGCCTACTCATTTCGTATTGGAATGGCAAACGACCCTACGTGCGAGAACTGCGGCTGCGACGAAACGATCTCTCATCTTCTGTGTGAGTGTCCCCGTCTCAGTGGCTCCAGGAGAGAACTTACCGCTGCTCTAGACAGACTTGACAGGCGCCCTTTGTCCGATCAACGAGTCTTGGGACACTGGCCATGTCCATCGTCAGAACGGAAAGCGCTCAACGCGTTGTTGCGATTTTTGCGGACGAGCGGTCTAAGGGACAGACTTTAAGCAGTGTCGCGTTTGTGTGCGTGTGTGTTTTATTTTCTTTTCTCTCTTTTTCTTTTTTCTTGTCGTGTCTCCTTTCTGCTGTCTTTCATTCCCTTTACCCCTATTCCCCTGCACAGGGTAGCCAGCCGGTCTCAGCACTGGCTAACATCCCTGTCTTTCCTCCTTTCCTCTTCCTTCCTTCCTTCGTATTAATATGTACTCAACACGCGTTTGTTCCCTAACCCACTCCGCTCTCTCCTTGTCCCTCAGTGTTACACCTAACATTTTCCGTTCCATTGCTCGCTGCGTCGCCCCACAGGACCCCTAACTGCGAATTCCCCGATGCGTCCAGTGTAATCATATTTGGCTCGCATGCTCACAGGAGCCTCGATCCCGACTAATCGCCGCCGTTTTCTGGCTATGCATGAAAAAGGTTGTGTTGCAGCGCCCGTCTAAAGACGGGCGCTGCCAACACTTTTCGTGCATACTCACAAAACGGTGGCGAGCATGTGGAGCTCTCACCAACAATGCATCTTTGATCATGCGGAAATTAAACAAACGCCGCTGCCAAGAAGGCACACGAAGGAACGAACGCTGTCTGCACGCCCTTATCCCGAATTGATGCAGCCCAACTCTTAAGCAGGGTAGCACGCAATCTGACACTGCAGCAGTGGCACGTACATCTGGCTTCACGCATCACCTACATTCTCTCGACCCATCACTGCAGCTGCGGATTCCGCAGGGCTTTACCCGACTTGAAGAGACAGTGGTGCGCCGTTTGCGACTGGGCGTCGCCCTTTCGTCAATTCATATTCTTTTAATCTTGACATTGCTGAAAGCGCCGAGTGCAGCGATTGCGCTGTGGAGGAGACTATCGAGCACCTCCTGTGCCACTGCCCAACATATGACAGTTAACGAATGCAACTCCATGCAAGGCTGCGTAAGATGGCCAGAAACATTTTCACCGCTCACATGATCTTAGGTGCATGGCGCTGTGCATCTCAGCCACGCCAAGCAACAAAGGCGTTGCTACTAGACTAATTAACCGCCTTTGCAAATAAATGGGCAAAACTTCCATAACTTCAGCATCACTGCAGTATTTTTATTAGTTTTTTTTTTGCTCTCTGTCTTCCAGAACTTTCCCTTCTCTTCCCCCTTCCCCAGTGCTGGATAGCCTACCGGGCTCAGCCCAGGTTAACCTCCGGGCCTTTCTTCTTTCTTTCTCCTCCTAAACAGAACCATCCAACGAGGATTAGTCGGGAATAAGCTGTTGCGCAAATGAAGGCCGGAACTTTAACAAAGCATATCGACTTTGAGCATAAGAACTAATCATATCCAACTCGCTCAGGATAGGGTGAATTGGAGATCATTGGGAAAGGCCTTCGTCCAGCAATGTACCTAAATAGGATTATTATTATTATTATTATTATTATTATTATTATTATTATTATTATTATTATTATTATTATTATTATTATTATTATTATTGACTTTAGACGACGAGAAAACTCGTCGGAAATAGTGCATGCTATCGTGTCAACGCAACTCGTATTGACAAATTGAAGGTTAATAAACATCCGCACTACATACCCCTCAAAAATAAAGGCGATCACAGCTGCAATACTGGAAAATTTTCATGTCGCACAAATTACACAAAGGTCTCCTTTTCCACAAAGACCGCCCCGCCACGGTGGTCTAGTGACTATGGTACTCGGCTGCTGATCCGAGGGTCGCGGGATCGAACCCCGGCCCCGGCGGCTACATTTCGGTGGAGGCGAAATGTTGAGGGCCGTGTACTGTGCGATGTCAGTGTACGTTAAAGAACTCCGGGTGGTCTAAATTTCCGGAGGCCTGCACTGCGGCGTGTCTCATAAGCGTAGCTGGTTTTGGGACGTTAAACCAAATCAATCCACAAGGACCATTTGTACTTACAACGCTTTGTCAGGATGTCTTCGCAGCGCATGGTGTCCTCATGGCTCAATCGGTCGGTAATTTGTACCTTTGGGCACGTTTGGGCAATGTGACTTTGGCACCTTTGAATCGCTTTGATTGAAATTCCACTCGCTTCGTGTACATTCGTTTGACGTCCTCCCCTTTGGTCCAATTACTGCGCCTTTGATTCACTTTGTTTGGTTCACTTATTTCACATTGTATTTCCCGGCCCACGCAGCTCGCTGGCCCCGAAATTGGCCTACCACTTCGACTTTGTTGTTCTTCCGTAGTCTTGGCAGAGGACGAGGTCGTCCATAACGTGGCGAACTACTGGACAGTCTCGCTGTAGGGAAAGCCCACTGAACACTGGTTACAGAGTCATTTTCCACCAAATGACCCATCCATTTTGGGGACCATCTCGGAGGTATTCGAAAAAAAAGCGTTCTTCTTTACTACATCGAAAGTTGGCAATAGCCAGAATATTTCAAACTGGAAAATATTTTTGGCCACATGGGAGGCACGCGAATTTCGCAGAATGTTGTGTCAGTGGCCAACGAAAGACTATTTATTTTAAGAGCACTATTCACTGGAATAATACCTGATTTGGTCAATGTGTTAAAGAAATCTGTAATTTAAACGCAAGCCTATTTATTTTAAGAGCACCATTCATTAGTACAATTCCTGACTTGGTCAATGTGTTAAAGAAAGCGGTTAGTTTTAGCCTCAGTAAAATTATTGCTATTTTTCTGCCACATACATCATCATAAGCTGTACTATTTTGCGCTGTGTGTGCCTTTCTTCTTTTTTTTTTTCCAGCACGATGTTCACGTGTATTCGAGATTTTTAATTGGTTTGCACTTTACGGAGGCTATATTTTATGCTAAAAATGCTTCGAGGCCGTTTGAGTCCGTACAAGTAATGGAAAAAAATCAAATCAATGTGCATTTACGTACGCATTTACACTCAACTAACACCACGTGGTCCTCCTACTGTAATCTAACTTATATTTCCATGAAACAGAAATAACATGTTCTTTTAACAAGGCAAGTTTTATCCCTATCGTTTTTGCTTTAAGAAGGACAATATCGTTTTAAATTTGCCCTTCATGCCAACCTTCCCATTTTTCCTTATGGTAGTTTTACCGCTTTACCACATGGCACAAAAATAAAGGTGTTCAATGCAGGCAAATAGTGCGCATTCGTGAAAGTGCTGACGGGAAGCAAGACGTTTCCATATCAGTCGCAAAGGCGTGAGTCGAGATTCCGTGACTCGTATGATCGTCGAGTGGTGTTGCACATGCATTGTATCGGTGTGCTCTATACCTCTACATTCATTATCAGCGCGAGACCTGCTATCACGAAGTAGAAAACGTTCATCACGTGTGGAGGCTCTGTGTGCACGTGGTACGTCCAGTAGTCGGGAAGAAAGATAACAAAGGGTGGAAGCTGGGCTATGGCCGTCGTATCGAGTGGCGATCGCGAACGGAAGGCTGAAACAAACATGTTTACGGCGACAGTGTCTATAACTAGCCTGAAACGTCCTATGGCGAGCAGTGTTCGCAGAAAGCTGTGCGAGCGCTTTCCTCTTGCGCCAAATATTGCGCGCGCACCACCTTGTTCTCCTGAGACGGCCTTGTGGTTATGTGATGAACCAGGAGCAGGTTACTCGTGCCCACTTCGTGTGAATCTTGAGATGCCTTCTTGATGTGCTATCTTGAGATGCCTTTCGTAATGACGATTTAAGCAATGAGCATCTAGAGGCCTGTGTACTTACATATAGATAGGCAGTGAATATCCCCAGGTGTTCCAAATTTGGTTGTCGAAAGAAACCGATGCGGTAAAGCAACGTGTCCTAAGATGACATAGGGGGAATACAGTGAACTCGGTACAGTTTCCCCGCTTCCCCGCATTCGCAAATGAGGCAAACCAACCGCACGTACACACAATCGCAAGCACAATCTGGAATGGTCGCAAGAATATCTTGTAAATCACCTTCGGTTAGACAAAGCAACAGATCAGAAAGGAAAGCTCTCGAAGGGGTCCACCCGTCTTTTTCACATTGATGCAACTTGAAACTTACAACTGTCCCAGAGTAAGTGTCACATCATGGCCAATCATCATCGTTAAAAATGCTTCAACAAACTTCACTAATCGAGTGCTGCCCTCGCCGTAGCGTTGCGGCTTGCTGTTTCAATAAGATTGGTCAACGTGACTAGCTCTAAGTTGGTGCCTTTTCATGTCCCGTTAATAAACAATGCTAGAGCATCTATTTATTGCCAGAGGTCAACCTTAATCATTCCATTTCTAACTATTGTTGATACTTCAGAAAGTGTCATCTGGTTCATTGATGTCATTTCCAGTTTCGTCCCAGCGAGACCTTTTCTGAGCCGGCAAATAAGGAGAATTGTTCTCGTATTGCAGCCGCAGATCTGCCGTTCATTATGCATTCCGGATATTGGTGTACAGTAAACCGGTAATTAACAACGCATTGCAACAGTGAACCGCTGCGACAGAAAAGAGCGAAAGCATATCCCAGTCATATCGCTATATATGGCAGAGTACCTTTTGTTCCCAAAACTAAACAGAAGTACCACTACCACTGATGGACACTCGCACCATCGCACCTGAATACGTTGCACCAATTTTGACCTACTTCAAAAATGACACTTTTTAGTAATCATGGCAGTGAAGTTCTTTTTTCAGTGACTTGTTTATTACACGTGAATGACTGGCGCCTTATCATTGCTTGACAGTATTAGTGGCTAGTAAGTTTTAATCATCTCCACTGTAACCAACCATGTAAAGATTGCTACCGATGTGCTAAGGCGGTAAGTAAGCGAACCTCATTCGCGTAACAGGATGAGAGCAAGGCGAGCACACTCCGACTCGGCAGCAGTAGCAGCACATTGAGCCTATATACTCATTTGTTAGAAAGCGGCAGTTTCTCCGCAAAGGCAGTTCAATAACAGCAATGGTATACCGCGCTACGCAACTGTACTCGGCTGCAGATTCGAGGGTCGCGGGATCGAATCCCGGCCGCGGCGGCTGCATTCCGATGGAGGTGAAATGTCGAGGCCCGCGCACTGTGCGATGTCGTCGTCATCATCATCATCATCAGCCTATTTTAGGTCCACTGCAGGACGAAGACCTCTCCCAACGATTTCCAATCCGCCCTATCCTGAGCGAGTTGGTTCCACTTTATGCCCGCAAACTTTTTTAATTTCATCGCTCCATCTAACATTTGCCTGCCTCTGTTGCGTTTTAATTCCCTCTCTTGATATCCATTCCGTTGCTCTTACTGTCCATCTGTTATCTTTCCTCCTCATAACATGTCCTTCCCAGGTCCACTTCGTTCTTTTAATTGATATAATAATATCAGCTACAACTGTCTGTCCCCTGGTCCGCTCGGCTCGTTTTTTTTATCCCTTAGCGTTGCACCTATAATTTTAATTTTCCATTGCACGTTGCGGGCTCCTTAGTTTCATCTCTAGTTTTTGTGTCATCCTTGGAGTCTCTGCACTGTACGTTAGTACAGGGAGAATGCAGGGATTGAAGACCTTTCGCTTTAGTGACAGCGGCAAGTTTCCAGTCATGATTTCGGAACGTCTTCCAAATGCGCTCCAGCGATGTGAGTGCATGTTAAAGAATCCCCAGGTGGTCGAAATATACGGAGCCCTCCACTACGGCGTCTCTCACAATCACAGCAGGTTTTGGGACGTAAAAGCCTAAAGATCAATCAAATCGCCCCACAATTGCAAGAATAGTCTTCGTTTTATCGCCGCAAATTGCAGTAAACGTGCCCTTAAACCGCTAGATAGAACTAAGAGTATGTCATTCGCCAACAAGAGCAAGAAGGCGTTATCGATGGCTATCCGTGGCCCTCCACGAGCCGCGTTATCAGGAGGCCGGCGCTCTGAAAGAGCGCGGCCAAAAGCGGTGAGCCCCGGTGTAAGGATTGTTTATACAGTGTCACGATAAAACGTGCATCCGAGATCAGAAGGTTACGGTGGAACAAAATGCACCGCCAACCCTTTAGCACGTCGCAGGTTTCCTTTGATTGATTTGTGGTGTTTAACGTCCGAAAACCACCTATGATTATGAAAGACGCCGTAGTGGAAAATTCGAAAATTTCGACCACCGGGGGGTTCCTTAACGTGCACTGACATCACACAGCACACTGGCCTCGGCATTTCGCCTCCATCGAAATGCAGCCGCCAAGGCCGGGATTCGATCCCACAACATTTGGATCAGAAGCCGAGTACCATAGCCACTAGACCACCTGGGCGTTGGCATGCTAAAAGTATGACATGGCAGACAGCAGCTTTCTCGATGGGAAGCTTGTGTAGGCTTGTTTCTGTTTCGAATTTGGGCTCCATCGTGGCATGAACAAGTTTTGTGTTACCAGACACAATTTTATTGCGCGACAGATTTTAAAGAAGCGTCATGCTTCAAGAGAGTGAAGTTTACTTGCAGAAAGATCGAGCAGAGCTGTAGTTTGCTGTGGCCTGTTACCACTACGCTGGGGAAAGGGGATGGAGAATCGAAAGAGCGATGAATGACAATGCTGACATAAAGGAGACGCGTATGCATGTACTATCGTGAGCAATATGAAAGGGAACACAGGAACGCGTGGCAAACAGCCTCAAAACCGACTCCGAGCGATACGCGGATGGGGCTGTGAAAAAACCGAGCGGAAAGGAGGGCGCTGTTCCACTAGCTGTTGTCACTCCCACCACGCTGGCGTTTCTACAAAGCAACAACTTACATTTTACTGATAACACGGTATCGTCCGATATGGTCCGATGTCGTCCGAGTAACATGAAGTTATTCGTGTCTTTTTCTTCCATTCTTTTTTTTTTTTTTCGTCACGCAAGCGCTTGGTGCAATGCCAAGACCTGCACTTTGTGCACACAAACGCGCGGCAGGATTGTCAACAGTTGTTAGAGAAGCCTTCCCCCCCCCCTTTGTTTCCGGCGGTTGCCGCCACGTATCACCGATACCTGGGTTTCAGGCTGTTTGCCATGCCTCCCTGTGTTCCCTTTATATTGCTCACGATACTACATATTCATCGCATTGGGAGGCGGGGGGGGGGGGGGGGGTTGCACTCTTTAGATTCGTGCGTCGGGTCCAGAGGCATGAAAGCAGGCTAGAGTCGCAGCTGCGACCACGGCTGCGGTGCTGTCATCAGGGCAAGGACGTAACACAAGCTCATCCGGCAGCGGTCCTTAGAGAAATCTTGCTATTGACAAGGTCAGGTACTGCCGTTGGTCGTGCATTTGGGCATATGAAAAATACACGTTCGAGCGTTTCTGGCGCTTGACAGGGCTCACAGTTGGGACCAGCGTCGTTGCCGGAGCCTATAACGTCCTGTAAAAGCAAGGCCATGACAAATGCTATGAATCATACTCGATGAATTTTTGCTTCAGTTTATGAGGCATTCGGAATATCATTTCTGGGTCCCATTTGTGCAATCGCTTGTGTCGATCGCGCTTGAAGGTTTTATATTTGAGCAAATGGCCAAGGGCTTTTTGAAAATAGATGGCATGTTCCCACTCATCGAACACGGAACGCAAGTAAAGGAAATATTCTCACTGACCATTATTTCACATATCGCGCTATACCTTGATACATACGTTGATGTTTGGCCATAAGTTTTAGCCGTCACATGTTCAACTCTACTGCATAAGGCAAGCGCCTCTGTTCACGCTCGCTCTTGTGTCCACTCAAGCTACTCACGTTTTCCCGGCCACTGTGGTCCAATGCCAACGGCACTCGGCTGCTTATACGAAGGTCGAGGGATCGAATCCCCGGCACAGAGGCTGCATTTCGATGGAGGCGAGAAGTTGAGGCCCGCGATGACAGTGGGCGTTAAATAACCATACGTCGTTTAAATTTGCGGAGCCCTCCACTACGGCGCCTCTCATAAACGTATCGCGTTTGTGGGGCCAAAACCCCACAAATAAATCAATCTGCTCATGTTCTTATTCTCATTCCCTTCTTAATTATTTCTCGTTCTGCAATAATAATTGCGGTGGTTCGGTGGTTTTACATGCCCACAGTACGGCGTTATTACGAGCAAAATTCCACCAGTGGAGCCCTTTACCCCCGCGTCGAGTCATTTACTGATAAAAAGGTGACCGCTGCACGTGGAGTCAAACTTGCATGTTTCATCTTTAAATGCAACGCAAACAACTCAGACACGGAAGCACGTACAACAAGGCACCCTTTTCAAGTGCGTCGCAATCGCCACTCTAACACAGTGGCAGCACATCTCTTAGTGTGCTAATATTTACTCGTTCGATATCGATATTTATCACTGTATGCGCTCATTGCGTGTGTGCGTGCGTGTGTGTCTGTGTGTGTGCCTGTGTGTGCGTGTGTGAGTTGTGTTTGTCTGTGTGTGTGTGCGTGTGTGCGTGTCTGTGTGTGTGTGTGTGTGTGTGGGTGGGTGCGTTGTGTGTGCGTTGTGTATGTCTGTGTGCGTGTGTGTGTCTGTGTGTGTGTGCGTGTGTGCGTGTGTGTCGTGTTTGTCTGTGTGGGTGTGCGTGTGTGCGTGCGTGTCTGCGTTGTGTGTGTCTGTGCGTGTGTGCGTGTGTGCATTGTGTGTGTCTGTCTCTGTGTGTGTGTGCGTTGTGTGTGTCTGTGCGTGTGTGCGTTGTGTGTGTCTGTGTGTGTGCGTGTGTGCGTGTGCGTTGTGTTTGTCTGTGTGGGTGTGCGTGTGTGCGTGCGTGCGTTGTGTGTGTCTGTGTGTGTGCGTGTGTGCGTTGTGTGTGTCTGTGTGTGGGCGTGTGTGTGCGTGTGTGCGTTGTGTGTGTGCGTGTGTGTGCGTGTGTGCGTTGTGTTTGTCTGTGTGTGTGCGTGCGTGTGTGCGTGTCTGTGTGTCTGTGTGCGTTGTGTGTGTCTGTGTGTGCGTGTGCGAGTGTGCGTTGTGTGTGTCTGTGTGTGTGTGTGTGAGTTGTGTGTGTGTGCATGTGTGCGTGTGGGCGTGTGTGCGTGTGTGTTGTGTGTGTGTGTGTGTGTGTGTGTGTGTGTGTGTGTGTGTGTGTGTGTGTGTGTGTGTGTGTGTGTGTGTGTGTGTGTGTGTGTGTGTGTGTGTGTGTGTGTGTGTGTGTGTGTGTGTGTGTGTGTGTTGGCGCGGGATCGCCAGACGTACGCCCTCATTTCAGAAAAGTCAGTCTATGGGGTCATGACGACGGCTTCTACCGCAATCCCTTAGTGTTTCTTCAAATTAATGCCCACACCATAAGCAATGTTCGTCCTTTGTATCTTAGCCCCTCTCTATTTTGCTGAGTCATGGTCATTATTGTGCCATCACGATATTGCGCTGTCATTATCATGGCCACCACAGCCTCAGTATTCTGTCCATTAGGCTCGATCATTCTCGATTCTCGGTTCAATAGGGTTTTGCGACCCATGCTTGGCTGTGTCTTACTCGTTATTGTGTCTATGTTAATTGCTATCGTAATTATGTATCGCTATTAATAAAGCTCACGCAATCACCAATCCACGGATATCTAATTGCATGGGGTGAGAAGACAGTGAATTCTCGATCCTTAGACACTTGAGGTATTTCAAACTATTTTCCCGCTTTGTCATGCTCGTTATATTAATTAATGCATTGAGTACAACGACCACGTGTGGCCATTTATATACCCCATGTAATAACCTTACGAAAGATATTTAATATTACGCGGTTTTTAGGGATACTTTATCGAGTCATCGATCCTTTGTCGAATTTCTCGATTGTTCGCTCCAGTTTTCCAAGGTCGCCTCAAAACTGGACGCATAAGGCTTCCACCCTAAAGCCACAGATCACAGGGCATAGTAAGTTGCCGGAGCAAAGGACGTTATTCAAAACGCCCACAGATAAGCCGCGAGGACGTGAAGAAATGCGCACAATACGTTGCTTTGTGTTTCACATGCAACGTCGTGTCTTATCAGCAGGAGACCCGCTAGCAGGGGCGCGCAAACTTTCGTCACGGGACGAGACGAAAGTTTGCATCCTTCCATCGAGACGAAAGTTAGTACATCCCTCCATCGGGAGCAAAGATAACGGAAAGCGGTGAAGTGGTGGGCCATCGCCGTCGCATCGAGCGGCGATTGCGAACAAAGGGCTCAAACGAACTTTCTTCCGGCGATACCTTATATGGTCAGGTTCGAATAGCCAAATTCTGGAGGTGGCCGAAATTTCCGGAGCCCTCTACTACGGCGTCTCTCACAATCAGAGCTGGTTTTGGGACGTTAAACACCACATAACAACAACAACTTCCTTCTCGGAATACGTCATTATGAGAACTTTCGACATTTCATAAATATTTGACCATCAAAGAGCTGAGAATTAACCAATTAACCAATTCGGCAGAGAGCAGGCACAGCGTCATTTCTGACAATTAAATCATTAGAAAAACCACGCAGTACACTGACCTTGCAAGATCACCTGTTCCCACGTGATCCCGATCGGCTTCGTTATAATTAGGGTTTTTCTTTTTCGGGTTTTATATCTGTGAAATTCCGTGAGTAACAGTCGGTTGCTATTTGTTCAAAGCGCTAATCGGGGAGAAACCGCATTTTCTTTTTTTCTTTACGCAACCTGTACGCAGAAATATTACCCAATCTGTTCTCTTTTTATTTTCTTTTACGGGCTCGCCACATTCCTCCACTACGGTGTCCATCATAATCGTATATTGGCTTACGGACATACAGCCCATTAAATTATCATTACCTTTTAATTTCGAATGCCCTTACAACCTGCATAAGTCGCCTTCAACGGGGAGGGGGGAAAAATAAACAAGAATAAGGCACGTCATGCGAGTGGGAGACGCTGCTGTCTATCACGCTTGTTGCCTCTCGGGAATAAGCCCGTCTCTTGGAGCATCGTTATCTTATCAGCTCTTTTCGAGTGGGTGTTCATGCTGCGCGCGCGACACGACGCAAATAGCCGTAGTAAATTCCCGAGCGAACCCTACCCCCTGAGATTGTGCTGGAGTGCGGCCTGAATCAGAGCCGGCACGTGAGCACGTGGGCCAGATCTTCAATGATGTCGCTGTATTCAGCCGCGCCACGGTGATCTATATATAGTAGCTATGGTGGCTACGGCACTCGGCTGCTCATCCTCAAGCCGCGGGATCGAATCCAGGCTGCAGCGGCGGAATTTCCATAGGAGCGAAACGCTGAGGCCCGCGCACTGTGCGTTGTCAGTGCACGTTAAAGAACCCCAAATGGTCGAAGTTTCCGGAGCCCCACCACTACGGCTGCTCTTGTAATCCTGTCGTGGTTTTGGGATGTAAAACCCCACAAGTCAATCAGTCATCGCTATGTTCGGCGTTGTTTTCCTGGCAACAACGTCGTCCGTTGAAGGGTTAAATCCTTAGCGGTAGCGCGGCTGCTCCACTACCACCGCCCCTCCCACCATCACTAATGGCAATAGCAATAGAACTCACACTTAAGGATTGCGTTTCACTTCACTTGGTGATTGCGTTTCAACCGTGAGCACAACCGACAGTGAGTGACGCAGTGAAGTCGTGCGTGGGACTTTCTGGATGTTTTTTACACTGAGCATACAACGAGGATGATATGCGGGATTTTACGTCCCTGAACAGCGATAAGATTATGACAAGCGCCGTAGTGGAGGGTTCCAGAAACTTGGGCCACCTGGGGTTCTTAATTGTGCGCTGAAATCGCACAGTACACGGGCCTCAACACTTCGCGCCTCCGTCGAAATGTAAATGCCTTACCACATTCCTTCAGTTTAAGATGGCCACTTCGAAAAATATCTGTATAACACGCCATCGTTGCAACAACAGTTGCATAGAGGAAAAAAAAATAATAGTGAGTGCAAGTTGCTGCTGCTTAGTTGAATATGGGAATCCTGGTGACGCATGGATTGGATAGACGAATTTGGTGATCCGCAGCCTCATACTCAATGAAAAACAGTTTGTTTCTTTATTTCCAAACATTACAGTACTACATACAAATATATAGACGAGGGTCCCAAAGGGATAAAACTGTAGTGGGACCCTCGGTAATTAATACATGGTTTATGGTAACAATTCAGCACATCATTAATACATATAACACAAATTCATTCAATGAAATCAACATTTCATTTCGAAACACAATAAATAGTGAGAAGCAAAACTAAAATAAAGGCATGATCGAGCAAATGTAATAATAAATAATTGGCAGATCCCACCTGCAGTGGGAATCAAGGAAATGCGAAGCACGCATAAGGAACGTAAAATCGATTTGCATCCTTGTCTCGCTATATCGAGTTTGGTACATATGAAGTTAACGAAACGGCCGCAAGAACACCATGACTGTGTCTTGTAAACCATGCCCCTCATACAAGCATGTCATGATTTTAACGTTATGACCTGTCATTTGCGTTCGTCATGCAGTCGTGTTGCGCCATAGCAATCTTGGTATACATCCTATTAAGGAAACGAGTGGCATGTAGATCATGCCGCTCATGACATGCATTTTATGCTTTTCATGTTATAACCTGTCATTTATGTTCGTTATGCAGTCATGTTTTTCCATACCAATTTTCCTATACATCCCACTAACGAAACGGCCAAGAGAGCACCAAGACCTTGGCATGTAAATCATGCCGCTCATGACATGCATGTCACGATCTTCATGTTGGGACCTGTCATTTATGTTCGCCATGCAGTCATATTGTGGCATACCAATTTTCGCATACGTCCCATTAGCGAAACGGCCAGGAGAGCACCAAGACCATGGCATGTAAATATTGCCGCTCATGACATGCATGTCATGATTTTTATGTTATGACCTGCCATTTATGTTCGTCAGGCAGTCATGTTGTGCCATACCAATTTTCGCATACATATCATTAGCGAAATGGCCAGGAGAGCTCTAAGACCGTGGCATGTAAATCATGCCGCTCATGACATGCATGTCATGATTTTCATGTTATGACCTGCCATTTATGTTCGTCAGGCAGTCATGTTGTGCCATACCAATTTCTATGTGTGTGCGTGTGTGCGTGTGCGTGTGTGCGTTGTGTGTGTCTGTGTGTGTGCCTGTGTGCGTTGTGTTTGTCTGTGTGTGTGCGTGTGTGCGTTGTGTGTGTCTGTGTGTGCGCGTGTGCGTTGTGTGTGTCTGTGTGTGTGCGTTGTGTGCGTCTGTGTGTGTGCGTGTGTGCGTGTGCGCGTTGTGTTTGTCTGTGTGTGTGTGTGCGTGGGTGCGTTGTGTGTGTCTGTGTGTGCGTGTGTGCGTTGTGTGTGTCTGTGTGTGTGCGTTGTGTGTGTGCGTGCGTGCGTTGTGTGCGTGTGTGCGTTGTGTGTGTGCATGTGTGCGTGTGTGCGCGTGTGTGCGTTGTGTTTGTCTGTGCGTGTGTGCGTGTCTGTGTGTGTGTGTCCGTGTGTGCGTTGTGTTTGTCTGTGTGTGTGTGCGTGTGCGTGGGTGCGTTGTGTGTGTCCGTGTGTGTGTGCGTGTGTGCGTTGTGTGTGTCTGTGTGTGCGTGTGCGTTGTGTGTGTCTGTGTGTGTGTGCGTGTGTGTGCGTGTGTGCGTTGTGTGGGTCTGCGTGTGTGTGTGTGCGTGTGTGTGCGTTGTGTGTGTGTGTGTGTGTGTGTGTGTGTGTGTGTGTGTGTGTGTGTGTGTGTGTGTGTGTGTGTGTGTGTGTGTGTTGGCGCGGGATCGCCAGAGGTACGCCCGCATTTGAGAAAAGTCAGTCTATGGGGTCATGACGACGACCTCTACCGCAATCCCTTAGTGCTTCTTCAAATTAATGCCCACACCAGAACGCCTTCCTCCATAATCAATGTTCGTCCTTTGTATCTTAGCCCCTCTCTATTTTGCTGAGTCATGGTCATTATTGTGCCATCACGATATTGCGCTGTCATTATCATGGCCACCACAGCCTCAGTATTCTGTCCATTAGGCTCGATAATTCTCGATTCTCGGTTCAAGAGCGTTTTGCGACCCATGCTTGGCTGTGTCTTACTCATTATTGTGTCTATGTTAATTGCTATCGTAATCATGTATCTCTATTAATAAAGCTCACGCAATTACCAATCCACGGATATCTAATTGCATGGGGCTTGAGAAGACAGTGAATTCTCGATCCTCAGACACGTGACGTATTTCAAACTATTTTCCCGCTTTGTCATGCTCGTTATATTAATTAATGCATTGAGTACAACGACCACGTGTGGTCATTTATATACCCCATGTAATAACCTTACGGAAGATATTTAATATTACGCGGTTTTTAGGGATACTTTATCGAGTCATCGATCCTTTGTCGATTTTCTCGATTGTTCGCTCCAGTTTTCTAAGGTCGCCTCAAAACTGGACGCATAAGGCTTCCACCCTAAAGCCACAGATCACAGGGCATAGTAAGTTGCCGGAGCAAAGGACGTTATTCAAGACGCCCACAGATAAGCCGCGAGGACGTGAAGAAATGCGCACAATACGTTGCTTTGTGTTTCACATGCAACGTCGTGTCTTATCAGCAGCAGACCCGCTAGCAGGGGCGCGCAAACTTTCGTCACGGGACGAGACGAAAGTTTGCATCCTTCTATCGGGAGCAAAGATAACGGAAAGCGGTGAAGCGGTGGGCCATCGCCGTCGCATGGAGCGGCGATTGCGAACAAAGGGCTCAAACGAACTTTCTTCCGGCGATACCTTATATGGTCAGGTTCGAATAGCGTCCCTGGACAGGACGACCTGTAGAGCAAGGATTGTATGTATGTACACACCTGTGGGCCGATCTAGGGTTTAGTGCACGGCCGTGGAGCTCATAGCTCGCATCATGACTAAGACGCAGTTTCCGACTTAGTTTAACAGCACGGCTGTCTTATTTAACATAACGTTTTTACGTAAAACCAACGACCAATCGCTGGGCGATACTGCGCTTCTTCTACGGCCTGACGCAACGGGTTGACTCGTATGTAGTTTGTAAAGATGCAGTGGAACACTTACACTTCTGTTAAAGTATATAGCGAGCGATAGCCCGTTCGTTACATTTAGAAGGCCCCCCTACCTTTTACTTGCTTGAAAACATTAGCACGTCACTTATAAGAGCAAGGATCATCATCATCATCATCATCATCATCATCATCAGTCTGTCTACGCCCACTGCAGGGCAAAAACTTCTCCCATAGATGTCCAATTATCCCTGTCATGTACTAACTGGGCCCAATTTATCCCCGCAAACTTCCCGATCTCTTCTGCCCACCCAACTTTCTGTCACGCTTGCCTTTTCTAGGAATCCACTCTGTTACCCCGAATGACCAACGGTTGTCTTGTCTTCGCATTGCATGGCCCGCCCACGCCCATTTCTGCTTCTTAATTTCCATTAATATGTCCCTAACACGCGTTTGTTCCCTAACCCACTCCGCTCTCTTCTTGCCCCTTAAGGTTACACCTACCATTTTCCGTCCATAGGGCGCTGTGTCGTCCTCAATTCAAGCTGAATCCTCTTAGTTAGCCTCCAAGTTTCCGCCCCTTAGGTGAGTACCGGTAAGATGTAGCTGTTATACACATTTCTCTTCAGAGACAAACGTAAGCTACCATTCATTATCTGAAAATGTTTGCCGAATGCATCCCACCCTATTCTAATCCTCCTAATTACCTCAGTCTCATGATTCGGCCTAAGTCTCATGATTCGGCCTGGCCTAAGTAGACATATTCACTTACTACTTCCAATGCCTCGCCAGCTATCTAAAATCGCTGTGCTCGCCTAAGAGCAAGAATATTTATTTTAAATTCGAACACGATTATCTATGGTACTTCAACCTTTATGGACGCTGCTACATCAGGGCACAACTAGTGGAGGCAACATTGCCATTATCGCATTATCTTGCTAAATTTCTGAGCTTTAGTACTTTTCGAACCGCGAGAGAGGAACAAACTCCTGCGCACGCACATAATTATTGAAAACTGTCGCATTTATGACGCGACAGTTTGCAACGCGACAGTATAATTTTTTTTATGTCTCAAAGCCGTATGAAGCCAGAAGAACGAAGACTAGGCAAATCCACGTAATACCTACCATTCCCATGCTTGTTGAACCGCCGTGTTTCCAACTCCCATAGACACTACCGCCACATTTACCTCTAGTATATTGTAGAAAGCTCAGTATCATAGCACCGGGGAAAGGGGGGGGGAACGTTAATGGGGGTGAGGGGGAGGGAAATGTGGAGGGTGGAGGGTAGAGCATAGCTTTGTACAGCGTATTGAATCAAGGAGGGGGAACGGAACGTAAGTGTGAGGAGGAACGATCATCATCATCATCATCATCATCATCAGCCTGTTTAGGTCCACTGCAGGACGAAGGCCTCTCCCAACGATTTCCAATCCACCCTATCCTGAGCGAGTTGGTTCCACTTTATGCCCGCAAACTTTTTAATTTCATCGCTCCATCTAACCTTTTGCCTACCTCTGTTGCGTTTTCCCTCTCGTGGTATCCATTCCGTCGCTCTTACTGTCCACCTATTATCCTTCCTCCTCATGACATGTCCTGCCCAGGTCCACTTCTTTCTCTTAATTGATAAGATAATATCGGCTACTCCTGTCTGTTCTCTGATCCAATCCGCTCGATTTTTATCTCTTAGCGTTGGCCCTATCATTTTTCTTTTCATTGCACGTTGCGTGCTCCTTAGTTTCATCTCTAGTTTTTTCGTTATTCTCCATGTTTCTGCACCGTACGTTAGTACTGGGAGAATGCAGTGATTGAATATTTTTCGCTTTAATGAGAGCGGTAAGTGTCCGGTCATGATTTCGTAATGCCTTCCGAATGCGCTCCAGCCCAGCCTTATTCTACGGAGAATTTCATTTTCCTGGGTAGGAGTTCCTGATATTAACTGTCCCAGATATACATATTCGTTTACACATTGCAAGGGTTCATTGTTGATTTTAAATTCCTGTTCCTTAGCTAAGCTATTGAGCATAGCTTTGGTCTTTTGCCTATTCATTTTTAATCCAATTTTAATGCTTTCCCTGTTTAGGTCATCAATCATGTTTTGTAATTCGTCACCATCATTGCTAAAGAGCACAATGTCGTCTGCAAATCTTAAATTGTTTAGATATTCTCCGTCTATTCGAATGCCCTTTTCTTCCCAGTCTAGACGTTTAAAGACTTCCTCTAAACATGCAGTGAATAGCATCGGGGATATTGTATCTCCCTGTCTCACACCTCTCCTGATCGGGATTTCTCTGCTTCTCTCATGTAGGAGTAGTGTGGCTGTGCAATCTTTGTATATGTTGTTTATGGTTTTCACGTATACGCCAGGTACCCCTTGTCGATGTAGAGCTTCTAGAATTGCTTGTATTTCTATGGAGTCAAATGCTTTCTCGTAGTCGATAAACGCCATGTAAAGAGGTTTGTTATATTCCACGTACTTCTCAATTACTAGGTTGATAGCGTGGCTGTGGTCCATTGTCGAGTAACCTTTCCTAAAAACAGCTTGTTCTCTCGGTTGGTTAAAGTCGAGTGTTTCTCTTATCCTCGTAGAAATTACCTTTGTAAATAGCTTGTATATTACTGGGAGTAGGCTGATTGGTCTGTAATTCTTTAAGTCCTTTATGTCACCTTTCTTGTGGATAAGGATTATATTAGCATTTTTCCAGCTGCGCGGTACGCTACATGTCTTGATACATTTCGTGAAGAGCGATGCAAGTTTTTCAAGTACAATATCTCCTCCGTCTTTGATCAAGTCGGCTGTTATACCATCGTCACCAGCTGCTTTACCGCGGGACATGCCTTTGGCAGCTTTTTTGACTTCGTCAGCGGTTATACATGGAATTTCGGTGCTCTCCTCTGGTTCTATTTCTATTAAGGTTGTATGGTCTGTCTGAGAGCTGTACAGTTCCGAGTAGAAATCTTCTGCTCCCTTTACTATTTCGGTGAAACTGTTGATAACGTTACCTTGTTTATCTTTTAGCGCATGCATTTTGTTTTGTCCTAAGTGCAGTTTCTTTTTGACCGATTTAATGCTGGTGCCTTTCTCTACTGCTTTCTCTATTTCTCTCATGTTAAAGTTTCTTACATCTCTTTGCCTGGCTTTACTGATCAATTTCGATAGTTCTGCGAATTCTATCTTATCTTTTGATGAAGTTACTTTCATTTGTTGGCGTTTTTTTATTAAGTCCTTGGTAGATTGGGACAGCTTACATTTTGCTTGCTTTGTTGTTTTACCCCCGACTTCTATCGCGGTTGCAAGGATTGTTTTCGTTAGAGTTTTGTTTATTTCTTCTACATCGTCACCGTTTTCGCCTAAGGCCTCGAACTTGTTGCTTAGGGCTACTTTTAATTCTTCGTTCTTCGATCTGATTACCTCTAGATTACATTTTTTTCTAGTAAATAATTTCGTTCTTGTTTTCTTTAGGTTAAGTACAATCTTTGCCCTTACTAGTCTGTGATCGCTGCATTTTATCTTCCCCACTACTTCTGTGTCTTGAATTATACCTGGTTGTTCGCACATTATAAAGTCGATTTCATTCTTTGTTTCCCCGTTAGGGCTTTTCCACGATGCGAGGCGTCAATTACATGACAGCGTAAGACATCGCAACTAGTCACCTGTCCCCGCCAAATTCAAAACTTGGTTACAGCACAGTAATCACTAGAGACCGGAAGTTCAGGCACGAAAAAACAAAGTTTTAGGCGCCTATAATAGGCCCTAAATACTGTCATTTAGGCATATATAGGCGTTAAAAACTATCGTTTAGGCATATATAGGCACAATTCATAATTACTTCAGCAGCGTATTTCAGGACAAATCTTCCTTCTAACAAACACAGCAGGCAAATCCTGTGCTTTGGGAAAGTTAATTTTATTTTTTTCATGAAAGAATTAGGTGAAGAATAACCATTTGAACAGATTTAGGTAAAAGCTACGGTGACTGGTCACTGTGAGAAAGGCTATGAAAGCAGCGGCAAACCAGCACCATCTCATGGTTTTCGGGCTTGAAGTTGTGCCTTCTTTCAGTCAATATTTGTTTGTATGCGGAAAAAGAACGCTCGACGTCCACTGAAGTTAATGGGGCGTACTTGTAGTCCGGCACTTTCGATACTCTAATTTCACCTGGAATCTTCGAATCGGCACCGCTCAGAGCATTACACACTTGTTTTAGCACATAAAATCCGAGATTCTTGTCCAAGACAGCTTTAAGCTTCGCGGTGACCCTGTCAGCAACAGGCCCATTGGGGCGGTGGCGAACCTTTCCTGCACGTCCAAAATTAGCTCAACACTCTGAGTCAGAGCGGCGCCCGAACTTTCAAGTTTCTTTGTGCTTTCTGCAAGGAACGTAAAATGAGCACATAAATAGGCCAAGTCAGATTCAAGTGTATCGTGGTGTAGAACAGTCTGGGCTCTTCTCACGGCGATGCTCTCGTCCGCTGCAAAGCTGTTAATGCCACCAAAAAATGCATCTTATTTGGGCAGGTTCAGGGGTTATTCGAATTGGCAGTTGCGTAAGCAATGTTGGGAGATTTATGCCAATGCGTGTTTCAGAGCGGATGTCAAACGCGACCTTTGCAATGTCTTCTCACCTGCTTTCCACATGGATGGCAAAATACCGTTTCTCCATCGACGGAGTAGCACTGCAATCCACTGGTCCATTGCCTGAAAAGGACACTTTTCGGCGTCTTTTTCTTCGGCATTGCTCGGCAGACTACCGACAGCTGCCGTTATGAAGAACACAAATGCCACCGAAACTGACGCGTAGACTGTAGGCTGCAGCGCAAGCGTAGCTTAGCTTTGACTTGCTAGAGTATAGGCTCTAGCCTCCCTCACGCAACCGCCGAGATGCACTACTCTCGAACCAAGCGACGGAGATCTTGAAGGGGGAGAGGGAGGGAACACTAGCGCTAGCCTAGCCTCGCTTCCCCTCGCTAGAGTACACTCTAGCCTCGCTCACGCAACCGCCGTGCTTCTCGAACCAAGCGACGGAGATCTTTTAGGGGGCCCAGTAGCGCTAGGTTAGCCTCGCTTTACCTCGCTGGGATACACTCTAGCCCCGCTCACGTAAAGGCGCGTTGATAGTCCGACGTTATCGGCGCGTTGGCGAGCGTCACATGCGTCGGAGCACATCGGCCGAGTCCAGATATGCGTTGGCTGTGGCAGTGCGTCGAACTATGGTCTGTTTTCGCCGACGTGACGAAGCGCATGCGCACGTCTACCCTAAGCCGCACTGTAATCGCGCCTTAACAGGAGCTAAAAACGTGAACGGAAAAAAAAACATAACTAGCGCGCTACGCGACTGTTGAAGTTAATATCGCCACACTAAGTGCTTCTTGTTTTCCTCCGTATGAACAGCTCATTTAAGCAAAACGTGTACTCGACGAACGCGAAAAGGCATTTTTAGGCGCTGAAAAGCTGATATAGGCACGAAGCTCGAAATAGGCACTTATAGGCACAATAAATGTTTGATTAAAACGTTTCCCTTCCCTTAGTTCGTGCTTATATGTTAAATAGGCTCGAAACGGGCTCCAGGAAAAAAATAGGCATTTTGCCTGAAGTTCCGGTCTCTAGTAATCACTTATATGACCACGTGAGATGACGTTACGCTACTCACGCGTCCCAGCCAAATTCAAACTTGGTTACAGCGTATTCTTCACATTGACGACCTGGTAAGATGACGTCACGACTAGTCACGTGTCCAGCCAAATTCAAACTAGCCAAACCAGGTGAGCACCGGCTCCGCTGTAACTCAGCCTTGCGGGAACTGGTGCAAGCTGCGCTAATTTTGCTTATTCGAACACTTCTTTTTTAAAATTTAGGTTGCGTGGTGAATGCGCTGCCTTTTATCGTATTTAACCCACAAGGTCACCGCCAAGCTGTCTACGAGCTGCGCTTGCTGCTTTGAAGTGCCCAAGCCTAGTAGGTGAAGATCGATATTACCAAAGGATCTTCAATACGTTAGATCATGTTATACATGATTACAGATCAAGCAGGCTACGAGTCTGTGTTCGTCGCAGCCGCGCTCATTGTTCGCAAATGTTCCCTCTTGAAAGCGGATGCACAAAGAGGCGGGAAATTGAGGTGCCATACTGCACGTAATACTGCGTCGTGTCCCCCCGCTGAACAGAGTCCACATGCCGGTGTTCAAACAACACCGCATGAACCGGCGAGCTCACTGTGGCGCCGGGGGCCCGAGATCAGACGGGTGCTGCAGCACCAAGCCGATGTTGCCGTCCTGGCTGTCGAATGTTGCCGACATAATGTTGACGACCATGACGCCGAACACGGCTGCGGTGGCCACGTTGTTGAGAATGTCGGCGAGCCGGTGGTTGCCCTCGTGGTTGAGGTTGATGAAACCCAGCACGATGAACACAATGCCCACCATTATCTGCGCAGATACAAGGTGCATCGACATTTTTTTATATTGTGTATTTCAATTCGCGGGCATTCAAGGACTACTTTACTCGAAAGGATCCGGCAGATCCCGCACACCGTCTGCCTGTTCGCGTGTCTGTTAACGCGTTCGCTTCGATGCTGCTGTCTTTTTTTCTGCTTTCTTACCAAACTTCCCTACCTTCGTTGTATGGCTTGTGTTCTAACATCGAATGGATGCTCCCCTGAGAGGGAAACAATAGCACCAGGTGTTAGGAGGCGGTGATTGACGTCCTCGAGCATGGCTCAGTAGGACGACTTGCTGCCTCTTATATGTTCTCCTTTGTGCTGTAATAATATACGCGAAGCTCGGCGGTTGCAAGTGCTTTAGTTTTCCTTGAAAATAAATTTTTGTTAATTTATTTCCATGCCTTTCAGTGCAGGTCTCCTGGTCTCTTTCATGTGATTACCGACATCGCTGACTACCCGAGCAGGCCTGAAAACCTGGAAAATCTGGGCGCATCGTCGAATGACATTGCCATCGGTGCTTAGTCTCGAGTTAGCTCAACCTGCTCGAGATTGCCTTCAAGCACTAGCTCCCCGGAAACATCGGCGCTGCAACTCCGCCGACATCGAAGCTGTGCCAGAACTACGGACTTTTCGCACCCGGTCGTCGAGGACCCTTCAACGCCGCCGGTCATCACCACGTCTGCCATCACCTGTTTATACGCCTGAACTTTCTGCCTGAACTTTCGTAGCCGTTGTAAATAAAACTCTATATTGTTCTCAGTTGCCCTAATGGCTCTTTGTTAGCCGTTTATTTTTCGTAGTTTGTTATTTTCGCATGCTACTATTTTGTAAAGTTTCATCGTTATTAACTGCTTCATTGTTAGCCTTAGTGAAGTGAATTGTTTGCCGTGCATTATTTGTGCTACCCTATCTCTAGAGAGTAAAACACGACTCTGATATTTCCACTATGTCTGCTCGCGTACGGAACGGTCGAAACTGCTGTCACTCCCTTAGTCGACTTCGCGCCGGTGATGCTTGAATGAAGGCCCTGTAGCATACATGCACGCGAGAAATTGTTGAGGCCGACCTGATAGGGAAAGGCCGGCAATAACTGCGTCGGCTGTCTTTCTGTGGCGCTGGCTTCGTGTGAATTAGCATTTCTGGACGCTGCAGGTTCTTACGTGTGATGACTGGGCATTTCGCAACACGGGTTCGCAAATCCTGTTGTTTCTGTCAACGAACAATCAGTTGAAAGTCAGCGCTCGTCCCGTTTTGTCTTTTGTCATCCTTGTTTGCTCGCACTATGACACGTTTTGAGGCTTGGAATAGTTGTGTCGATGATCGATAAGTGCGCCTGAGAAGCCCACGATCAACAAAAAAAAAAGTGGCTGATCGCCCTGTTATATGAAACGGTATAATACGAAAGTGAAATGACCGAACTCCACGGACCTGCACTTTCGGGGTAGGGTAGTCTCAGCGAGAACGCTGACACTACCCTGCCCAGGCCGAACTATAGGTGTTCTCTGGTGCTGTGACGATACACGGCCGCTGGATAAAAACGCACGTGGTGCGGCCTGCGACGTCGCCCGAAACCGGCGTGACGAGCCTAGTTCTACGCGCCGCCGCATCGGCGCCACTGCTACGGGATAAGCGCGCGCGGGAGGAGCCGCTGGTTCTGCATGTTTCGCGCAGCGGCGCGCTGAGAGTTTGCATTTTACTCACGCAAGACTGTGTATTGCTTTGTCAAAATAAGATCTCTACGCTTCCTGCAAGAACGGTACGGGCACTGGGCTGCTAATGGACTCGCACGAGCCCGAACCGCGCACTTATATGCAGCAGGCTTCGACACTCGACCACCGTTCAATATAACTGGCAAGTTCCTTATCGCTTGCTTGAATACTTGCTTCGCTTTATGCGATTGTTTGCTCTTGAAAGGAAAACCTGTTATTGATATTATTGTTATTATTATTACTATTATTATTATTATTATTCAAAATTCATTACAGGCCCATTCTAGAAGAGAAGCTCGCGGGAAGATGGATGCTTGAATCGATGAACAAATCGCAATACGATTTAGAACAGGGAATGTCGCAGGAGCCAACGTTTCGACAAGCGGACTTGTCGGACGAAGACGAAGAATGCTCTGACGAAGACAAGTCCGCTTGTCGAAACGTTGGCTCCTGCGACATTCCCTGTTCTAAATCGTATTGCGATTTGTTCATCGTTACAGGCCCATTGAAGGGCATTGAGTAAGGGGGGCATCCGTATATACATAACAGAAAAATACACAAAAATACACAAATAAAAAATGAAGGTAAGATATAAAAGAAACAAACAAGACAAATATTACAAGCAGTAGAACGTTATACAATGATAAAGGGCAACGAAATTAGGTTATCACGGAACGTTTCACGGTTAGCAATGGATATAATGTGATCAGGAAGACCGTTCCAATGTGCAGTGGCTCTAGGTAGTGGTGATGAGTTAAATGCCTGTGTGCGACCATGAACTCGCATGAAATTAGGCGCGTTGTGAATGCGTCGAGATGTGCGCAAAGGAGTATGAAGCGGCAAACTGTGAAATTTGTTGCTATAAATCTACTTGTGAAATAAACACAATAGAGCAATGGCGCAGCGTTCTTCTATGTATATATATAGTCGGTGAAATGCAAGATCTTCGTTTTATTAGACTTTCTTACAAATGCGTGCATACGATCGACTTACTGAATTGGCCAAATAATGTTCTTATATAGTGTTTTAGTTCCAGCTTTTTATAAATATGAGGCAGACACCTACGACTAAATGAACATTCAACCGCTTTGTAGACGCGTGTTTGCATTTCTATGTGAGGACGGAGCTAGTTCGGATTGGCTGATTAAAAAAAAAAAAGGTCGAGGAAGGCGGTGTCAGGCTCATTTCTTTATTTAGAAGTTACAACATGTATACATCCACGGAAAGGCGACTCGTTGCATCAAAGTCGCAGCATCTTCCGTAACAGAGGTTTGTAAGCGAGTTTGAACCGCTCATCAGTTGCGTTCAAACCGTATGCCGCAACAGTTTGCTCAGAAACACCTCACAGGTCTCCTCGGTGTGGCCTTGTTCACCCCTGTCACACGTCAGTTCGCGACATAACACAATTTGGTAGAAGTGTTGATGCCAAGCGCACGAACTGCCGTCGGAACAGCCGTTGGAAGCAATAGCTTGAGCTTCGTGGACTTCTTATTGTCTCCGTGAGGGAAGCGACGTGAGTACACCAGCGACCTGTCATTTGGCTCGCACACGCTACCTTTTCCAGTTATTCCCGGTCGAGAAATGTTTTTTAGTCATACTTTAAGGCGATCTACGTCGCACGGAAACTCGCGGTGCCGTATCTGAGAGTCCTTCCTTGCGTTTGTGTCACACAGCAGCGCGCAACAGTTGCGCGGCATAATGCCGCGCACGACGAAAACTATAGGATGCAATGGCACTATAGAAGCACCTCGACACGTTGTAGTCACAGGGTGTGCGCGCGAGATGCAGAATTTCGTCGACACACACAGAAAACTCGTCCCGTACTGCTTCGCGGGGAGGCCCGCGCGGCGAGAGCCGGGAGAGTTGTCCCGTAGCAGTGGCGCCCCCTCCGAAAAAGCGGCGAAAACTGTCAACTTTCGCTTCACAGCTCCGCTTTTGTTCGCCGCGCCACGTAGCAGGCCGCACCTCGTGCGTTGCTAATCGAGCGGCCGTGGACGATATTTGGCTGTACAAATTCTAGGTGGCGACACGGTCCCAGCAAACGGAGAACGAGAAGCAGCGAGAAGGAGAGGCAGAGATAGATGGAGAAAGTTTAAATGAAGGGTTATAAGGTGAGTTCGGCCCCTTGCGCGATTGCCAAGGACAGCTTTGTCGGTAGCACTGCGGGCACCTCTAGTCGCGCTTCGAGCGATCGATGGGTCGATCCCGGCCTCGTCAATGAAAATTTTTCTGCTTGTTTTTTCTTCGTCATTGTTTATGCAAATCTTGATGCATCATATCCGTTACGGTAGTGACGCAGTAAAGCCGTGGGGGACCCCGGCACATAACACTTTCGTGTCAATAGATGTATTGATTGAACGAATGATTTATGAGGCTTTACGCACAAAAGCCAACATTTGATTATGAGGGACGTCGTAGTGGAAGGCTCCGAAAATTTCGCCCACCTGGTGTTCTTTATCGTGCACTGACGTCTCACAGCACAGGGCCCTCAACATTTCGCCTCCATACAAATGCAGCCGCCGCAGCCGGGATTCGATCCCGCTACACTCCGATCACCAGTCGAGTATACTATAGCCTCTAGACCACCGTGGCGGGGCCAACACAAAAAGACGACGCATGCACAAGTGACACATGCACAAGCACACAGCACGTGCCGTCTTCCTGCGGTGAACATTATGTTCATATTAAAACAGCGCAAAAAACACACACACGCACGACGAAACACAGCACCCGTCTTGTGTCGTTCCTTCGTCGTGTATTTTCTGCGCTGTCTTAATATGAATCATAACCAACTTGCCCAACTGCCAGTTCTGCCCATTGTCGTCTCTACCAAGGCGCAAAAGAAACCACCACAAAGGCCTCGACGACAGCGAGTGCGCTGCGCCCGCCTGGCAGGAGAGAGCACGCGCACCTGCAGGCCAATGGAGAGGCTGAGCAGCACCAGCAGGAGGGTGTAGAACTGGTGCTGTGGGCCTCGCAGAATGACGTTCTTCAGCTGCGTCGTGTTGGCCGTGAGCAGGGCCACGTCCAGTAAGCCCTGGGCCACGGTCTTTTTGGTGGCGTAGCGGTTGTTGTTCATGCCGGTGAGCAAATCACTTGCCCTGCTGGTTCGAAGCAAAAGCTGATGACCTGGCCTGCGTGATAGTTCAGTCCTTGAGAAGGAGGGCGGTTTCGGTGCATGACGCGCCTTCGCATATTGGAACCCTTTAGCATGTTATAACCCATTTCTTTATTCGCAATCAGGTCGCATTCGCTAGGCGAGCTATGATTTAGTATAGTACACTCTGTAGAACTTACATGATCCCCAGTAGATACAGTGAAATGCTCGATAACGCATGTATTAAGATCCGATGCGTTTTGCATGGATCTCGGATTCCGACGACCGACAGCCGTGGTCACAGCTATCGTTTCATTCTGAGAGCTGTTTTGCAGGATGACCGTTCGATTTGCAAAAAGGTTCTCTCTTTACTAGTTTAGCTGCAACGTAAGTCGCTCTCACCTATATATTTACCAGTTTAGCTACCCGGATAAATCGCTCTTACAAGAGAAGAAAAGAGCGCGAAATACAAAGAAACCGTACGGGACTATCCGCCTACACGGTGCGATCGCAATGATCCCAAGCACGAAAGAATTCAGACTGCATCCTTTTAGCTCATTCAGCTGCAGTATCGTTGTCGTTGCATCGCAGTGAATCAGGTGGCGTCTACCGAACGCTTTAGTACTGTCGGTTTAGCCTGTGGTGCGCGATAACCCTAAAAGCAATCGTTCAATTGCGATAGCTCCTGACCACAACTGACAAACCAGATGAAATACGCAGAGATGTTCAATAACTGCCATTTAACATAAAAATGCGGAATAGGCGTTTCGAAATTTCCCTTAATAACGCCAGTTTTCACGAGTTTGTTTATGCAGTGGGATGAAACGGAACCACACAACGGTAAGTCTCGCACTTCTTCAGAACATCTACGTCTTGGATACATATGTCTGACTCGAGCTAGACGACACCTTACCTTGAAATGAAGGCCCACTGTGTCAAATCCTTGCAGGTCGTTAGTCTGCGGGTTTGAAATGGCGTGGACTTCTTATCAGGAATAGTCGCCAGAGTCAATCATTCATGTGCAACTTGCAGTCACGGCAACGGTTTCCACACTGCAAGGGTGGCAATGGATGCAGCCGAGCACCACTTCTTCTTCTAGTGCTACTGTTGCTGTCGTGAAACCCGACGGGAATTTTTTGTTGTTCGTGTCGTGTAAACTTGTCCGACTTAGATTTTCGAATGACTTAATCATTCATGCTGTTTCGATTGTCGGTTCCCTCATTTCCTTCTTTTCAGTCATCTTGAAGGTTGTGACACTTCAGCAGCATGTTGGCGTACCATAATTTCAGCAATGCGTGTGTATGTGCCTTAGCTTTTAAATGGTAGCACAAACGTTTTAGTAAACAGGCCTAAAAGCAAGGGAGAACAGCGATCTTTAAATATCGCAAAAATGTATCGGTAAGACTAACTTTAAAGAACACACCTAAGTAAGATTGTTTTGCTCTCCGAAGAAAAAATACTGCATGTCGTCGCTTTTGAAATTTGACGAAATATTAACAGACATTTCATAGCTGAATGTTATGCCCGGCTACTTTCAGGGTTAGCCGCAGCGCCATACTCTAGATGGAGGAAGTATGATGCTTCCAATAGCACAGTGATAAGGTAAGGATTACCTAGGAATTAGCGACTACAGTAATATACCTGGGACAGCGCAAAGAGGAAAAAAAAAGGAACGGAAGGAGAGGATATTCGAGATGGGGGAACTTCTTACCAACCTCTCCATCACAACATCCCCGTACTCACTCCCTCCCCCTATGTTTCCCTCCGTTGAGCACATATCTCCCTTTTTTTTTCACTTCCACTTTTGAGGTTTGCCGGGGGTGAAAAATACATGCATAAACAATCTGCTCGGGAAGGTGCCCTGACAAAGACAGGTCTAACTGCAGAAACGTTGACTCCCGCTACATTATCTGCTGCACGATTTTTACTAGATATCATTGCATTCCCTCTTCTAGCTAACATATCTCACTGTGCATGACACACATGCCACGGCATTTACCGTATTTACTCTCATAGTACCAGCACTGGGTAGCCAAATGTCGGCTGTCGTTGTGTAAGGGTGTCTAGTGTTGGCTAACGGTTCCCTCTGGCAATGTTGGTTAATGATTCCTGCTATAAAGTAGTGCTGGATACTGTGTGCTAATTTTGCTAGTGTTGGCTAACGTTCGCTCCTTGTAATTAGCATTCGATAACTTTTACCGACTGTCGGCTATTGGTGGCCAGTGATCGCTAATGTTAGCTCCTTGTTGGGTAGCACTGGAAAATGTTGGCTAACTGTCGTTTAGTGTCGGCTTGTTATGGCTAATGCAGATTACTTTTGACGTGCTATTGACTACCGCAGGCTAATGTTGGCTAACCGGTGCACGGTGTTTGCTAGTGCCGGCAAGGGCTTGTTAATGCTGACAGCTATTGTCTAAAAGAAAGACGACGGGAAATATAAAAGTGGGCTTCTCCTGAAACTTATGCATCTTGCAGAGAAGTCAGCTTCCAAAACGACGGGAAATATAAAAGTGGGCTTCTCCTGAAACATATGCATCTTGCGGGGAAGTCAGCTTCCAAGACGACTCCCAGTTGTGCTATCTCTTTGCAAGCCCTGCCACGGAACCTAACGGAAAAGCCAAGTCGCATCGGAGTCCACCTTTCATTGCGAGCCATTCCATGATTCTTATTGCAGTGCCTGCTATCCGTCATGCAGAGAAGCTGAT
Organism: Hyalomma asiaticum; assembly: GCA_013339685.2. Taxonomy (NCBI): domain Eukaryota; kingdom Metazoa; phylum Arthropoda; class Arachnida; order Ixodida; family Ixodidae; genus Hyalomma; species Hyalomma asiaticum. The sequence continues at coordinate 58,036,014 of CM023489.1, read as the reverse complement.
TACGCCGATAATTGTGGTGTCCGAGTCAATGAGCGACGACGAGAGGAACGTGAAACGAGAGATTACAAAACAGACTTCATATCTGCCATCTCACAGAGACGAAGGGCCCACTTTAGAACCAAAATTTATTTCAGGTATCATAATACATCCAGTTCATCATCATCCCAGACTGCATGGACGCTTTCGGACCGTTAGTGAACGTTCCTCTATGACTATTCGCGCTGCTAAGGCTCGACAAGCCGACAAATAAGAAGACACACGAGCGCATGGTGAAGGGCACGCTAACAGCTGGTCTATCTTCGTGGCCTTGTGTCTCACGCCTTGGCAGCGTGAAGAGTCATGTATACGTACCAACTCGCCGCCATTTGATGTCCGCGAGCATTCCTCCGTCGTGCAAACATTAATTCCATCTTCGTTTTTTCTATTCCTTGTCTACTTCTCGCACATTGGACTGCATGTTGTACTCCCCAAGTCCAGCCGAGCACGCGCTTGGTTAACGTCACTGCATTTCCCACTTCGTCCCTTTCTCCAATCCCCGTTACTGCCGTGCATCACCCTTGCATCGCTGCAGCAAAGGCGCAATCACTTCCCAGATCACACTTAAAGAGTCCCTGCAACACTTTTTGAAAGTAACATCAAAATGGGGCCAGTCCGTCGTGAAGGCTCCGGTGAGAACACGATTCAAATGTATAATGCGCTGCGTTCAGCGGCGCATTCACAATTTGGTTTCAAATATAGCTGGATATCGCCTGCTCTCTTTGAATAAATGACATCACAATTGGCATCGACTGCGTCGCTTATCCTCTTTTGTTGTTCTGAAAGGAAAATGTATACGTTTTCTTTATTTGTTGAACTCAAAATGAAGAAACAAACTATTACAGAAGATGCTTCGGCGTTCATCAAATCACCAGCGTTGTACTTCAAGCGACGCAGTCAATGCCCCCTGTGACGTCACATCTTGAAAAAAGGAGCAGGCAGCGTGCAGCCGTATTTCAAACCAAACTGCTAATTCCCTGGTGCGTGCCGCGCACTGATACTTGGATCACGTGTCCACAGGAACCTCGACGACTGATGGGCAACGTTTTCAGGTTATGTGAAGAAAAGTCTTGCAGGGCCATTTTGCGTCCCTGGCCTGTATCAAACTAGACCGTCTGAAGCATGGACATTTGCTCTAACCTCCTCTCGACAACCGATTCCCTGCCAATCTCAACACCGTTTACTTTTTTTGGCACCTATCAGTTTTTACTGCAACAATAGCCTCTAAAAATAACTCTGGTCACTGGGTTTCTGGGACTTTTCTGGGTTTCCGTTATGTGTTTATATCGGGTTTTTCTATACAGTCTAGGCTGACGTCTTTCTCTACAAAATGCAGCAGGCTCACGAGCCACAATTTCGTTGACATAGTTATACTGCAAGTACCTCAAGACGTAAGGACCTCGGTGTAAATACAGCGGAAGCAGACCGCTAGATTCAGCAATAAGGTTATCGTGTTGGTGTTGCAAAACTGCAGGCCTGGTAATGGAGGACGGTGTTCTGGCGTGCTTCGCGTAAATGTTGGGCACCTTGGATTCATTTGACGTGCACATACATGTGAGAAGACGAACGTTCTTCTTTTTTCTTCCTTCATACTCCTTCGCCGCAGGTTTACGTGTACCTCGGCCGAGAATAAAAGTACCGGCGTTAACCCCGATGAATCAATGCACCAGATGAGACACCGTTCATCTTAGCTTAATTCGGACTCCTGACTTGCCTCGATTTCAATGTTTCCCTGACCACAGAGCCCGCGCCTGGCTGAAACGTTCGTCGAAAGGCAAGTGAAGACCTTCTCAGGCCAACAGTTACTGTTAAAATGTGGGCGTTCGTGATAAAGTGGCACCAAGACTTCTTGGGCGAGTTGGTGTTCACTTAAGATTACTTGTAGTAGCGCATAAACTTGAAAACAAACTATAACACGGAGAGGAACCGACGAAGACGCTACACTCACAGCATATCGCGAATACACAAAATTTCTCCGACTTTGCACAAGCATGAATGTAACTAGAACAGAGAGAGGAACCTACGAAGACGCTACGTACTCACAGTTATCTCGAATGCACAAAATTTTTCCAACTTTGTACAGGCAGGAATGACCGTGGTTTCGAGGCTCGGCACCGTACTTCTACCACATCTCATGGGGCTGTAGCGCCAGATCGCCAAACCTAAATTCCTTACAGTCTAGGAGTAGAAAACTCCCTGGAGCAATGGGAGGCACTCCTCGCTAGCTAGGACCCGGAGCTGCAACAAGCTTTGCTGCGCAACGTCCGGAAGGCGGCAGAAGCCAGTGGAGCCGTAGACTTGGGTCTCCAACCATCTAGCTCCCAAACACCCTCCCCCTTTGCCCCAATAAATGTTACTTTTCTTCTTCTGACCATTTGAAGCTAATGACGTGTTTGCCTGGGCTTACTGGCCCCTTTGTCTGGTTTTTGTGTGCGTCGCAATTTTACATAACTGTGTGTATACATAGGAAGCCTTCTATCAGAATAAGCTGTTCTGAGCGCAGCACTTTTTCCTCTCGCTCTTCTACTTTCGTTATGGGTTACGCGCCGCTACAAGAAATCATAAGGTGGTACATCACAGGCCACACTCAAAGTATTCTAGACATATAAGAAAACCGGTAGCCCAATGATCTAGATTCCTCATCCTGCTCCTGCCCTCTGCCGCCTCCCGCAAGAAAAGAGTTCATCGTGGAATCAAAGGCTGGGCCTGACTGGGCCGTCGCTGGAAGGTCGGGCCGTCGACTCCGTTGCGGCTGTCGAAAGAGGCCGTGAGGATGTTGAGCACCGTGACAGCGAACACGGCAGCGGTGCCGATGTTGTTGAGTATCTCGGCCATCCTGTGGTTCTTGTCCTTGTTGAGGTTGACGAAACCCAGCACGAGGAATAGGATGCCCACCAAGATCTGCACGGCAATCACAAGACCGATTGAGAAGAAGGTAAACGGGGAAGAAATGCGTATTCTGCGTTCAAGTACGTTATCTTTCTGGCTTCTGGCGAAATAACGAAAACGCCGCTCTTGATGCAACAAAATACTTCGTAGAAAACAATGAAATTACAGCGCTTTATGAGCCAAAGCCACAATATTACCATGGCATTTTCCGTTACTTAAGGTGGACTTGAATCTGTGTGCACCTAGGTTTGCGCATTCCGTCCTCTCCATAATTTACCACGTCACACGGCATGCAACACAAACAAAAATTGCAGGTGTAACGCTAACAGATAAGAAATGAGAGGAGTGGATCAGGGAACAGGCAGGAATATCTGGTATTCGTATGTCAATTAAAATAATGTGCACAAGGGCAGGGTATAATGCCGAGGGAAGATAACAGATGGACAGTAAGAGCGACGGGATAGATACCAATAGAGGGAAAACGCAACAAAGGTAGGCAAAATGTTACATATGGAGCGATGAAATTAAGAAGTTCGCAGGCATAAAGTGGAACCAACTCGATCAGCATAGGGCAAAATGGAAATCGTTGGGAGGCTTTCGTCATGCAGTGGAGTTAAAATAGGCTGATGATAGTGATGATGATTATGATTATGATGATGATGACTGTGGTAGCAGTACCCCTAAACCTGTCACCTTCTTATGCGAACCTCCAACTACGGCCCTAAATACAACCGAACTCTGAAACAAGACGTCATTCCAAAATAGTTAAGTTCTTCGTTCGGGTGTCCCTTTAAACACAACACCAGGGTCGATATAGCGGCAGAGAAGGCGTCATCAACAAAATTGCAAAACGGGTAAAACGAAGAAAGGAAGGTGGCCTAATTGCTCATTCAAATCTGCGCACGATCTGCACAGCGTCCGTGCCAAGTTCGAATCAAATGCTAGAAGATCCACGGGCAATGCATACCGTATAAAAGGAAGGTGCTTCGTACTGATTCTTACTGCTCGATGTAGACGTCAAATGCTATTCGAATTTGCGCGTGTTGTACGACATATTAGCTTGCACTCGTTGACAGTTCCACTTGTTCCTGTGAAAATAAGGACAACGAACTTCATCCTTTGTTAACTCGTGCAGTATAAAAAGAAAGCACACACAGCAAACCGCGCTTCACTTTTCGAAAATATGTACGAACTGCAGAAATCGGCTGTGCACGGGATACTGTGCACTATTAACTGACCGTCACCGGTTATACTTAGCGTTTCCAAAAAGCCGGAGAGCACTACTTTCAATTAAACTCTATGAAGGGTGAGGTTTGTGAGTATTCATGTTTATTATTCACAAGCTCACGATATCATTTTTAACCCTGAAAACAAGAATCTTACATCCTTGAAGCTGATCATTGCGATGTTCTCAGGGCCGGAGCTCCTTGTCAAGCTGCTGTAAAGCAGCTCTTTGCTCCAGTCCTGGTATTTTGTTTCTTTGTAAGAACTGAAATGCAAAATAAACTTTGTCTGTGTGTCTATGTCTATATGTGGCCAAAATCAATAGAAAGGTGCCCAAACATCGATGGCCAGCGTTCAAACGTTTGACACAAGTGCAACAACTGAACCAGAATCGCATGAGGAACCGATTCTGGACGTCGTGGCCTGTGAAAAAGAGTGCAATTGGAACTGCCATTGGCCATGACTTATGCAATTTCAGGACCACTGTTGCATTATGGCACGCTTCAGTCCTGAAACACTCTTACCCAAATTACATCGCTGCCTCCCTCCCGTGCACATAAGCAATCGGTTAAATCAGTCGCCATCTTTCGCGAAAAGAAAAGGGCAAGCCGTGAGACATGCTCACTCGCAATTTTACATAACTGTGTGTATACATAGGAAGCCTTCTATCAGAATAAGCTGTTCTGAGCGCAGCACTTTTTCCTCTCGCTCTTCTACTTTCGTTATGGGTTACGCGCCGCTACAAGAAATCATAAGGTGGTACATCACAGGCCACACTCAAAGTATTCTAGACATATAAAAACCGGTAGCCCAATGATCTAGATTCCTCATCCTGCTCCTGCCCTCTGCCGCCTCCCTCAAGAAAAGAGTTCATCGTGGAATCAAAGGCTGGGCCTGACTGGGCCGTCGCTGGAAGGTCGGGCCGTCGACTCCGTTGCGGCTGTCGAAAGAGGCCGTGAGGATGTTGAGCACCGTGACAGCGAACACGGCAGCGGTGCCGATGTTGTTGAGTATCTCGGCCATCCTGTGGTTCTTGTCCTTGTTGAGGTTGACGAAACCCAGCACGAGGAATAGGATGCCCACCAAGATCTGCACGGCAATCACAAGACCGATTGAGAAGAAGGTAAACGGGGAAGAAATGCGTATTCTGCGTTCAAGTACGTTATCTTTCTGGTTTCTGGCGAAATAACGAAAACGCCGCTCTTGATGCAACAAAATACTTCGTAGAAAACAATGAAATTACAGCGCTTTATGAGCCAAAGCCACAATATTACCATGGCATTTTCCGTTACTTAACGTGGACTTGAATCTGTGTGCACCTAGGTTTGCGCATTCCGTCCTCTCCATAATTTACCACGTCACACGGCATGCAACACAAACAAAAATTACAGGTGTAACGCTAACAGATAAAAAATGAGAGGAGTGGATCAGGGAACAGGCAGGAATATCTGGTATTCGTATGTCAATTAAAATAATGTGCACAAGGGCAGGTATAATGCCGAGGGAAGATAACAGATGGACAGTAAGAGCGACGGGATAGATACCAAGAGAGGGAAAACGCAACAAAGGTAGGCAAAATGTTACATATGGAGCGATGAAATTAAGAAGTTCGCAGGCATAAAGTGGAACCAACTCGATCAGCATAGGGCAAAATGGAAATCGTTGGGAGGCTTCGTCATGCAGTGGAGTTAAAATAGGCTGATGATAGTGATGATGATTATGATGATGATGATGATGACTGTGGTAGCAGTACCCCTAAACCTGTCACCTTTTTATGCGAACCTATAACTACGGCACTAAATACAACCGAACTCTGAAACAAGACGTCATTCCAAAATAGTTAAGTTCTTCGTTCGGGTGTCCCTTTAAACACAACACCAGGGTCGATATAGCGGAAGAGAAGGCGTCATCAACAAAATTGCAAAACGGGTAAAACGAAGAAAGGAAGGTAACCTCATTACTCGTTCAAATCTGCGCACGATCTGCAAAGCGTCCGTGCCAAGTTCAAATCAAAGGTTAGAAGATCCACGGGCACTGCATACCCGTATAGAAGGAAGGTGCTTCGTACTGATTCTTACTGCTCGAAGTAGACATCAAATGCTATTCGAAGTATTCGAAGTAGACATCAAATGCTAGTTGTCGAGGTGCTATCTGTGTCATCGACTAGCCTGCAGTGCGATGGAGACGCTGATGAGCACCACCAGCACGGTGTAGAAGTCGTGGTCGTCTCCTCGCTGTATCACGTTCTTCAGCTGGGTGGCGTTCACCGAGAGCAGGGCCACGTCGAGCATGCCCTGCGCCAGGGTCTTCTTGGTTGCGTACAGGTTCGGGTTCATGCTGGGGCTGGTGCGCACCCAGCCCGTCTTGGTCACAGAGGTAGGCACCACTGGACCGTCACCGTTGACTGTCGGCGATCCACCCTGCGTGAGTTGTAGAGGGCACAAATATTTTACGCTTAGGGGCCAGCCACCGCGCATGTAGCTTGCCCGGCTACATAAACCCATAAGGGACACGGGAACATGTCCGCTTTCCGAGGTTTCCATTTCTGAGGTTAGCCATTTATCCTAGATGTATTTAGATTAACCGCTACTTCGTGAATTTCTATGTTCTAGACGTCCATCTTAATGGTGTTGAGCAAGCTCTGTACGGGACCTTGGAATCCCGAGGTCAGTAGCTAGCAGTCCTGTATTTTGTGTAGGCTGTGACTATAGTATTTAGACGCCGAGTTCACTGGAGTACCCTTAACAATGTTACTAAATGTTAACAAAAATAACCTTCGATCTCCTGTCTAGCGCACACGTACAGGCTTACGAAACTCGGTTTTTTCTTAATTAATATGAGATGTTTGCTTGTAGTGGGCGTGTTATAATCAGTGTGTAACATTGCAGGAAAAGCCCTTGTTTCATACACCGAACACAATATATATAATGGCGACCCTGTGCTCCGGTAACACCTTTGGCAAACTGCATGTTTTCAACGACCCTTAGAGGCAGCCGCGTTGTATCAGAGCATGATGGCTATTGTTTGATCACCGAGCCATTACACCCTGCGACGATGCATTACACCCTGCGACAATAGGCTGCTTTGCTGAGGAAACTGTAAAACCAGTTGATAGAGAATTTGCCCGTGGGCCTGCGCGAGATATGCACTCGGCCAGCATCACTTGTGCTATTCCTGCAGACCCTGCTAATTTACAACCGGTAGAATTAGGCTCGTCACGCAACCGTCAGTTCATATGGAGGAGTTTCTGACATATCGATAACGTCGCACCTTGGAACAGCGCTCTACCACGCAAGCCAAAGCGGCTCAGCAGGCGCCAGCATTACCGGCCGTCGTTACTCCGTCACACTTCACTGACGGGACCTGGCGATATTCACTAGAATGGAGGACCAAGACCACGAGGACCCCCTCTCGCCTTCAACAGAGCGAGCGCATATTGTAACGCAGTTGTCACGATGGAGGACTTAGAACATTGCACCGTTAAAGAAAACCGTTAAAGGTTGTACTCTTTCATGAGCAAGCTTGTGTCGGCAAAGGACGCAACTCTCACTGAGCAACGGCAGCAATGCCCAGTCGTCAGTCGTCGATAAAATGCGATCAGGGCACAGCACACGTGTCATCGCTGATGCTATAGAGTAGTATCTGGAATGTGCTCAACCATACGGGTTGTGCACGCAAACTTAGTAGGACACTTAGAAACATTTAGAATTATTAATAATAGTAAATTATGCGGTTTTAGATGCGACTACCCGTAGTGGAGGGCTAGAGAACAATTTCTACCCCCTGGGGTTCTTTGACCTGAACCTAAACTTCGAAGCTCGAGGTTGCGATCCCGTAACGTCGAGCTTCGCAGGCCAGTACCTATAGTTGCTAAGATACCTCGGCAAATGCATTTGATAAGCTTCACGTACATTGAATGGCGGCTGGCGCCTAGCGATAATATGGCAGATATGTTAGCTGAAACGCGATACAAAAGCAAAGAACGCGTGGAAACGTAACGAATAGGATGAAGCCACAAAGTTGACTAACGGAAATGATCGCCTATATAACGTGGCGAATCAGTGGCATATGAACCTAGAATCGGACTTCGAGGACAGGCCTGCTTTGGAGGAGTCGTTCTCGGAAGTTGTACGCCGAGAACAGTTTGAGCGTTGGAGCGCTAACATGTTTACCAGTGATATCGATGTCATTGTGGACTTCTGCAAACGCTTCGGTGCTTCAGTGGCAGAGGCTGTGAAAATTTGCGTATAATGAAGGGTGCTGTCGACTACGACGACTCCATGACCCTTTAACAATGTTTCCTGAGGCACCGTGTCAGAAAACCGATTCCTCTGTCTCAGAGTTATAACAAATTGCGTAAGCTATTCCGCTGTTTCGGTCAGGAAAACGAACTCCACTGGACAACATGTCCGGCCACCGATCGCTTCTCACAAATATCAGACCTCGCGCGTCAGTGAGTGACTGTAGTATTGTGTACACAGCGCCTGCAACTCGAAGAGCAGCAACAGCAACAACCCATTGAACCCACCCATTTGGCTCCCATACTCCGTCACAGAATCTCAGAACAGAGTGCTGGGGCCCAGCCTGTGCCCAGTCAGCGGCAGCGCGGCGGCACAACTCTACATTACGTCGAGGTACTAAAGGCCAAGGCAGCAGGTACAACTCTCGCCATTTCATGCGTTGTCAACATCGCCTTTTCCGCTCATAACTTCCCTTGCCCCCAGCGCCACGTATACCTTGCGTACGCATGATAATCTAATTTACATGCTGCTCCCCGGCCACACGGCCCAGCATAGATGTCGTCACGTGCTGTCGTATCGATAGGCTCGTCCACAGACCTAGTTATTGCGTTAGTTGGGTCCATTTCCGCTAAGAGAGTTCGTATCTTCAAATAGGTATATCCTGACGTGACTGTCTACCATCTATGCCTCGTAGCTAACCTCCACTGCGTCGCGGCTCTTTGTTACCCGTTCGTCGTGGATCTGCGCAAGGTAGTGAAACTGGCTGTCGCATTCCGATGGCAGGAACTCTGTCGAAGAGTTCAGGTCTTCAAACTCCACCGTCGAATATAGTTGAAGCACAAGTGTGTATAAGGCGCTGTGCATGTGTTCCTGTGGACACAGTTAGGTGTCTCCGTTTCCGCTATAAACTCTGAATATTGGGGAAGGCCTGGGAAAGCAACCACGCCCATTAATGGGCACTATGCGAGCACGGAATACGCCAAACGACGAATAGCAAGCGACAAACGAAGGCCATCCTTCTTTGATCGGCTGCCTCACAAGATCAGTGAATCGAAAGGAGGATTTTGATGCGTCCTATAGCCTCCTGCCCCGCCACGGTGGTCTAGTGCCTATGGTACTCGGCTGCTGATTCGAGGATCGCGGGATCGAATCCCGGCCGCGGCGGCTGCATTTCGATGGAGGCGAAATGTTGAGGCCCGTGTATACTGTGCGATATGTCAGTGCACGTTAAAGAAACGTTAAAGAACCCTAGCTGGTCAAAATTTCCGGAGCCTTCCACTACGGGAGAGAGAGAGAAATAAGGAAGGGAAGGCAGGGATGTTAACCAGTCATGAGTCCAGTTTGCTACCACTACGGCGTCTCTATAATCATAGCGTGGTTTAGGGACGTAAAGCTCCTGAAATCAAATCAAATCATAGCTGCCTGCAGTTCCCGTCTCATCGCTGAGCGCGACCTTCATATCGTTAGGTTTGTCGTCGTTGCATTCTGCTCTCACGACATCCCACTTGTCTGGCGGTTTCTGTTTCTGTTTTATTTTTTTTATCGCCTAAAAACGCGCTGCCCATTGTATGACGGGCGCTTCAACCGCGTGCACATCCATCAAGCTCTAAGCAAAGTTTCCGTCAAAGGACACAAGTACATTCCTCCTGCCACATTCCCTTTCGTTGCCGGCATTCTGCAGCGAAATTTCCGACAAAGCTCTGCTCTTCGAACCACCATGCATCTTTCCAAATCAAGAAAAGTTCCTCTACCAGATCGTAAAAGCCGTTATAACGTGAACACTTCCCTTCTTTTTTCTTATTACTCATCTGGTGATGAGACGAGATGAAGGCATTTTTTGACAACCCCCTTGAACGCACGCAGTAAATGCTTCAAGTATTCTTTTTTGCCCTAGGACAATCAAAAACCGAAGTGGACTTTGTACCGAAATGGTTACCCAGGATATCTTGTCCATAATTGAAAAATGTCTGGAAATGTCACAAATTTGTAACAGCTTCTGTCTCACCACATATTCATTATTTATGCGCCAGGAATTATTTAGCCATGTTCGTATAATGCCTGCATTTCTTAACTATTTGCGTGTGTTTAAATGTTTTATGTTTATATGTTTACACGCTCTGCTGTCATATAAGATTCCAGCATCCATAAAGTAAATTAAAGAAAAGCTTCATGAGACCCTTGCAGTATCGGGCGCCTGTGGCCTTTACCAATAATCATCATCATCATCATCAGCAGCAGCAGCAGCAGCCTGTTTAGGTCCACTGCAGGACGAAGGCCTCTCGAACCACCATGCATCTCTCTAAATCAAGAAATGGCTGTCGAACTTTGTTCAACGTAACAGCTTCTTGGAAGCATGTAGACTACTGGTCCCAGACTAAATGTCGCATTGCACCAAGAGACTCAAATCGGCATCGATGCGCTCAGTACCATCAGTCCTCCTCAAAATTCACCTTCCGATCTGCCAGATAATCGATCGCCGACGTTCTCTCATCTATAACGCCCCGAGCTTATTCCATGTGCTGCAGGTCCCGCCATCTTTTCGACGTTTTAAACCGGGCCGGTTGAAAACGTCGAATTTTTGTGAATGCGTCGACACCAGTTCAGATCTGCCATTGCGGTAACGAACACACCACGTTTCCGCAGCGGAATGTCTAAATATATATTATACTGCACGTTTATAGCAGGTTTCGCGAGATGTCATCAGGCCGACGAACACCCCGCCGGCCACTCCATTGGATCTCGTTAAGAAAAAAAAAATGGATCATTTGGTGCTGCGTTGAATGCCGCCGCCTTCGTAAGGTGAAAGTACGTTCCTTGCTTCATATGGATTATATGCTTTTGATTATTTACGGGGCGCCGAGTTCTAGATATCGGTACGTTGGCCGTTGAAAGCCTCTAGATTGTGCTTTCTGGAACTCAGCGCAGTAAATTGCCCCAGATTGAAGCGAGGAGGTAGTGTCTACCCAACAGTGCATTGCGTAGCATCTTGTTCTACGACGTCACGATAATAATGGTGTACCTTATATATTTATGGTCATATACAGCCTTATTGAAGGCCCAGTAAGACTTAACGCGACTCGGGCTTAGGTCTCCCAAGGAGAAACGTCAAGGCCCTGCCTCAATGCCTAAATAACATTCTCTGTGGGTATAGTAGCCCTTACCATTATCCTCGGTAATGGCGGCGACTCCTCGGGGATGAGCGGTGGAGACGCGGTGTGCGATGCCGGCTGGTGCAACTCGTATGACCCGCTCATGTCTGGCCCGCACTCGAGCTATTCAGCAGTGCCTTAGCCGTTCGAAGATTTGGGCAGTGATGTGCCAGTCCAGCGTAACAGGAAATAATGACACGTCCGTTCGCCCCTCACTCAGCTTACAGTTCAGGTCATCACACATGTGTCATCGCGGTTTCAGCTTAAAAGGTTTCAATTCCGCTGTTGTCCGAACCAGACACCCGCACTTCTTCCCCGTGAAGTTGTGTAACGTTTCCAGAAAATCCTATGTCCACAGAGCAGTTCACCAGGAACTCGTCTTCCTCTCACCGGAACTCACTGGCGCTAAATCCGTGTGACAGGTGGCGCCAAGTCACGCTAAACACGGTCTGAGCAAAGCGCACACCCGATTCACGAAACGACGCGCTTATTCTCCAGCCAAACCTTTCTATCTACACACAGTCGCCGGCAAACGTAGAACTACGCAGCAACCAGCGTAATCTATGCACACAAGGCGACCGATGTCGCCCGCACTCTCCAAGGCGATTCACGCGATTACAGCGGTCGCGTCCACAACAGCACATCGACTGGTCTCCGCAGAACAGTTTGGTGTGCGATGTGTATTGCGATGGACCAACTACTGGGCTCCTGCCGTTCGGTGCTGGTCGAGAACGGAAATGTGACGCCGCAACCTTCGCTCACCCATGCGTGGTGTGTTGCGTCTATGCGTGTTTATAGCTGCACTGGGAAAGGGGGGTAGGGGTCCGAAACCGCGAGCACACGTTCTGCACTGCCGACCACCGTTACGTGAACGCACCCCGTTCGTCCAGACGCCGTCAAAGCCGTCAGACCATAGCCGCGGATGCGGCAAACGATGCAGCATTGGTCACGTGGTATCCTGTCTTCCCGGTATGTGCAATTACATTTGCGGCGCGGCAGGTGTGTCTCGGTCTGATGAGCTCCCCGCCTGTCAAATATGCGACCGAGCCATTGTTACACATTTCAGGCTCTGCGCACGGAAATCAACTATTTCTATTTTTTTTCTTTCTTTTCCGCGCTTATTTTCCTTTGTTTCAATTCCCGTTGCCCTGTTTGACGCTGATTCATGTTCCTTTCGCAGAAACATAAATATAGGAGCAGCAGCTGCAACAGATCCGACACTGAAAGTGACAGATGGAATGCGTCAAATTCCTTCACCTGACACAAATGAACACCTCTGCGAAGGTATTTGGAAATGTGCCATCGCGTCTGGCATTGCCTTGACATATGCTGCTCGGTTTATTAGCTTTAGTAATGTAGGGCAAGGCTTTTTGCTTGCGCAGCCTTTAAGTGGAAGGGCTAACAGACGCAGGATCTGCAATGAGCAAACAGCGCCTAGCTTCAACACGACACGCTGCCCATATGTAAACATACACCTCCAACATCATGTAACTGGTGCGGCGCAAGTACTCGCGACAGCCGATAGAAAGAAACGTATTTTTGGCTATTGAAAAAAGCGGAAACAAACAAAAAAAATTATGAAATTTATGTCGGATCGCGTGCAAAGATATTATTGCTGAACACAAAATAAGAACAGAAAAATTCAGCACAAATCACCATGACAGTGATTATCTATATTAACGCGATAGCCCGTGTTCCCGTCGCAACCCATCATTAGCGTAAATCTATCACACGGTCTCCGGTAATGGCCCGCCTTGCTCTAAAGAAGTCTGAGAACTCTGCGTCAAGTACAGTGGACAGATTCTGCAGACAGTGCAGTATTGAGGTGCACTTCACCGGTAACAGACCACCCAAACAAGCGCACCTGACCACGAGCTCTCGGAAAGGAGGTACAGAAAGTTGCATACACATACCCAGGTTCTTTTTGCTGAATGACGCCATACACAACAACGCCGAGAGCTAACGCATCTAACGATGTAAGTCAGAATGGGCTCAAAAGAAACCGCAACAGGGCAAGGTATAAACACACCCGTTCCAAAGTGCGTAAACTCAACCAAAGTAATGCTCTCGCATCTAAAGATAGCCAGTGCCAGAACAGCTGAGGAATGAAAAGCGGATTGGGATACTGAAGAGTCTCTTTTCATTCGCCTATCCTGAGGCCAGTGAAAATGTGAATCAGCTGTAGTGTCGCCAGGCGGTCATCGCACGTCATGTCTACATTTAAGGAGTGCTTGAGTCCACCCGTACTGACACGCGAATTACCAGTGAATGCCTCAGTTCGCCGCCTCGACATCAAAACACTGCAAAATAATGTTTAGCGCAAACTGCACATGCTGGATATATGAGCGACATACTGGTTCATGAGCCTCGAGCCATGAAACCATTTTTGCCTTTCAGAGCAGTTCACAGCAAGTTGGCAAAGAGAGGCATAGTGAACTCTTGCTTAAACAGCACCCTTGGCCGTTCCTGTTTCCATAGGATGGACTCCAGCTTCCAAGATCAGGTTGCTCAAGTTAAGGGCGACTGGTTACCCAGATTCACTTCTCGTTTCCGTGGCTGAATCAATGAAAAGGAAGTAAAAAGTTCCGAAGAGGCGAGAACGCTGGTGCTAATACCCTTAACACAAGTAAACGTGACAAAGTAGCGGCGATCCCATACGTGCACCAGCTATCACATGGGATGAAAAAAGTAAATCAACGCATGGGCGTGCCGGTAGTTTTCTTAGCGCCTTGCAAGTTCTCCCAACTTGCCAGGATGACGTGCTCTGGGAACAACGCTTTTGCAATGTCAAGCACCCAAAAAAATTTAAAAAGAGAGAATCTAGTTTGTCTGATGCAGCATTGACGTAGTGTACGGTGTTCTGCTACCATGAGGTGCCTGTTACATTGCACAGACTGGAGGATGTCTTAATGAGCGTCTGAGTGAACACGCACGCAATGTACGCAATGTAAACGAAGGTTTCTTGGCACAACATGCTAGCACGTGTGGCTACCATGCGCAATTTAAAAACATAACTGTAATCTAAAGGCATAAGATAAACGCACCCGTCCTAATTGCTGAAGCTGAAAAAATGGCGCGAGAACCAAACCCCTGCGTTAGCAAGCCGTCTATTGCTCTCTCGGATGAAGAGTCGCAGTTCCTTGCCAATGACGCGCATGCATGCGTCAGTGATTCTTCTCTTTTGCCGCATGCTTTTCTTGTCTAAGATTGGCGTGCTCTGTCTCTCGCCATTGAATTGCTTATCTCATGGTTTTCCCTCTGTCACTTGCTGTTACGCCCCCGCGTATATACGTGTTCCTTCAGTAATAAAGCTTCAGTTGAGTCTGCGCTTGCTTGTCTCTGTCTCGTTCGTTGTCGTTGTTTGCTTCGGTGCAATATACCTAGATCATGTATCACCAACTTGCCAGTCCTACAATCTGATTGCTTAAATATATCCGTAGGGCCATGATTTCGACGCAGACCTCCACAACCACACCGTCCCCCCCCCCCCCCCCACCAGAAAAAACATAAATAAACAAGTTTGTATGTATAGATATACGCGCGCGCATAAATACACACAAACATAAGTAAAGGTAAGTCACCCCTGCGTGAAATGAAGTCCTGACCACGCCCCTGGTCCTTCGTGAGAGCGTTGGCGCCGACTGCCGCAACAAGGGTAACGATACCTCATAGCTACGTTTATATCTAAACGGTGTGGAACCTATTTATGTAGACTATGATCTATGAGCATCAACGCATCACCTACAGCTCAAGCCAACAAGCAAAAAATTTCCAAGAGACACTGCTACGACCGTTGGTTGCAACGACACAGTGGTGTATCTGGAGGCAGCACGTTCAACCATGCATGGAAAACAGCAACTTACAGGAGGGCTATTCTTCGTGTGCGTTTGCGTCACATATGTGACATTCGAGTAGCCGCAATATTATTCTTATGTCTGAAAGGTGATTACCTTAGCTGCTCTAGGCTTATCTGAAGACGACACCTCCCAACATATTTAGCACCTATTGAAAAACAATACGACCTACAAAAGGTACACGTAAAAGCACCAATTTCTTACTCTGACGAGCCGGGGTGTCCTTTCAGCGACGCTCAAGGCGGAGCACCGAGCCGCCAGCTAAACCACCCATTCGGGATAAATTCCTGAAAGCAATTACAATGGTGGCGTTGCTGGCCGTTGACGCTGGCAATTCCATTGTTCAGCATTCTGTGAGTACTTGCGCCGTTGTAGTGTGGGAGTATCCACGTGTGCACGTGCGCGCGTGTATTTGCAACTGCTTCTTCAGAAACAATACACCGTGTCATGAACTCTAGGCCCAGTTCACGGTCGTCGATCACCGGGTGTCAATGTTCAATAATTGAGGGCCTTGCACCGGGTGGAGGATTGCATCCGGGGCGGGCCATGCGCTGACGATCGACAACAGTGAACGGGGAAAATAAGAACCCTGTTGAACTCCAGATGAAGCTTTGTGTGTTTTAGGGCAGCTGATCATTTACCGACTGATAAACGAATGATCCCTCAAGGATTCCTCTATGTCAGCTTTACAGAGAGTACGCTCTAAACCGCAGTGACGGTACTTTCAAGTGGAAGTGTAATCTCCAGCGCACGCGTTATACGGTTAAACATTATCATGTCACTAATTCCCGAATGACTTCAGGCCCACGGCTTGGTATTCAAGGCAGAGGGGGGATGGAATGAAGAAAAGGCATGCAGGTTAATAATAATAATAATAATAATAATAATAATAATAATAATAATAATAATAATAATAATAATAATAATAATAATATGAAGAAGAACAATGGGGTTTACGTGCAAAAACTAGCTACGGTTATGAAGCAGACACCCGTAGCGGAGGGCACCGGAGTAATTTTGATTCAAAGGCCACGTAAACCTAAGTACACGAACCCTTTCTACATTTTGCCTCCATTGGAATGTGGCCGCCGGGGCCGGACTTCGACCCCGCGGCCACGAGCTTCGCAAGTCAACACCTAGCCGCTGAAAAGGCATGGGGACGTTTAACTATAAACGTTGTCCAGATCGCAATCCTATACGTGTTCAAGATCACTGAAATCTGCGGATGCCTCGTGATGTTCGTCTTCTACCTGGATTCCTTTAGGACGCTCTATTGCGCCTTTAGGCTCATTGTTCTCCGCCAGCAAAAACTGGTCTTTCTTGGTCTGAACCATAGTCAGGTAATAATCGGGACATCTCCATGCTCGCTTAAATTTCTCACTTTTTCTTGTGAGCGTATGTCTTGGCATTTCTCACCGACAGCGCGAATGTGTTTTTTAGACGTATAGGAGCGTCGGTGCATGTTATTCATCAGCACTCATACACGCCAAAGATCCTCGCTGCACTTAGCACTATTTAGCGACAGCTCTGCTATTACCAGGGGGTACACAGATCATTACCACCACTATCAATATCATAATCATCAGCCCATATCTGCTACAGGGAGAAGGCATGTCCCGATGATCTCCAATTTGCCCTATCTTCGGCAAGTTCGTTCCATTCAATGCCGGTAAACCTCTCAAATTCGACGCCCCAGCAAACTTTCTGCCTCCCTCTGCTCCGCTTTCTCTCTCTTTGCCGCACACTCAAAGCTGACTAGACCTCAGTCTTTCACAATGAGGATGTTGCAAAGGAGATCTCTCCCGTCGAGGAAGCTTAGCCGATTTGCTCCGAACATCGGCCCCCGCTTCCCTGAGTGCAATGAAGAGTATTGCTCGTTAGCACACATGCTCTGGCAATTTTTTTGCGTTGCGAAACGCCTCTCATAATAATCGAGAGGACTGCGAGTAAGTTCTTATAGAAGCGGCGATCTCAAGGACTAACTGAGGGTTGTCCAGATGGCCCGCGAACGGGCACAGGACCGTGCTCTTCCGGCCCCAACGTGGGTGCAGCCCGCAGCTACGACTTAGCAGTTCCTTAGGGCCTAAACAAAGTCTGTCTGTCTGTCTGTCTGTCTGTCTGTCTGTCTGTCTGTCTGTCTGTCTGTCTGTCTGTCTTTTCCTTCTTATCGAATCCACTCTGCTGTTCTCACTGTCCATGGTTTGTCTGTCCTACGCATTACGTGCCTCGTCAGGATACACTTATTTCTCTTATTTCAGCTGCCCGTGTTTTCGTCCCTGATACATTAGATAGCGCTCGCGCAATCTTAACTCGCAAAACTTAACGTTATGCCTTCCATTTTTTGTTCGCTTGTGCACTGCATGGTTTTAACATGTTCTTGAGCTTTCTAATTATCGCCTGTATTTCAGCATCGTATGTTATAATACTGGGAGAGTCGTCCGATAAACAACCAAATCAAGGAAAGAGCGAATACTATAAGAAAACAATGCAAGCAGCAGGAACCTTTGAATAATAATAATAATAATAATAATTGGCAGATCCCACGTGCAGTGGGAATCAAGGAAATGAGAAGCACGCATAAGGAACGTAAAATGGACAGCAGCATTCGATGCGTTACAAAATTTCGACCAAAAATCAATCACCAAAATACAGAGGTAGTTGCACTACCAAGTGCTGTGAACAAAAGGCGACTCTGGTGAGCGATTCATATAGACGGTACGAAAGCTTCGTTGTCACTTAATTCTTGTGGTGACCTCTCCACACAACGTAGAAAACGTTCGCTAAGCAACGATAGAAGTCGGACAACGTCAAGAAAAAAGAACGCCGGTTCCACGCCGACTACATTTGGTTAAACACCTGTGCTGCGGTAATTGTGTCAAGTTGACTATCACTATCACGTACACTATTAGTAATAGGGACACTATTAGTAATAGGGACACTATTAGTAATAGGGACACTATCAGTATCCCTATTACTATCATATGCGGATCCCTGAGGGCAAGGATGTGAGTAGTCGGTCGAAGGCAAGCGCGGTTCCGCTTTTCTCTCCAGCGCAACCCAAGATATCTTCCTTTATTCTTTTTTCATTCTTTCCCTTCCTTATCTCTTTGTATATTGCGAATAATCACTATCACTTATCAGTGTGGGTAGTGGGTCAAGGGCATTAGCGGCTCCGTTTTTCCCTTCAGTGTGGCAGCTCATGAACTGCGCATACGCCTTACAGATCAAACTTGAGCTTAAAGAGCTCAGCTGTTGAAAATACAGTAAATAAGAAAGGCAACCGAGCTTACCGAGTTTGTCATTGTTGGGCTGACGCGGCTGATCATGTCATGTATGAAAACACGACTTTGCACAGAGCGCTCCCTTTTCCCACGATGCACCTTTTCTTACATTGCACAGAATGTAGCTGGTCCGGTACAGTTGCATGCGACAAGTCACGCGACGTGAATCTTACAATGAGCCACGTGCAGTCGTCCGCAGGCACACGCGCACATAAAAAAAGAACAGGAAAAAACTTCCAGGATGTAACTTGAAGTTCCTCCTCACTCACAACACTTCAACACGAAGAAAGGCTAATGTATATCGCTAGCTGTGGAAAGGTGTCGAAACTGCTTCGTGTCTGTATAATTAAAGACACCACGTAACCATGAAATAGCCGTTGTTGCATGAAGTCATGACCACAGTAACCACTTGTGGATCTCCATGCAGAAATCCATTGTCACTTCACGGCCTCTTGTGCGAAAAATCCTCGCGGACGACGGAGTTTGCAGACGTTCTTGCCAAAGGTCATACCGTCCCTGACGGACGGTCATGCAAAAATCGTTGCCAGGTAGACGCGTCGTCTCGCGGCAAGGTCACTAACTTCGGTTCCGTTGGTTCGATGTCACTGTTTGTACTATGCTAATGAACTGTGGAAGCGATGCCACAACGATATCGCGTGGCTCTTCGCGCGGGAAGCGCGGCCCGTGACCGCTCTGCGGACGTGCCAACGCCGTCAGTTGCCATGGCAATGCGTTTCGCCGTTCGCTGGTACGCGGTTGAATGCCGCCGCCCTTTCCCGCTTTCTCTTTTATACCAATACATTTTGCCTTTGCATAGCAACCACCGATCGGTCGGTGGTCCATAATGTATGTTTGAAGTAGGCGTCTGTTTGGCTTGCGGTTTTATTTTCTACCCTATGGGGGGATGATAGTTTCTCTTGATCCCTTTTCAATCTGGAAGACGAGAGATAGTCAGTTTGCTTCATTTATTTTTGTTTTTTACACTGATGTTTAATCTATGACACGCCACAACATATCTCTTCTTTATTTATTGACTTCTTTCTGCATACAAGCTTTCCTTACACAAGATATGCATACGCTTAAGGTCGACCTCTACAGAGACTTCTCTTGTGCCCCTGGTGCAAGCTGCCCACATTTTTCTTTTTTTTTTTTTGCGATGCAAATTTGCTTTAAGGCATAATGCTTGGAGTCCACACTTGCTCAATGCAATATTTAATGTTCGTCATAACTATATGTTGTCCAAATCAACAGACAGTATAAGGGCCATAAAGTAACTGTTCATTTCTCAACCTAACCAATCTTCCTCGCTTACAAGGGTTATGACAAAGCATTATATCTTCTACATCTGAACATGAAGCTATGTTTGTTCACCAAATACACAAGTCAAGAGCTTTGCAGACTCTAAGCAACCCAATATCAGAGATGAACTGCAACATCAAAGGTCTTTCTTCAGGCACAAAACATTTGGCTTGAGCTGCAACACAGTGTAACAAGTCACAGTGCACCGCTGGTGCACAAGGTCAGCTACAGTGAGCTGCTGACACGCCTTGCCTACCAATACTTCAGTGTTGCATAATAATGTCATTTCAGACGCAACATTATGCAACCTTACCGACCCCTAGTGCCTCTCATATTCATTACTGGTGCTATAGGTCTTCGCCTCCAGCAACTGTTTCACAAGATGTATCACCACTCCTTACTGCATGACCAATTACTTCTTCGCCCACATCACATATCCCGCCGCATTGATCACCATCACAAAGTAGGTATCCCTTCATGCAACACAAAAACTTTCTTCAATTCATTCTTGCCTCATACATCAAAGGAGTGGAACAGACTTCCCGGTGACATCGTCACTATAAATGATAACAACTTGTTCCGTGGTGCATTAGCCAGCATTGTATGATTGTATAATTAGGCTTTTTATTGTATTAGCTAACATTGTATAATCACGTTTTGAGATGTATTAGTATATATATGTATTAACTAAGATTGTATTATACGAGTTTTAGTTGTATGATCTAACTGTATTCACTGCTTTTTGTTCAATCTTGTTCAATTATTTTCTGTAACCCACCCCCCTCTGTAATGCCAATTGGCCCTGAGGGTAAAATAAATAAATAAAATAAATAAAAGAGTAAGCAAGGGTAAGCAAGAGTGGCAAGGGACAGCACAAGGTTATATCAAGATATTTGTGGGGATAAAGTGGCCACATTTGAGTGCGCCTTGGCAAATTGAACTGTGAGAGAAGCTTCTGCCCTGCAGTGCAAGTGCAGACAGGCTGACAATGATCATGACTTGT
Organism: Hyalomma asiaticum; assembly: GCA_013339685.2. Taxonomy (NCBI): domain Eukaryota; kingdom Metazoa; phylum Arthropoda; class Arachnida; order Ixodida; family Ixodidae; genus Hyalomma; species Hyalomma asiaticum. The sequence goes on along the minus strand of CM023489.1, from coordinate 58,015,038 downwards.
GCCATGCAGGTTATATGGTATACAGCAGGACTTCGCTGGCACACTGCTGGAGAATAATACAGTGAAAGCTCGTTATTAATTGTTTATTAAAGACGATAGTCTTTCTTGGGATACTTCAACGCAGAAATTTTGGTCTGTCGTCTGTCTGTCTGTGTGTGTGTGTGGGGGGGTTTGTGTGTCTGTCCTGCTACGAAAGGTGAACCCCTTCCTCAACGACCACCCAGCTTGAACTGGTGGCTACCTTCATACTTCTGAACACAGTCGGCCAAAAAGCAAATATTACGCATGAGGCGCAACATCAATACGTATGTATTGGACGGTGTGTTCCTTTAGTAGAAAATACATAGATGTGTAATTCTAAAGACCATAGTGCTTGTTAGGATGCGCAAAAGCGGACGTTTCCTGTACTAGGCAAGCTTCTTGCGTTTCCCGTAACCATGGCCAGATGGAGCCCTTATCTCGCGCTCGTGCCGAACGGAAGGCAGGGAACGGCTGCCCGCCACTCCGGCCGGTCCCTTTCTCTCCTCGCGTCTCTTCGTTTTCCCTCTCGCTTGCGCAACTCCTCGGGGGGAATAGAAACACGCGAAACGGGACTCATGTAGTACGGCCGGTAGAAGGCTATCGTCTTTCGACGGCATTTGCAGCGAAGCACGGAGATACGCGACCAATTTTTTTATTTCAAAGTACCTTGCAGGCCCCATGGGGCATTCCACAAGGGGGGGCAAAGGCGATGTTTTATTTTATATTTTTATTTGAAGCATACTGCTAGCCTCACATTTGAGGCTGTTGCAGGAAAGGGGATGATACAGATATTCAAAAGCAAAAGAATTCAATAGGGATGTGAAAGGGGGTAGCTTCGTTATATCCGATAATTCGTTATATATGTGTAACGTCAGGTCTGTTTTACAGATGCAATATTTTCACTTAATTTGTTATAACTGATTATTCATTATTTCGGAAGTCCGAAAAGCACACAAATGTGTTACTACTTCCAGAAGGGTCAGATATGGCTTAACACTATTGATGCGTTGCCTAAATTGTTGTGAGGCAGCCAAGCCATTGGTCAGGGTGTAGATTATAGGTGTCATGAACTGGTATTCCAATGCACAACGAAATAAAGTAGATCCATCCAGGTTTTATGTACACTTCATCATAACGAAATAATTTCATGTGAAATCATCTGGAAGTTTAAAGGTATATGACACCAAAATTTTGCCGTTGAGGTAGACTGTGCAATTGATTTCCGGGGACATGCAAATATCTGCCAAACTTCAACAGCAAATGCAGTAGCTTGGTGTTACATTCCATCAATGCTGAATTTCAGGTACACGATCAAGCGGTGTACGCTGCACCTCAAGAAATCGACATTACGTTATGCGACTGGAAAGGACCCCCAGCTTCCAAGACGTCACCACGGCAGCCGAGTAGCAACAACTTCATAGCTGCCATTGCCCTTTTGCCGCATTTGCACTAGTAGGCTTCCGGTGATACCAGCCTCGAGAAAATAGACACCAGGCAATGATAGCAACCACAAGAACACACAAAACATGCAGCCAGCAAAAGAACGTGAGCAGGTGTTTCAGGCCACGCTGAAGAGCGTCGCGGTACTCTGTGCTCATACGGTCGAATTTCTTCAGCGCGTAGCCAACGCTAGGTGGCGCTAGTTGCGACCAGGTAGCTTGTAGCTCTTGAAGCTCTTCCGAAGTGGAACTTGTCGGTAACAGTGACTGTGAACATCATTCTGTTGCGCACTACAGCAAATGATGTGCAGTGCTATGACTAACTGCTACAGCTACAATTTGCAGAAAAGGCCAGATGAACATTTTTGTGTTAGCACCCTTTTAACGTGGCAGCACAAAGAAAGAAGAGTGTCTTATGCAGTGTGTGTAAAGAAGCAACTATTTCCGATTTAGATGCAAGAAGTATCACTGCTTGGACTAGGCAGCTATAACCACACGCTTTATTAAGTCTACATGCCAGTCAATAAAAATACACATGAATGGCCTGTAACGTAACAATCCCTTTCACTTAATCCCACTCAATTCTCATTCACCAGTCACAAACAGCTGACGCTAGTGATAATTAGGCTTGGTACTGCCTTGTCAAGCACGCAAGTGAGTGTAATAAAATGGAATGAAAAGGAATTACCCTTTGCATTACACTTGCCAAGGTATATTTTACAGATTTTTGATGATGGTAAAGTAATGAAAATGAAATATGGCAATTAAATGTGTTGTTCACACACAAGGCAATCACGTATTCTCGAGCTGTTTTTGCTGGTATTTGTTTATCACAGCGTAGATGTCTCGCATGGCTTCCATCTGCTCCTTTTTGTTCAGTTCTCTGATGCAGCTGGCCACATACATGCAAAAGTGGTACACCTTGTCCCTCTGAACACAACTTTCCTTGCGCTGATCGTGAAGCATCTTCAAATGTTCTATGCAAGTTGCCATTGAGTTGGCCATGGTTGTCTCCACTGACTGTAGGTCTTGGTTTGCAGCTTCTGTCGTGTGAGTGGGTGTTACCACACTGGAAAAGAAAGTTAAAAAAAAAAATGACAGATTTCAGAATGACTGTTTATAGATCATATTCCAAGGCAAAAACAGGAACATGAGAGATACCACAGTGAAGGAATCTCCGTTAGCTTATTACAGGGTTTGTAGAGGTCTCGAAGGAAAAATTTCAAGGGTCTTTAAGAACTTTCAGGACTCTATTCAAGGTCCCTTGACAGGTCTTTTTTTTCTTCCGCGATGAAGATCTTCAGACAAGCTTCTCAAAAGCCCCAACACAGTCATCATGCAAAAACAAATGTCACAATGTAAAACTGCTTGTACTACACACAAAAAATTAATGGAGATAACCTTGCTGAGTGTAAAAACGCAGTTTTGTTCATGTCACCATAAGTATCATGCAGAATAAGACATTGTTCTAGTAATTACAACTCAAATGAAAACAAAATTCACCAACAAGAAGTGTCTTCATGCTGACAAGTAAGAATTAAGATTTGGTATTATTCCACAAATTCAGGGTTTTCAAGAGACTTGAAACAGACCTTCGATATTCAAGAGTATCAAAAGTATAAAGGACCTGGCACACCTTGCATTATCAGTATCTGAATTTTCATTATAACACAATATAAAATTCATTACAAAGAAAATGTGAATCTTTGAGCTTGCTATAGCAAAAAGGAGTTGTTCGTAAACAAAGAAGGCACAAGCCATAAACAAACAAGGCACAAGCCACAAACCTTAAAAAAGACAGGAACTGCCAACAATGGTCTTGCCTATCATTTACTGAATTTTGGGTGTGCGCCTGTGACGGATGCAATTTTCCATGCGAGCCTTTGATGGGATCAGTGCTACATGAGAAATGCCCAATCAAGTGTACCAATTGCGATTGGCAAGTGCATCAGCAAATGTAAAATCCCATTTGCTGATTGTACTGACCATCAGCACCTATAATGCTATGCTGTACAGTCTAACCCACTTATAATGATACCAGTTTTAACAATATATCGGTTAAAAAAATGAAAAGCTCCTACACTGTAAACTTTTGCAAGTTTGCTATGGTAAAATGAACCGCTTACTACAATGCCCTCATACCGCATTATCGGTTATAATATCAAGTCTGGCTGCTAGGTGCCATGCAGAAAAGTGATGGAACATGATTGTTTGGTTTTGGTTGTTTTTAAATGGTGCATAAGCAACTTAGGCTATCACTGATGGAACATGTACTCCTTGATAAGGAAGAAAGCAAAAAAGTCAAGCCACTACACCTCCCCCGACGGCCATCGCGCACACACTCGTACAATACCAACCATCCTGCAGTGGCTGCGGCCTTCTCAAAACAGACAAGCCTTGCATGCCTTTTCCATTGCCCTTCCACCCCTCTAAACGTGAATAGGGCCACTCTGGGCTACCTCTCAAAGCGTGAATAGACTGCCCCGAGTGTGCTGCCTGCGCAGTACCCGGAAACTCGGGCTCCTCAGAAATCCTCAGAATTCAACTTGTGCCATCTGTACACTGGGAGCACATTAGCTGCTCCCCTCCCTCTCCCTGCTCCGGCCTCTCTTCACTAATTCCCATGACCACCGGCCTCCAGCGCCACCCATGCAACCACAGCTGTCTGAACGTAACTAGTAGATTAGTTTGAACTTAACGCGAGTGTTGGTAAAGTTGGTTGGAGTGGGCTGTTTTGTGGTCTTCACCCGTTGTATGCTTGTGACCCTCAACGTTTCATGCGTCGCACCATTCGTGGATCATGCTATGATGCACGAATACCTCACAAAGAGTACTGCAAGAATGTCGAAGGGCTCTTTACGACAATTTGCGAGAATGCAGTTGAAGCATGACATGGCCTACGCATTTCACTGTGTCCCATTGTTCATGTCGCAGTGCTTTAGGCGCTGCACAGTGCACCATTTGTGTTGTCTTCTGAGCATTTCATGCATCCTTCATTTCTCTTCATTTTCCGCACCTGTATAACACCCCGTCATATGAATTTCTTGGTTTTCATTGACAAAATGTGACACAAGGGTCTCCTGTGTTCAAAGGGGAACTTAATTTTATGTGTTCCTGTGTATGCTATCACCATCATACGCAGATACTGAGTGCTTCCCCATCTTGTAAAGGTTCTAGTACACGTAAGAACACATAAGCTTGAATTCCTGTTTCCACACAAGAGACCCTTGGCCTCACTTTAATGTCACTGAAAACAAGACAGTCACATACCGTGCCTGTATATATCTCTTATACAAGCACAGAAAAGAATGAGATATGGCAGATGTATGAAATGGTCACTGACTACAAAACAACACAAATGGTGACTGTAAAGCGTTCAAACACGACAAAATAAGTAGGGGTGTGCGAATATTCGAAATTTCGAATAATTTTCGAATAGCGTTTGCTATATGATTCAACTCGCACTTAAATTTTACTATTCGAACTATTCGAGGCTGGTAATTAAGGGTAAAAAATACGCTATGTAGTGTGTGAAGTGGGCCATTCCCGCATTGAGTCTGCTTCCCCGCATAACACCCGTGTACTGCAGCGAAGCTAACCTTCGTGTATTGCGGCGAAGTTAGCTCAGCTTTCTGTTGCACAATTCTCTGTTAGACTGTGCCTCAGGACTTTGGAATAATACTGTGGCAGTACACTAGTCATGCAATAAATATTTTTGCCCATGTTGAGCAGAACATTTCTTGACAATTTGACATGGTATTAGTAAAGAAATATACGAAGATTATTTAAAAAATATTTAATTTGATTTGCACTTTAACATAAGTATTCAAATTCGCTTCGCATTCAAAATGTTGCTATATGCACAGCTCTAAAAATAAGCAATAGAATACAATGAAATGCGTAGGCCACGTCAACAATGCAAAGCACATCATGCATGTGCGCATGAGTGTGCAAGCACCAATGCACAGCGCAGCACGCACGCAAGAAAAAAGCAAAGCAGACGCTCAGTGTACAGACAAAAGAAACAGTGCAGGCAGCATGTAAGGGGTAGAAAATGAGGAGGGAGGCAACACACACAGATGTGCAATGTGCACATCTGTGTGGCATTCAAACAAGAGTTAAAGGTGAGGTAACATATTGCGCCACGTGCAAGAATGGATGTATACTTGACGTGGGCCAACCACAAACGCCGACGGCATCATGGTGACGGCACGGTAGCTCATGGTACAACGTGTTGGCACCTACGTCAGTGCAGAGGACATACGTCCATTTAGCCGAAGAAAAGTGTAGGCTACAGTAAGCCGATGCGTGTATCATAAGCGTCGATCTTTGACATATCCCTACGGGATCGAGCAAACTTGGACAAAAGCATGCAAGTTATAGTAGAACATATATATCGTCTATTACATTGCTATGATAACAGTTAACACACATTGGATGTGCAACTGATCCAACATAAGCACCATCACTACAACAGCTCATGCAATAGGTTTCTTTACCATCTGTACTGCGTGGGATGTGCCACCATAGCCTTGTGGCAGCATGCTTGCTTGGCACCACCAGGACCAGCGGTTCAATTCCCCGCACTGCTTGGTAGGTTGTGTGTCTGTGTGCATGTTGTGTGTACTTTTCAAGCTACAACAAAAGGTATGGCTTTCTTGTTTTAACTGTGCTCTAATGACGTGTTACATGTATTTTCTAGGTGCTCCTTGGCTAACATGGGCTCGTTGAAAATCAAACAAATGTGGCACATGCATAGCTGCTTACGATGGGCCAAGCACTGTGGGTATGGGCCGCACACTGACTGCGGCATCGTTAGTAGTGACATACATGATGAGTATATCACGTTATTCGTGTAAAGATCAGTCATGCATGTTCCTAATACATCTATACGCTACCATGCAAACTTGGGGTACACCAGGAGAACAAGATAAGGAGAGCATCGGGATGTAGGCAGCTAGATAGGTAGATAGATATGGTCAAATGACTCAGGTTCACCAAAAATGCTTCGCATTAAAAAACAAAATAGAGCGAGCTTATTCTTAAGGTCCCGGCAGTCCCATGCCACCAATTTCCAAGAAGAGGGGGCGCCCTCCTAAGTGTACAGTACCTTCCTTCTGCCGAGCACCAGGCCGGAGGCGCGCTTGTCCCTATTTTACCGGTAGGTACCCAATGGCAGTGGCGGATGCTCCATGCCTCCCACAGCGGTGGCAGATGCTCAACCGTTTCACTAAAGCCGCGGTGGTTAAAGCATGGCCAGGGGACCTGCCATGTCCTTATGGGGCCACCTTTCGAGACGAGTACACGTAAACAACAGAGCGCCAGGTGTGTGCTCCTCTACCCATTTTGGAAAAACAGGTGGGTGACCGGCCGGCACTGGGATTTGAACCTGGTACCTACCGCATTGAAAGCGGACACTCAACTATTCGGCCACCAATGCGGTAGCTAATGACATTAAAATGGCTAATGAGAGCCATACAGAGATTCAGCCCGGCCCTGAGCTGCCATGCCCCTCTTGCTGGCCACCTTCACAGTCAACTCTCTCGCTGCTCATTCTGCACAGTTCTGCAATTGGAGGAAGTCAGCTGTGCTTGTGGTTTCGAAATCGCTCCTGGCCATGTGGTTTCTCCACCACCAAAATGGAAGATATGGCCATTGCCACTTAAAGGAAAACGTGCTGTGATAGACTTCGTAACCAAGTGCAATACTGTGAAGGACTGACTACAAAGACGGTAAAAAAGCGTGCGACTTGTGAAGGATTATGGACTATCGCAATTGGCAGTATCAGCAGGTGGGTGGTTTGAAGTAATCAGTAAAATAAAACTACAAGGAATCTGCAAGTTTGTGGTGCCATGCATGTTATCAACACCCAAATAAGGCACAATGTAGCCAATAATTGCATGTGAGAAGCCAGATAGGCGATTTCAAGTAATCAGTAAAATAGAATTGTGAGGAATCTGCAACTTCGCAGTACCACACAGGTTTTAACGACACCCAAGTAAGGTGCAAGCAGGACAGCACAGTGGCACTACATGACACTGTCAGAAAAATGCGCGACTACAACCCAGATGAGTTAGATGGGGCATTTGCGACATATACTTTTTCTGTGATAGTGACGATAGTGTGCTGTTGGTTTGGATTTCAGTTCTGCGGGCAAAGAAGCATTGACAACAGGAGAATTTGGTTATCACGCATGCTCTGGCGCAGGCTCGGCAAAATTTTCAGCCACAATTCCATTTTGGCACAGGATGGCGAGTGTCTGCTCTCGGCACAATTTGGCGCAATTGGCGCAGCTGTTCCATCTCTGTGGCCCTCAAATGACACCTTGTGATGCAAACTGGAGAAAGCAGCTTCTGAAATTGTGTCGTTATCTGTGGGGCAATGCTTTGCAATCCTCATGATTATCATGTTTGTCAAGCTGCAGCTGACTGTCAAAGAGAGACAGTGTCTTCTGCTGGCTTGTCCCTATTTGCGGAGGCATGGCGCGACATGCCCTTAACCCACAGGGATGTGTCACCATGACGCAGCAGGAGACTGTCTTCACAATGTGCCAAACGGGTGTCATGCAGCAGAGGTGGCACCGCTTCCATATGCCGCATAGGTGCATTCGATTAGTGTTTGATGGCACTGGGTTTTTGTGGATGCAACAAGCACTGCCCAGCTGATATTACAAGAGCTGCAAAGGAAGGGGTAGTGAGGGAGGCAATACGACAGACATGCAGCATAGGAGAGGGGCATGGCATTTGCAGCATTTCCACAGGAATGGCAAAGGCAGGCACTCAGACGCATATGTGACTCAAGTAGTCATACCCCTCAGATAGCATCACATCGTGTCAACTCACTGAACTAAGGCAGACCAGTTCCTCCCATTGAGAAGAGAGTAATTGCACTGGCATTGATTTTTACACAGGATGCGCTGCTTATATTTAGTTTGTACAATAGTTACAGAGCAGGTGGCAGTGACAACAGAAAGCCTGAACGCAAGATCATTGCTAGCCGATCAGGTAATGAATCCTTTTCATCCGAGAGGAAAACAACAAGCAAAAGCAAGACCAATACTTACCCATTGCTTGTTGTTTCCGGCCTCTGTGTTACTGCAGGCTTCTCGTCGCTGCATGGAAAAGCAAGCAAGCAAGTGTTCACTCAACGGTACTGTGAGGCACCAAGGACAAATATTATGTAAGGCAGTGGATTAGCGCTCAAGGGAGACCAAAGCAGTACTGACTGCTAAGAACAAATTGCACACGAAATAGTTAACGCAATCAATTTCACAATGAAAGAGGTTATTTGGTTGATTCTACCACATTTCGCCACAGAGCAATCCTTTGTGTTCCTTCACCACATACATGAATTCGTTGATGCTCTTTCAATAACGTAGTAGCGACTCTAAGCAGGCTCCTGCTTTAAGACATGCAATGGCACACACCAGATCAGGGAAATGGTGAACGGTGAGCCCATATAACATGGCCATTTTGACTTGGAGCCTTTCGAACTGTTGAGTAGAACATGGCATTTTCACTCATGGCGTTCTCTTGCTGAAACTAAATCAACCAATTGCCAAGAACAGACACTGCAAGGTTTTTAGGACAGTAATAGATTGACGAATTGACTAAAGCAACAGAACAAAAAAACTAGAGGTGAAATTAAGAAGCACACATCGTGCAATGGAAAGAAAGATTATAGGTGCAATGGATAAGGGAACAGACAGGCATACCCAATATTCTTAAATCAATTAAAAGAAGGAAGTGGACCAGGGCAGGACATGTCATATGGGGGACAGATAACAGATCGACAGTAAGAGTGATGGAATGAATACCAAGAGAAGGGAAACGAGACAGGGGCAGGCAGAAGGCTAGGTGGAGCAAAAAAATTAAGGAATTCACAGGCAGAAAGTGGAACCAACTCGTTCAGGATAGGAAAAATTTAAAATTGTTGGGAGAGGCCTTCGTCCTGCAGTGGACCTGAAATAGGCTGATCATGATGATGTGCCTAATACACTCCCTCAATGTTCGTTTGCATCAAACTTTGTTCACAGGTTAATTAGAAATTATTCTATCACGCTCGTACTCAAGAAAAAGTTCTGTGACCCACCTGCGCTTCAGCACAGAACGAAACATGGATACAGGCGAGCAACAACAGGAACATTATCAACTGTCAATTAAATCATGTCAATTTCAGAAAAAAAACATTTCGTGCAGCTATTCAAAAGAATGCCAAAATAAAAGGGAAGGTGTGGAGCCAATGTTGTCACCTAAGGACGCGACAGGAAGCCACTGATCCTTCAAAGACACATCACATAACGATATGAATCGAAGGTAATTAGTCTGTTCTACAATTAGCAAGCTATCATATCAAGTAGAACTTGTTCTTGGACTAGTCCATAGTGTAACTTCGACCAAAAACTTATGGTCGCTTAGTACAAACAAATTAAAAAGGGAAGGAGTCCTTCCCTCAATTTCTTTGCACCGAGTGACCATAAGTTTTTTTGACAATGTGATATTATATCGTTACATGATACCAACATGGATGGGCATGATGCCATGATGTTTGCTGTGGGCCAGGCTCAGCGCACGCTGGCAAGTTCCCGTCAGACCATATCCCATCAATTTCTCATGCAAGTTCTCAACACCTATTTGAGAAGCCATACCTAAGGAACAAAATATCGACCACAAACAACTTCCCAAAAACACCCGTTAGTCAAGATTGAAAAAAAAAAATCGACAAGTAACTCCCACAGGTGTTCACTTTGGCTCCAGGCAAAAGTGCATGAATCAACTCACGAAGGCTCGTCTCCTTCATAGCTGATGGTGATGCTGCCACAGCTTTGTATGCTCTCACTGTCATCAGCATCAGCAGTTGGTACATCCAGCTCAGCTAACCTGCAATGCAAACAACAGGAAAAACAAAGCACTCAGCAAGCTTTACATGCAAGCAATGCAGAACTGATTATGCTGGGACAACTTCAAGCTCAATAACACACAGAACGTCACTGAAAAAAAGACAGCACCAAGTAGTTTCCTGGAAACTGCAGAACTTGCACAGCAAACAGCTGCTAATCAGGCAACTTGCACTAAAGTGGATAAATGTTTCTGCCATCCCGCATGCAAAATAAACTATTTTGTTACAGCATGTCAATTTCTCTATTTCTTCGCTTGTCTATTGTCAGACAAGGAAGATTAAGAGAAGTAACAATATGTGCATGCAGACGCATGAAATTAGGAGTGGGCAAACAATGGAATTACTACCAAACAAACATCTATCTTCAAATGTTGACTCTCTGCCAAGATCTTTGCTGTTGGCAATGCTTACCTAAAAATCCGACTCATAATTTTCCTGCGAATTTTTACTTTATTCAAACTTCATGTACAATGTAACCTCACGAACGCAATTCTGTGTAACACATTCTTGGGAAAAAAACTTGTTTTTTCAGCTGATATCCTGCAGGAGCAATGTATTTTTTCACAGGGGTCATTCAATCAAGCTCTCACTTGAAATTAGATTATACAATCGCAAAGGTGGACTTCCATAGGTATTCCTGCTCAAAGCTCAATGCTTCTGCCATTTTTTCCTTAACTTCCAGAAAAATTCTTTTACATACACTGAAAAGAACAATTAATGCAGGCTGGTGAGCTACTTCAACAGAAATGAAGAATAGATGCACTGGCTGCAGTTTGTGTGGTGTCAAGTTACACCACTATGCATAATATGTTCTGCAGTACCAACCGATGCCACACGAATGAATGCTATTGAGTTCATCAGTATGCGTGGCTATTTCCAAGTCCTTTTGGGAGCTCACCTTGAATTACATGTCACATTGTCATGCTTTTGAAATGTGCTTTCTTTCTGCAAACTTTCAGTGGTTTTACGTCCCAAGGTCACAATATGATTAAGAGAAACGCCAAAGTGGAAAGCTCTGAAAGTTTCTACCACCCAAGCTTCTTTAATGTTCACTGACATCACACAGTAGACTGGACTTAACATTTTCTCCATCAAAATGCAGCCACCGCAGCTGGGATTCAATGTTGTGACCTTCACATAAGTAAGTCAAGTGCCGTAGCCACTAGACTACCATGGCGAGACATGCTTTCTTTGCGAGTTCCCAAGAGAACTGGATCGAACAGGACCTCACAGCACCGCGTTTACTAACGCCATGATCACACTTGTTTTTCCTATAGCAACTGGCACATACTCAGAGTACGGTCATTACACAGAGAAAAATTTTGTAAGAGAAGAATTTGGACCAACGATAATTCAGACAAGTTGCCAGTTCGACCTGTCGAAACGGCTACCATGACCATGACCAAGGAGACAAGTTAAACAATGACCTACTATTTTAAAAAATGGCCCCCATTCACTATGCTACACTTGCACCATTTTAAAAAGACTATAGACAATGTGCCAGCACTCACTCTCGCACGTCTTTGAGCGACTTCAAGTTCTTCCATTGTATTCCCACTTTGAAAAACCGTGCATCTAATGTCACCTAATAGACACGATGCGAGACACTGCCCGCCACCCCGACAGCTGAGGCGCTCACGCACACACAAACACGTACAGCTTTCAAAATTGCACCTGTTTCATTGTCAGAGTGTTGTATACCTTGGTCATTTCATGCATTTTCCTCTTCCGTTTTCAGTGTGTCTAAGTCGGGGGAAGTCTACCTATATTCTGGTTTTTAAAGCGACAATCATTTATGGCAGGATGTGCACGCACATTACAGAATTACCCACCAGTGCACATTGCGATTCAGCAACATAGTCCCTTTCAAAACATTCGGTTTCTGTTGTCTACATAAACTGGAGGTTATGCTACAAGGTAAGGAGGTCACCACCACATACACTCAGCGACTGTCACTAGTTATCCAATAACATGTCTCTATGGAACGCCTGCACCAAAGTCTATGCAATTCATGGCTTATGTATGCTTACATGTAACATTACATGACCTACAGTAACTCTTTTCTCTGGGGAATAAAAAAAAAGCACTTGAGCTGAAACATGACAAAGGCATGACAATGGCATGACAAAGCTAACTACCCACAACTACAATAAAGTATGAGCACTATGATCAGCGTGAATGACTATTTATAAAAAAAATAATATTACTCATCTCGATAACATCTCTCAAATACAAGAAGGCATTACCGAAGAGACCTATATTATGTTGTTACATTGAAAAATGTTGAATGTTAACAGTGTTTCAAGAGCGTTTCGTACGTGTATGAGGTTCAAGCAACCACAGACGCATGGCTAAGTTGGCAGGGATTGCATGTCAATTCTTGTGATAAGTCATGTAATCAAAATTGTGTAATGCTGCAGGTAAAACATGGACAAAGGGTACTACTATCATCAAGAAACAGTCGATAGTTTGCCATTTGTGTGGGTCAGCATGTTCCTGTCTTGCTTATGTTTTTTTTTTACATATGATAATACACGCCTTCATGCGGAAACAACAGGCCCAAGTGGAAACCCTCATGGAATTAAGTGCCAACAGCTGTGTGCCAATCGCGACCTAAGATGTACATTTTAGGCAGAATACAGTGTGGAGGCATGCTCTACTAAAAGTAACGTTTCCGGGAGAATGTGTAAACGCAAGGGGCATACCAAGGCTCATTGATGCCATTAATTTGAAGGTGCTCCCGCGACAAAAGTTTTTTTTGCGCCATGTTATATCACTGCTGTGCACTGAGAATCGCACTGTCATACCTGCCAAGTTTGGAGAAACGGGATCCGGGAGATGCAAAGTCCCAATCATAACATCGATACACATCTCATGTTTTATGCGCGAATAAAAGCTTGCTAGCATTGGGGACGAACATGGCTGAAGCAGAGATAAAATGACACAGCCATCTCCATCGCACGAAGGGCACATGCGATAACATCGCTCTGCACGTGAAGCCTGTCGTAGCTCGCTTCTCAGAGAAAATGCCCAGCCTTTCTTTCATCAGGCGAAGGACTATACGGGCACCAGTGGAAGAGGGGAGGTCGCGGGCGCTATCTCTACAGACATCGGGGCACAACTGAATTTCCGGGAGATTTTCCTCTAATCCGCACAACTGGGAGAAACAGTCAAAATCCGAACTCTCCCAGGTAATCTGGGAGACTTGGGAGGTATGTACTGTGTAGAGACCTTTGTGTAGTGAAACAGGAATGAAAGCTCGTTCCTTCCTAGTTTTGTAACGACTTCCCACTACAAGTTCCTTTAATCCAAAAGAAATGCGTTCCATTTACAATTAGAAAATTGGAACTGTATCAGCACATTAATATTACATTTCATTTTTACATTTGAAAACAGCGTCAGATTATCGTGAAGCGAAGTTAGTGAACACATTAAAACTCACATCAAACTACATACATTGTGCTAAATTGAAGATCACCAGTAGCAGGTTACCTGGAAATAAAAATAAATACCTAAAGAAACACTTCTGGACACATGTCTTGCTTATCATTGCTTGCTGTTTGTTTTGGCTGTTTTTCTTTTCTGATAATACGGAGCTCATGGAAATGTAAAACACACCAAACAGATACTTGTTTTTTTTCCCCCGTCACTTCAAGAGTTAAGTAATGCATTGTGTAAAGCGTCACTACTTATGTTGGTATACCGAATGTGTGCCGCTACAAATTGTATTATCGCATGCAGTGCCGTATTCGATAGACTAGTTGACTCTTTCTGTTGTTTTGTTTGCGAGCTCTTTTTTAATGCTCACGTGCATTGTACTCAAAATGTAATCCACCAACTCCTGCTCAAGGCCTGGAAATTCAGGCCATCAGTATTCAATAAATAAATAAATAAATAAATAAATAAATAAATAAATAAATAATAAATTAAATATTTTCAAGGGAGCAGCGAGCCTACTCCCAACATACCTACAGCAACTTTGACACTCACATCACTCCAATGCATGCGAGTAGCAAGCATGTACTTACCACTAAAAGCAAGAAATAGACTCTTCGATTTACATCTACATGTAATAGTTTGTGCTTGGCCCATGCCATTAAATACTGGAACAAGATTGCCAGATATGTCAACATTCCTTTTCCTAAACTCGTTTCAGCTCAAAATCAGTGGCCTTTTTAAGCGTTTTAATAGTCTAATTGACAGTTCCAAAAACACTGCTCTTACTCGTTCTCACAATTTTAAAGCATTTGTGGTACCGTTCTTTTGTTGTTATTTACGGCCCAGCGCACAATGTAGGTCGGCATGAGGATTCAAACTACATGGCCATCTGCCAAGTTAACCAGCAAATTGCATAATAGTAGGACTATTTTCTTTTGTTTTTCTTCGTGACATATTAAGAATAAACTTGAATAGGCTGTTCAGTTGGTATACCAAACCCCTCCCCCTGCCCCCTGCTTCCTTCCATCATGTAATGGCGAAATGCCATTCTGGTGTAGGGAATAAAAAAAAAAAAACAAGGAAACAAACAAACAAATAAATAAGTAAATAAACTGCTTCATCAGCATCACTTGCATGAAACACCATCTAAAAATAATGCATCCCACACAAGAAGGGCTGGTGTCATCACAACAGCACTACCCAAGTTGCAAAAACGTGCACGCATGCCACTGAGCGTGGGTTTAGTTCTTAGGAGATCAGAAGATGGTAAACACAATATCTAACATAAATGACAAAGTGACACATGGATTGACTTATACTTTGAATGAGGAACTCCTGTTCTTCATGCGAATAAGAAAGAACAATAAATAAACCCTATTTGCCGATGCTTCTTCAACATCCCCACCAATGTCTTGGACACTCCGATTGCGTTGTTTGATAGAGAGCATGTGTAACATTGGGCTAAACATAAGTGTGTGATATTCCTTTCCCCCTTGTATTAAATCAGTTTCAACAGCACGGGTAGCCATGGCCAGGGGGGCCATCTATATCGCCAGTTATCAGATGCCACAGGAGGCAAGATGGTGTTCGACGATTTTCGAATGTGAAGTGAAAGTTTTCTATGGTGTGTCTAGCCTTCAAAACTACCCTTGGTTCTTCACTGTTCAGAATGGCTCAGACAAGCAAACAAAAAACTGCTATTCCTCTCCACGTAGTCAGTCTCACACCACACACTTCCCTGTGCCCCCGGAGGCCCCTTGAAGTAAAAACGAGGATTTGTCTATGGGTAACAGAATGGCAGTCTTGTAAAGCCAGTCTGGACCTAACTAGCCTCTTTAGTGTAACATCTTGCGTGACTCTCTTGCTTTTCTAAGTGGTCTCCAGCCTAAGGTATACCAGTGACGCCGAGGTCCACACATGGAAGCCATGACCGCATTCTCAGAACCAATGCATTGAGCGACGATAGTAAAGCGCACGTTTACAGTGTCTTAATTCCACGGGAACCATGGTAGCGGTATGTGAAGGGACGAAAGGACTTTCGATGTTGGTAGCAGTTCAGCTTGCATTGCTGTACTTGGCCAGCTGACGGCCAAGGACTCTCTACAGTGGTCGTATAGGGAGCGGCCGCAACCAGGGAGTAACAGGATACCCTTACGTGTTGTGCACCGCATTGGCAAAAAGGAAGTTTCGCCCGCAATGAAGTCTCAAAAGTGCAGAAAGAAAAAAATGGCGTTTTCTGTATGGCTTTCTTTTTGGTGAGAGAGCGTGGCAAAAGGAAAGCGCGGTCTTGAGGCTCGTCCTTGGCGTGTTGCAGCTCAGCCTATCCGCCCTACATGATGTGCCACGTACATGCGATCACCTGTGCAATGCCACGGAATGTTTACAGAAGGAACGTCATTCTCTATGTTCTTCCTTCGTAAATGTAACAGGTTACTGTTATAGTTCCACCAACCCTTAAAGGAGTGATGGCATTCCTACCAGAAGGAACTAGTTCCAGGAACACAGTTCCTTGGAAAGACGCTCCATACAACACTGCTAGTAACATTGAAAGAAACTCCTCGACCACACTGTCCTCACAACCCCACAGGCTTTCTGTACCAAAATCTGCATTTTTATGCACTACAGTGCCCTACCACAATATGCAGAATGACACAATGCATAAAACCTTGCAACATGTGTCACAAAATTAAAAAGAAAGGCTTACATACTATCATTCCCAAGAACACTCAGTGTTATCCACAGTACTGCCACAGGCTGACACTTACTGTGCTTCATCCATGTGTGCAGTCAGGAGCTCGTGCATCATATCAAAGTGCTGCCAAACTCTTGAAGGCTTGCGTTCGTTTTTGCCGTCACGTGCCTTCTGCAAGGCATTCCGCACCCTGGCGTATGTGTCCTTTGCATTCTTGAACTTTTTCTGGCACAGGGATCCTGGGCCAAACAGTGTCATGTCACTTCCTCAAAGAAACTTTTACATGCTCGACACAACGAAGCACTCTTCAGCCTGCACATACATAACTGCCACTATTTTGATACAGACACACGTACCCTTCTCTACTTCATCAAATATTTCTGTCTCGTTTTAGCGCATCTCCTGATCATTATGGGAGACAGGGGTATGAAGAACAGAACATTCACTCAATTTCACAATTAAAAACACGTCACTTCCAACAAAGTGATTCAAGGACAAGATAACCTGAGTGAAGTGGAAGCATGTTGAAGTCATGCGCCGTAGTGCAGGGTTCCGAAAATTTCGGCCACCTGGGGCTCTTTAACGCGCACTGACATCGCACGGCACACAGGCCTCGACATTTCATCTCTATCGAAATGCAGCCCCTGCGGCCCGGATTCTATCCTGCTACCTTCGGATAAGCAGCTGAGTGCCATAGCCGATAGACCACCGCGGCGAGTTTCAACTGTCATCAGGGTTCAAGAGCTTCGTATGTTGAACAACTGCGACGTTCGTCCACAAGCGACTCGCAAGCTTCTCCACCAATACTTAATTTGGGGATAAAGCCAGGATACGATGATGGCAGGAAATTTTGACCACATGAAGTTCTTTGGGGTACATTGACACCGCACTGTACTCAGGCAGCCAGCATTTCTCGCTTCCATCGAAAAATGTGACCGCAGCGACCGAGATCGAAACCGCATCTTTCGGATATGCAGCCAAGGCCGCAAGCACTGTGCGCCACCGTGGCGGCAAATGTTCCCCGTCACTCATTATTAAACTGCTAATGAACGCCCGAGCTTGCCTATTCTGCCGATGCGCGTTAGAGGCATGCCACCTTTTCCACCAAGAATTTCAGCAAATTAGTGAAGTATGGTATACCTGTCAAACAAGACGTTGCCTGCAGCGAAATCGTTTGTAACACGACTGTTAATCAGCGTTCTTGATCGAGTACGCATTCGAGTGATCGGCGCTTTAGAAGAGCACCGGGGAGTTTCGCAAACGCCTGGGGAAGAATAGCCACTTGGGCTTCAGCTAGACCTGGCTAGACCGCAAAGCTACAGCGTGTGTGCCACCGCGAAACCCATGGGGGAAGGCAGGCGCTGACAACACTTACCGGAGATGCCGAAACGGGCGCCGATCTGCTTCCACAGTTGTCTCTTGAGGGAGAAATTCTTGAACGACGGGTGTTCGCTGTAGTAGAGGCAGGGGTGCTCCTTGACGGCCTCAGCCAACGACTGTACCGTCAACCGTTCCCGACGAGTGACCAGGCCGAGCTGCACCGGCGCCATTTCTATTCTTTATTGGCTTGGCGTGGCACGGCTTGTGGATTGTCTTGGGGATACGGCGTTTTTTTAAACCAATGGAAAAGACGAGACATATTTCTCCCAAAATAAGTGTATAAATAGCGCTTACAGAACACAAAATCATAGCTTTTCACGTTTTTGGCTAAAACTCGGGCATTACCAAGGGATAAATGTTTCCTTGAGCGTGAGTTCGGACAACGCTAAGAATGATAATCGTCGGGGTTTTGTGTTATGATAGCTCTGACGGTAATGAGGAACGCCGTAGTGGAGGGCTCCGGAAATTTAATTCGACCACCAAATGGCATAACTCGCGGACAACATTTCTCGGCAATTAAGGGAAGGCACGGCTGTGATGGTCCCTAGAACGCTAGGGACCATAGTATGGCTATGGGGAAGAAGCGCCTGCACAGGTACTCCTGCGCGAAGTAGTCCGGTTTGGCGCGCGTTTCGGTTTGTGTAACTTCCACAGCTCCTGTGCACGTTTCAAAAGAGTCAAAGGTGATTCATTAAAAATTCCACTGTCACTCGCTGGTGAAGTTCGTCACAAGCTTCTCTGGCGAGTCCACGGAAGAGCCAGAAAGTGACGAACGCTAACTTGAAACTACAGTGAACTACTAGTTCACTATACTTGAAACAGTGGGGACGCCATTTCGCCGTTGAGATGCACGGAAAAGGTGCGGCGTTCTCGTACGCGCAAAAACACGATATGGCAAAGTAAAAAGGAAAACAAATGTAAATAGCTCTCTGATGCATGCTGCGTCTTCGTAAAAAAAATGTCTTGTAAAAAATGAACAATGTTCGTTTTATTTCTGACGGAGAAAACACTAAAGTGATTGTAGTGGCCATATTCCTTACCGGCAGGGCATTCACAATTCGGCTCCGCAGCCTTCGCCTCATTTCCAAGAAAAGTTCTTATTTACGTGCAGTGACGGCGCACATTAAGAGGGCATCTAACATTTTCCCCCAATCAATAATGAGACCACCGCGGCCGGGATACAACCCGCACATCTTCCGTCTGGATCAGCATACGAGCATATAGGCCGCTTGGACAGCACTTGCACAGCCACTTTTTTTTTTATTAACTCCTTGAATTATTCATTTTCTTCCATCTAAAAGAGTACCGTTCACGTGCGGGTTTCTTTACCGTGCCCCAAACGTCGTTTTGTGGTCGGTGTAGTTGCATATATTAGTAGCTAGCTAGCCGAAAACTTTGCACTTCGTCATGGGATCTTATCCACGCATCTTGACAAACCTGACGAGAAACATCAGGGGCGAAGCAAGGATTTCCTTGCAGACGGAGAGGGTCCGAACTTTCCTTAGATGCAGTACGTGCGTGTATTTGTGTAGGTGCTCCTGCAAGGTGTACGTTGAGTACCGATTCTCCAGACTGAATGGAATAGTGACAAAGCGAATGAAATGTGACAAAGCGAATACATTTCGAATTAATTCTAAAATATTGAGCAGCTGTCGTTCAGTATTTAAGAAATGTAAAGCCTCGGGCCCCCAAATTAGTAAATCTAGAATTAACATCACAAACACAGCATTAAGAGACAATGCCTGTCCACTCGTATCCCCAGAACTGTTCAGAAAGCGCATATAATAGTCGGAAAACTCGTACTGCTTGGTCTAAGTCGCCTGCGGCGCTACATAAGCTTCAATTTTTTTTCGGCTTACGATATACGTGTAAGTGACGATTAAATTTACCTTAATTCTGCGCAAATTTCGTGTTTATCTCGATGTGGTTAACATTTTGAAATATTTCCTAAACCATTAAAAAATATTCAGATTTGCAGTTAATGTGGCCTTGCTGAAACACATCTTCAACAATGTCAGAAAACGGTGCCGCTCAGAGGCTCCCGTGTGAGCCGAATATTATTGCACTGCACGCATCAAGCAGTTCACAATTTGGTTTCGAATGCAGCTGGAAAAGCGCCCGCTATTCTTTCGACATGTGACGTCACATAAGTGGCGCCGACTAAATCGCTTGAGGCAGAAATAGCACTGAATAATTTTATGATCCCCGAAAGATATCATCTGATACGCCTTTTTTGTTCTTTTTGAATTCAACACACAAAGAAAATGTGAAAAGGCCAAGCGACTTAGCCGACACCACTTTGTTATGTGGGGTTTAACGTCCCAAAACCAGCTCTGATTATGAGAGACGCCGTAGTGGAGGGCTCCGGAAATTTTGACCACCTGGGGTTCTTTAACGTGCACACGGGCCTCAACATTTCGCCTCCATCGAAATGCAGCCGCCGCGGCAGGGATTCGATCCCGCGACCCTCGGATCAGCAGCCGAGTACCATAGCCACTAGACCACCGTGGCGGGGCAGCCGGCACCACTTTCTGTCTCTGCAAGTGTGTGTGTGTGTGTGTGTGTGTGTGTGTGTGTGTGTGTGTGTGTGTGTGTGTGTGTGTGTGTGTGTGTGTGTGTGTGTGTGTGTGTGTGTGTGTGTGTGTGTGTGTGCAGAGAAAGTGGTAAACGAAGGGGAGAGGTAGGGAGCTAGTATAACCTCCTGAGACATGTACCAACCACCTATACCGTTACTGTCTTTTGGTTTACTGCATTTAAAAGGTTCTTATTAACTTTGCTTTACTAGCTCGCGACGCAGCACTATCATTCCGGTATAAATGTAGTCAGTGCTGTTTCGAGGTGTGCCTATAGCTCACGCACTTGAGCACTGGCTAGCAGCAAAGGACGATTAGAATCTGTGGCATACACTCGCCAAACCCGAGAAGGCCATGTAGCTCGTTTCGGTCTAGGCATGGGCAGGGCATTTATCAATTAGCTAGGACTTTTTTTTTTATACCTAACTTCCAACTTACACCAAGTGGTTTGAAAGGAAACATTTGGCCGCCGCACTCGAGAAGCTGATCTTTTTTCATTACGTATAGTTTGTAGTTGCTCCACCCCTGCACTTACACTTGCCATCATTGCCGCCGCTGCTCGACTTGGAACAATCACATGACGCCGTCTATATAATTGCAGCACAGACGCGCGGGCAATTTGCCAACGTCAGTACCAAGAAGCCGCGACGAACGATCGCGTGCAACTTATTTCCGCTGGGAGATGCCAGGCACCGCATGCAATGCCGTGACGGTTTTCCCGCCTTCTGCACTTCTCGCGGACAGGTGCGCCAAAATGGCGCGACTACTAATAAGCTGCGCTGTGCTATCATATCGAATACCGTGGCGCTGTGTCCCTGAACGGCTGTACGCGGTGAAGTAACAGTGCAGCCCATCAGCTTATTTCGAATGTAGTTCCGTGTGACCGGTTTATTATTATTATTATTATTATTATTATTATTATTATTATTATTATTATTATTATTATTATTATTATTATTATTATTCCTATAGTAATACATTTGCCTTGATGATTTACTATAGTGCAGTTTATTAACATACTAGTGTGTTAAAGTATTATTAGTGAAGGCGCACTTGCTTTCTTTTCAAATTCAAATTTCAAATTTATTTCAGACAACTAAATTACATAGTTGCCTAGGGGATCAGCGTAAAGGCAAAGAAAGCCTAGCGCTGTGATATTCCATAATCGACCCGATATTCGTGTCCGGTTCGTATTCGAAATTTTGATATTCAGATTTTCTTACTCACAACACTGCCGTCTTTTACGGCGCGAAATAGCAAGTATGCTCACCCTGCATGCATCTATACGCAGATACGAGGTCAGCCGTTCGTTGTGACCTTGCGTGATTACAGCCTGTGTCATATCGTCTGTGAGCTGCGGGAATCTGATAAAGGTTACACTTTCGCTCTCAACTGGCGAAAACAAACAGCGGCTGTCTTTTACAGCCCTTTTTCTCGCGTGTGCTTCAGTTTACAAGAGCTTGGCTGAAAGTCGTGCATATAGACGATCTTATTTTCGCTTCATGGGCGCCGCCCTCAGGGGCTTTAACACAAGTGGTCTGTCAGCTTCGAGAGCGGTCAAGTCAACAGCGCCGTCAAGCAACGAATACCCACGTGCGTCCATCATCAAGCGTATGAAGCGACGAATGCCTCCGTGTGTCCATCATCAAGCGTGTGAATCTGTTGTAGTGCCGTTAATGTTGTCGTTACAGTGACGAAACGACCCCCCGTGTGTCCAAGATGGCACTAAACTGCGTCTGTAATATCGTATGCACTATGTTTCAGCAGTTCCGTGCAGCAGAGCCAAGGCTACGCGATCACCGGCCTCAGATCCTCGCGACGCGAGATGTATATTGCCGGTGTTGCAAGTTGTTGCCCTTGTCGCTTCCGCTGCAGCGACGGCCGCTAGCGCGTGCGGCAGCGCGCGGAAGGCATGTTCAACATATATTCGCCCTTTGGATCGGTCGAAGAGCGCTGTCGCTTCCGCAGCGCTGCACGGAACTATACTTCACAGAAAGGCGCACGAAAGATAGCACAGCCGCTGCATGGAATGCACACGGTCCCCGTTTGTGTTCTATATATAGCGGCCGCATAGGGAGAAAGGACTGAATTTGATTTCATTGAAACTAAATTCTGAAGTGCATACGTCACACAACCACGGTGTAACTTGAAAGAGTATATGCCCGAGCATGTTTGTGAAGAGTTTTGGCTCACAAAGGTTAATAAATATAGGACTGAATTCCGTCCTATATTTATTTTCTTAAGGAACATGCTTAAGGAACACGCGAATCCCTCAAGGAACATGCTCCGTACATTTCCTCTTGTATGCATTCCATGTAGGTCTCGTTTAACAAAAGACAAAAATTAACGGATATGCGTTGCAGCTGTGTAACGCTTGTAGTCGAAAGCCTTTTGCGCGTTTGATAACACATTAAGTTGTACATTAAGTAATAAATGAAACTGCTCATGCATTTTGCAACGTACACTTAAGGACAATATGTTTACGACATTTAGTGGCTGTCAATGAGAAAGCGGGAAGTTTAGGTCGACATTCGATAATTCGAGAACGTTTTACATCTCTTTAACGCGCTACCAAATGTGCAGCGGCCTTTCGCTTCACATTTGGTAGCGCCATGCGCATGTGGCATGCCGTACGCACCGCAGGCAGGGCGTGTGTGGGTATGGTTGGTTTGTGCAGTATGCGTCACACGTGATCCTCAAGGTCATCGCTGCAATTTCCTGTATGCCCCAAACGTAATCGGATATATGCGCTTCCATAAGTGCTTTTACTTCGCTCATGTGGCTCACCGTTCAATGAGTTATATCGTCTAACGCTATCGCCCTAAATCTTTGAACGTTTATGTACGTTGCTCTGTCTTCCCGGTTATTGGCACGTACCTCCCAGTCGTATATACGTAAGCTGTGTAACGACAGCATAACAGTAATGATGCCGTTGTCACGCAGGGCTGGTGTAACGCAAGCCAGAGGAGACAACATATCGCGTTCAAAAAATATCTCATATTCATAGCGTCCCAAGGCGGTACCCAACAAAGCGTGGTACTCAACATTGAAGCGACCACTAAGTAGCGCAGGAAGAGAAATGCGGAACCGGAAGTCGGGGAAAAAGTGTCGAAGCACATCAACAACACACCCGCTCAGCAGCCGATGTCGGAAGTTGTCAAAACGCCAGCGACGTCGCGGCGCATGAAAGTAGAACATGTTCCCGGAACGTGCACATCAGCTGACGTTCTTTCAATTCCGAATAAAAAAGGGCGACATGATCCTGTGTGCTATGGTTTTGCTCGGCATTGTTTATTGTATACTTCACGCTTTTACAAAAACAAAATACAAATAAAAGACATGCAATATACTTGATTGTTTTTGCCATTTACGTTGTGGCACGGTGGCACGACCCTTATTGATAATTATTTGTTATTGCGTTTTTTTCATTACGCGTATGATATCGTCTCCCACTGCTTTATTTTACTGCTATGTGACGTGACTCCTCGACTGCTTCTCGAACTGCTTCCCTGAGATGGAGAATTCTTGCCAAACTGCGATTATAACTGAACTGTCGTACAACTGCAATTCAAGTTCTATCTCAAAATCATCGTGATGAAAATAAAAAGAAATTCTCAATAGAATGCGTTTTTGCGTGCCTTCTGCTTTACTTCTTGCGAGATGACGTAGAACAATCGCACAGAAGTGGTCTTGGCGAAAGAAGAGCGATTTTTCTCTAGTGGCGCCGCGTTTCAACTTCGGACGTAAACGTAAATTCACAGCGCGCACATCAAAGTTTCCTTCTGGCGTTTAACGACCCAAGAACCACGACATGATTGTGAGAGACGCCGTAGTGGAGGGCTCCGGGAATTTCGACCACCTGGGGTTCTTTAACGTGCACTGACATCGCACAGCCCACGGGCCTCAACATTTCTCCTCCATCGAAATGCAGCCGCCGCGGCCGGGATTCGATGCCGCGACCTTCGGATCAGAAGACGAGTGCCATAGCCACCAGACCACCGTGGCGGGGAGCGCGTGAAAGTGGTATACAATGGAATCTCGTTGATGCGATCGCTACAAGAACCGCAAAACGTGTCATTCGAAAACCATATCAACCGTCTGAAGATATACTGCTGCTCTTAAGGTGTGTTGGCCTGTAAAAAAAAAAAAAAAAAACTATTGTACCAAACAAGCGTATCAACCGGTATCGTATCAGCCAGATTTCACGGCGCGATTTTTAAAAATTCCTCGGTTTTTAATTGACAAAAAGAAAACACGATATGATTGTGGAGCAAGCCGTAACGGAGGGCTCCGGATGTTTAGACGACCTCGGGTTCCTTAACCGTTCACTGACATCGCACAGTACACGCGGCGGCCGCGGCCGGGATCGAACCCGCCACCTTCGGGTCAGCATGCCGAGTATAATTACCACCTGTACAAACGCGGCGTACAATGTATCCATTTTCGAGATGTACACATTCACAGCGGCGCCACACGATTCGCAGCTGGTCGCGAACACATTTCGAGGCTTGTACACCGTTACGGCTCGAGTTTTTTGCTGACAAATTGCGCTTACCTCCATTGCGACAGTGATGCCCAGGATATTAATCACTCGGAGCAGACGACAGCGCACACGGCAGACGAGCAGACGACAGGTGAAATATCCGTGTTTTCTCGAATATAGTCCAGGCGAAAACCCGCTGTAACAGACGACGGGCACAGCCGCGAAAGCGCGAGCAAGGCGACCGGTCGCTCTTGGAGCAACTGCATACACTGAGCACCCAAGCGGAACGCTGCGCGTTCCCCTGAGAGAGAAAGTCCCGCTAAGTAAAAATAAAAAGAACAATTAAAGCGACGCGATAACGTACAGAAAAGACGGTAATAAGGCGGAGAGCGGGACACAAGGGGGTAAAACAGAAGTGAGTCAGGCGGAGAAGGAGCGAATGGGCGGCTCAAGGGCGCAAGCGGTTCGCTGGCGTGGAGCTCATGACTTCTAAAGTTTTCTTGTTTGTTTGTTTCCTGCAGCGAAAGCGGGTTGTTGCTCCCTCGCCTGCTTCGATGTTCTATCTTACCGCTATCCGGTGCCGTGGGTCCACGTAGTTCTGTGCAGCGTCTGGAAAGCTATAGGTTGGTTGGGCCACGAAACCAGGAGATCCCTTTTTATTGCGTTAATGTGCGTGGGTGCTCTGGAGAGGGAGCGCGTACTATTTTCGCTGTCTCGGTGATGTAATTGTGAAAGGAAGACAGTGCCAAGAGTAGTCCAGTCCTTGGCTTAAAGAGAGACAGACACCCGTCCATATTGCCATCGCAAAGACGGTAAAAAGAACGCTCGTTAGTCTATAGCTTCACATCTGTTACGGGGAGGAATAAGTACAATTTTAAGGAATACAGAGCTCACTGAAACCCGCTCGGCCCAGCCATGGTGGTCTAGTGGCTATGGTACTCGGCTACAGATCCGATGGTCGCGCGAGCGAATCCCGCCTGCGGCGTCTGCAATTCGATAGAGGCGAAATGTTGAGGCCCGTGTGCTGTGCGATGTCAGTGCCCGTTAAAGAACCCCAGGTTGTCGAAATTCCCGGAGACCTCCACTACGGCGTCTCTCATAATCAGAGCTGGTTTTGGGACGTTAAACCCCATACAAAATCAAATCAAATCATGCAACCCGTTCGCTTCGCTTGTTTGCCAGAACGACGACCACAAGAACGCCGTAGTTAATGTTCATCGTGTGTTCGAGCCACTGGAGATACAGGTTCATCGCAACCACTTTAGTGTACAGGTGCGCCGCGGTGATACATGGTGCTCGTGTAGCGCTTCACTGTTAACCCGATGACGCGGTTTTATCCCGGTCATCCTTCACGTCATATTGAATTCTTTCAGTCACCTCTATCTCCACAAGTTGTGAGCACCCACCCAAGGTCAAACGCACAAGCTCGCCAGTATGCCCCGTTACGCGTATTCATTCACGATAACCGAGTGGAACGCTTTATTATCACACATTGACACACAACACAACCTTAGCAAGTAGCAAGCTCTCATTCGCTCAGAAGTTGAAGCCTAATCTTAATATTCCAATATTCTGTTTCATAGACGTGGCCGTGTTTCTTTCTTAACATCAGAGCGGCGCTACATGAGAAGCGTTCCCTCGTCCTCGACCCAGTAACCACTTCCGCGCTCGACACTCTCTTGCTCTCAGTCCTCTGCCACAAAGATATGCATTATACGAAGGAAAAGAAAGAAAGAAAGAAAGAAAGAAAGAAAGAAAGAAAGAAAGAAAGAAAGAAAGAAAGAAAGAAAGAAAGAAAGAATAGTTCTGCCATGTGGTTGGTGAAAAATCGCAGAAAATCACATAATATCACAAGAGAAACACAAGAGCAGGGGCGGATCCAAGGTAGCCTCAAGGGGGTGGCCTTCCCAGCCTGTGGCACACAACCTCACAAAAAAAAAAGAGAAAAAAAAGAGTGCTGAAGACAATGGTGCATGTGGTTCACCGTCGAAGTTGCAAGAGTCGATGTGCTCCTCTTCTATAAGCCCGCAAACAAGCACAGATGAGACGGGCTGCTAAACATGGGCAGGAAAAGTAGGGGAGGGGATGGTTATCTATGGTTATCTATGGTTTTCTCTGGCTCGTCTCTGGTTATCTCCGCTTCTGTTCTGCTTTTTTCTCTGTTTGAAAACGTATTTTGTGCACCATGTTTCACTGCATATTATTTTGCACCTTTCTTTAGTTCTTCTTCTCAAGTGTGGAATCTATAGCCAATGCCTGTGCCCCTCCTCACATGTATAGCATCCTCGTCACTACGGTCTCTTTTTTTTTTTTAGAGGTATTCCGAAATAAAGAACAAAAACGTCCTTTTATCGCTTTCAATCTTCGTTTGCGCAGCGCGCGCTGTTTTTGCACATCGGACGGCGCTCTGCATGGCAGCGCAAAATCAAAAAAAAAAAAAGAAAGAAAGAAAGAAAGAGAAGGAAGAAAAACCGAGGCACGTGCAAGCGTTGCCTGAAGCTAACACTGCTTTGCTTTCGGCGCTTACCGGTTCTCACCGAACTGCAGTTACCATTACCGATTTGTTATCTCTGCGCCATACCGTATTCCAAGCTTCTTGAGTACCCTCGCCTATTAGGCGCCGGACGAGTCTCGTCCGATCAGATAGCGCACGTGACGAGAATAGCATAACGCACACGTTCGACTTTACGCAAGCGCCAGATTAACTCGGGAATCAACGTAATACATAAAGAGCCGGCACACTTGAAAGACCCTGCGCTTGACTCTTATGTTCATATTGCAAGGTCAGTTGCAGATTCGGCAAGTGATGACCATTCTCGCCTTGAGGCTCGTTTGTGCTTACTGTGGAAGCTGTATAAGATCCGTGAGGAGAGAAATCAGGCTTACCTATAGGCGCTAACATTCCACGGACAAAAAATTGATAAGGCAAAGCGATAGCGCCACGTGGTTCTTGGCGCCCAATTTGACTTGATCCAAGTCGACCACGTCACAACCTTAAGATGCGCGCATCACGTCGCCAAGTGGATGACGCCAGGCGACATGGTCGCGTAGTTCGACGTCGTATAGGAACCCCTCGTGCAATGCCACATGACCATGCCTGGTGTATGTATAGCACTTCAACAAACGATGGATACAACGGCGATCATTTCTCCGTCCACTTTATTGGCCGTATGTTCCTGGGAGTGTTAGCCAGCGTCACTCTAGACAAGGTGGTGAGCGTGGCTACGAGAGTGGCGCTGGCGAACGGTTCCAGGAATATACGCAATGAAATATCCAATGACTCGAATGGACGGGGGAACAACAGGCGTTGTAGCTGGGTTAGTAGAGCATCGGGCGCGATAGGCGAAGGTCGCGGTCCCGGTCTTTATACCGACGTCAGGGGTGTTCTTTCGTCCATTTTAATTCCTTTTTATTCATGACCATAATCACTACTCTGCAGCTAAAAACTACAAATAATTCCCCTCGGCCTCATCGTCTGTCGGATTCATTTGGCTCTGTCTTACAGAGAAACGAGCCCTTGATCTATTCCCTTTCGTTATGTCCGTGTATTTCGTGTTCTTCGGAAATTAGATGGCGTTGACAGTCAGAACTGGTCTCCTTCATTTGTCTGTTCCTGAGCTGACGTGACACCTCGTTAAGTATAATGTGCAATCAGTATACGGAAGACAGACAGGCATCAGTTAAACCAAATAGCGCTGTTGTGCGCTGTTTCAATCAATACACATGATGTCGACTAAAGAGGCGAGCACACAGCTACAGAAGACGAGGTTGTGTCCGCGTCATACTTCCCTTATCTTCACTGACTCAAGCTGTATAGTTGCATTGCGTCTCTGTGTTTATTTCCTCACTTAAATGAATCGATAGCTCGGTTGAGCAGCCTTCAGTTTACTGCCCACTTGCAGTGTTCTCGAATGAGCTCGAAATTTTATGGAGAAGATTCCTAATAGCCCTTAGCTTTGGCAGTTTAACCTGGGACCTGAGTGTTCCAGCCCAGAACCTTTGGCATGCGAATATCACGTGAATGAAATTTGAAGCAGAACAGCAAGTTGGTCAAGTTACAATTGACGCTCCTCTTGAAAAAATGCAGTGCAACGGGTTCGACATGGACCGAGCAGAAAACGACACTGTCGTCGTCATCGTCGTCGTCGTCGTCGTCGTTGTTGTTGTTGTTGTTGTTGTTGTATCCTGTGCTCTGGCCTAAGCCGACCCCGAGGGGTTGGCCAAGAAGCGAAACGTAAAACGGTTGGCTCAGAAGTACTGTGAAATGCCAATCAGTATAGAATAATCAGAATGAATTCATTAACAAAGATTAAGAATTTAGGAATGGAAGCGCCCTCAGTCATTTACAAATTTTGCAACAGTCCAGCACACAGCCCCGTGACAATGTCCTAATGAGTAGGGTCCCAGAGACAGAATATTGGAGACGGAAAAGTCCAATCCAATCCGACGAAAACAATCCTTCAATACGTGTTTTCTTAGTAACGATAAACGACTGCATTTTAGGAAGTGGTAATCTGTGGATTCGTGTTCACCACAGTACGAACATGAAGGGGGCCAGCGCTCGTGCTGTTTTCTTCTTTGTTCTTGTCCAGTCACGTGTGCACGCATCATACCCGCATATGCAACGTCGGTAGGAGCCACACGCAATGACGTCATCGTTAATCGTGACGTAACTGACGAGCTCTGATTATGAGATACGCCGTAGTGGAGGTCTCCGGAAATTTCGACCGCCTGGGGTTCTTTAACGTACACTGACATTGCACAGTACACGTGTCTCAACATTTCGCCTCCATCGAAATGCTGCCGCCGCGGCCGGGGTTCGATCCCGCGACCTTTGGACCAGCAGCCGAGTGCCATAACCACTAGACCACAGTGGCGGGGCCTGTCGTATCATTGATGACGAAAGAACACCTATGTTAAACATTCGCACCATTTCGTGCCAGTGTTGGTACATACCAAGTGAACAGACGAGAGTTTTCCATTTTTTTGCACCATATATTCTTCTGCCATCATTTCTTCATAGGTCACCTTCGCATGGCAGTGATAAGAATTTCGCCTCAATAATGAATGCTGTCGTGGACGTTGACATCTGCAGTGCGGCGGTGAATGTACTACAAGCGTGTTCACATCCTACGTGTTAACTGTCGCCTACGCTCAAGCGGGCGTCGTTACATGCAGCGCGAAGTGCGCACTGCACCGAAGTTCCCAGGCGCGGCCGCTGCTCATTCCCAAGGCCGTGAAAGCGCCCGCTTTTCGCTTTCGCCGAAATAAAGCTCCCACAGCAAGCATCCACCGATGTGAGGGTGCGTCCACAAAGACGGGTAGCGGCGCTGCGAGGGTATCGCGTCAGCCGTTTCGAAAGGCGGCTCTCCAGGCGTGTCGACCCAGATGTGCCTCGGACGGTGCGGACGCTCACGACTGCATGCACGCTGCTGCTATCTATCGCAAAGCCTGCGTGCCTCGCGTGGTTGGGCTGCAGGCTCGTCTTTCTCTGCTGGATAGGAATTTTTCGTAAGGGCTGATCTCGAAGACGCTAGCCTGGTCTGTCGACTGGCTTGCTACTGCAGGCCCCAGGGGACGACTCCGGTGGGTACAATGATCGCGTAGTCAAAGAAAGAAAGAAAGAAAGAAAGAAAGAAAGATGATTTCTTCTGCAAGGTTACAGAAACGGTGGCAAGAGCTAAAGGCAACGAGGCCTACCATAGGCTCCTGTTCCCGTACGTAATTTACGAACAGATTATGGACAAGACAAAAGGAAGTGTGGCATTGTCGTCTTGTAACATCCCGCAAAAAAAGAAAGACCACACTGCCTCATAACACACAGCAACAACGCATAATAGGAACAGCAGGATACAGAATGAGATTCAGTTACTATGGGACGTACGCTGAATACAGTCACATCAATGCCCATTACACAGAGAATACAGGTATATTAACCGTAAATGAGTGAAACTTTAAAGGATGATATCAAATAAAAATTAAAAACATCAGCATATTTCGGCTTTTCAAACAACGTGAAAATGCTATGTAAACTGGCTTCAATAATATGCAATAAATATCACTAACACTTCAGTTTCAAGTATCATTGACACAACAGCACACATTGTGTACAATACTGAAAATGAAAAACAGTCAGTCATAACCAAGTTTGTTTTCTATCAACAATGAATTAAAAGAACTCTTATGGTGTATTGGATTCGATCAATCCTAGACGGCTGAGCAAGAATTTAGCGCCAGCTCCTCTGCGGTCACGTAGTATGCTACATCTAACGGGAACTGCGGTGACCAACCAAGCCAGGAGTTTAGTTAACATTCCAAAACCTGTGGGGGTTCCGAAACAAACTATGCATTTTAGTTACTTAGCCAGTGACCACAAGTTCCATTATATGGTCACATAATCACAAATAATGCTTGAACTCGCACGCACGCTAAGCTGTTATTTCATGAAGGCCTGTTCTCTTTAGAAATGATACCAGGAAGACTTCCACAGCGTACAGCGGTACTTTGCCATGAACACTGGATGTCTTTCTTTCTTTCTTTCTTTCTTTCTTTTCCTTTCTTTCTTTCTCCTGTCCGCATACGCTTGGAAAGGAGTCGCTGAGAGGGACTTCAGTAGTTTGGCTTGTGTGAAAGGCGGTCAAGTGCGTTTAATTGGGTGAGAAACTTGGCACCGCGTCCCGACAGCCGACTCAGCTGCTCGTGCGATCATCGTAATTAACGAGACGTCGCAGGGACATGGAGATGCGAACGTGAACAAGTGCGTGCGCAAGACACATGGAAGGTATTGCGACATACGCGCAGCAAGTGCAAATGAGCACCGCACGGCACAGACACGCAGAAACACGCGCAGAGGCGTGCACAAACTGTGTTCGTACACACTTGCAACCCCGAAATGTATTCAAGTACAAACATACGTGCATGCATAACCGCACACTCTTTATGTATACAGGGAATGGCTTAATGCTCGATTTGTACATGTGAAGCGAGAGGCGCTCTTGCGTGCGGACGTAATGCACTGTAGTTTGTATCGCTTTTTTTGTTCGTTTTTCTGCTGATGAACTCGTGGTCGTGCTTACGAATAGCAGTGGAAGCGTGACTCGATCTGGATTTCAATGCGAACGACAGTCAATGATGTCGTTGCTGAACGCCATTCTGACCGTAGTGCGCACGCTCGTGGAGTATAAAGCAATGTGTTTACATGAGCAATGTGTTTTTCTTTTTCATATTTTTGTCTGTACATAAGGAACTGTATGACACAAACAACGCGCCTCGCCCTGTTGTGTCTGTCTATTGGCGTTCTGTCCATTATTGGCAGCGCGTTAAGCCATAAAGTCATACCCAACTCCCCCCCATCCCAGCTTTACTACCACTATCCTGCTGACTTTCAAATAATAATAATAATAATAATAATAATAATAATAATAATAATAATAATAATGGCAGCTCGCACTAATGTTGATGAATTGATTTACTGATTGATTTCTGGAGCTTTACGTCCTGAAACCACGATCTGATTATGAGAGATGCCGTAGTGGAAGGCTCCGGAAATTTCCACTGCCTGAGGTTCTTTTAATGTGCACTGACATCGCACAGTACACCCGGGCCTCAACGTTTCGCCTCCATCGAAATGCAGCCGCCTCTACCGGGATTCGATGCTACGACCTTCGGATCAGACTGATGTTGACGGAGTGCTACTTCCATCACGTGTTCTTATAGTCTCTGGAAACTGCTTAAGCTTTTATTGAGCTACAATCTCTACATTTTACTGTGTATGCATGCTAACCACCACATCCATGGGTCCTCAAACTAGTTCTAAAAATGAACAAGCTCAAGTGCACGTAATTTTGTGGCACGATTTCTCTTCATCAGTAGCTGCGACTCAATGCGCATGAACCTCTGCTGCTGCCCGTATCGTGCAGGTACCCCAATGAAAGCCCCATGGAGGTCTAAAGTTCGACCGCGGGACTTTGGCCAACGGTCGTCGCCCACTGTGTCGTCGGACGGCTTAGTGTCGGGCCATACGCTGCTTCCACTCGCTCTCGAAGCCTCCGAGCTCCTCGTACGCGATGTTGACCAGCTGCTCGGTCTTCTCCTCCTCGCCCGTGAACTCGTTGCGACTCTTTTCGCTCAGGTGGGACCTGCGAGCACGCCACATAAACGTGGGCTACGTAATGCTAAACATCGCCATCATTTGTTATCAATAAACGTCGCAATCCTTAAACACATTTCTATGCAGCGGCAGCAGTTACGAGGGCGCCAAGGGATGGAGGTGGGGGTGTCTTAAGTTTCTCTCCTAGCTGCCTTGTCCGCAGGGCTGGGCGGTGCGCAGACTTTAAAGGTGAACGCCGGCGATTTTTCTTAATGACATGCGCAGCATGGTAGGTTACTTGGAACACCTCCGTCCTTTACGCAAGGTTACATGCTTGAGACAGAGCAAGATTGCGCACAAATAATTTTATGTTTTCACATTTAAGTAAAGAAAAACAAATAATTTTTTTTACTAATTGCCTCAATCTGCCCAGCTGGCTTACCACAGTTATCGGCCCCACTGTGCGTTCACGTCATCGTAGGCAAAGCGACGGGAGTGACGGCTGGGCGGCACTGGCACGTGCCGCGAGGCAGCCTCGCAGCAGGATTCTCGTGCCGCGAAAGCGATCGGTCCGTGCGCGATTTCTCGCGGCGCGCCGCGTGCCGCCGGGAAGGAGACCAATCACAGCGTACTCGTCCGTGACGTAGGCGCTCCATCGCGGAGTCATGCGGACCCGCCCGGAGGCTCGTTTCGTACCCGTGCGGTGGCTCGCTTTCCTCTCGCGCTCGTACGTCCGAAGGAGGCGGGATTTCGCGGGGCTGCCGCCGCGGTTCGCCGCGAGCAGTGTGGCAGTGTCGCCGCCGAAGCGTTTCTCCGCCGGCGGAGAAACGCTTCGGGTGCGGGCACTGTGCGGGCACGGGAAACTGTGCGGGCACGGGTTTCCAAACGAGCCTTCTAAGGCTATACAGTCACACCGCTAGTTCGTGCATGGCAACGTGCTGTTCGCAGTAACTGACTCTGTCGGATCTGAAGTAGTGGTGCGCTTATCAGCGAACGTCGTTGTCGCCGCTCTGATTTGCATCTCCCCCCCCAACATACACACACACACCCCTCGCAGCCATGGGTGTTAAACCAACGCGCGACACCATAGTGCTCCTCAAAAAGAATAAACCATTCAATACGGTCATGTACAGTAGGTCATGACTCGCGCTGGTCGTAAGCATGGAAACAAGCGATTCGCCATATGATACTAGTACCACGTCGTGTCTAGTGAACGGGCAGTTGCTGTCCCGTGCACACCGTGAACACGCGTACCTGTCCCCGACGTGACGGTCGACACTGAGCTGCCGAATTCCGCTGCGGCTGTCCTCGTAGGTGTTGATCGTCGCCCCGGCGCCGTTGGACATCTCGCGAGAGAAGGACGTGGTCCGCACCGTCTGCGTGCACGGACGAAGGAAGGAACGGGGTTTCATACACGAGCTGGAGGAAGCTGCACAAGTTGCATCGGTCGCCATCTCATCGCACGCGCAGTGCAGATGCTGTAGTTTGGGCTCTCTCTGGCTGCAACTGGCTTTCCTCTATTAAGTCCCGCCTTAAGCCACCACTTCGTAGTGCTGCGAACTCTCGCGAAATTGACTATCGACAGTGTCGAGAGTATTAACGCGAAAGCGTTTCTTGGTTAGGTTGGCGAGAGCGCGCGCCCAGCTGCCGTCCGCAAAAAGCGTCCGCAAAAGCCGTGCTCGGAAAACACGCCACCTAGCTCTCCCACCGGAAGTGACGCTGGCGCCAACGCTCGCAAAAATTAGCTTGATTTGGACCCCAGCCAACGCCTCCATCCAGTAACGTTGACCCCAGAACACACGTCCGTTCCTGGCAACGAGGTGGCCCACGAGTTAGCCTGAGCTCTCTACTTCCGGACGACTGTGGAGCCGCCCGACTGCCAGAACATGGACGAGCGTCTGCAAAGTTACACGGAAATCACTGAAAATTATCGGCTACTTCGGAGAGTGGTGCCACCATCGGATAAAAGCCTGAACAATAGGGAGGCAGTCGAATGGCGGCGCCTGCAAGCTGGAAATTTTGTAAACCCGGTCTGGGCATATCATGTTCAGAAAGATGATAGTCCAAACGATAGTTGCAAGCACTGTGAGGCGAGAGGGACCCTCGACCACATAATGTGGGAGCGTGACAGCTCCCCAGGGGCTAAATCCAATATAAATTGTAGAGAGGCCTGGGAAGCCCTGCTGCGGAGCGAGGACCCCGCTTCACAGCGACAAGCCATCCGCCTGGCGGAAGAAGCCGCAAAGAGTCAAGACCTCTGCGCCTGCCCTAATCGCGGAGGCGCCGGCCCCCGTCACCTAAGGCCTGTGTGCCGGGGACGGGGAGTAGGGGGCCTCTTTATCTGGCGGAATAATAAAGCTGCTATCATCATCATCATCATCATCATCATCATCGCCGCAGCGGCAGTCAGCTCGCGCTCCGCTCTGCTACAGCTACCTACAGCGGCGTGCGATCGCGTCGCCGCGTTTCTTCGCTGGGTTGGAGAAAGCGCACTCCCAGCTGCGTGGTGTCGCGTAGTAGCACTAGGCGCACGAACGCGCCACCTAGCCCATCGTTCCTCGCCGCCATGCGTGCCGAGTTCAATCCCGAACTGGAGGCACCCAGTGAGGTCATCACGACGTCGATATGTACGTCCATCTATCTCGCATTCACCACCGACCCATACATTTGCGAGATATATGAGTCGACCTACTACTCGGATCACAAGGCCATGATAGTGTCTTGTACACCGGCCCAAGTACGCTGTCACCGGAACGATAAGAGGGTGACGGCACCGGTGACCGGCCACTGACACCACCCACGATGCCGCGGCGGTGGTACTACTTTGACATGCCTGAGACCTGGCTCGGGCATGTCGGCATGTCGAGAAATTCATACTGTAGTGAAGAAGCCGGATCGCGAATGCTGCACTAGTGGGGCGTGACCTGAACATGATTTGCTGCTGTAGTTAGTTAAGCCTAGACGCCATCGTGTCTGCCAGTCGGAGCCGACCCTGTCCTCCATAACTGCGGTTCGGTTGAACTTCCTTATCACAATTGGTGGAGGATTGCTGGGTTTCCTGTCATCCTGGAACTGCGCAGCCGGACTCTCCGTCCCACCATGGCTACCGGCACCGATTCGAGCTCACCACCAGGTTCTCCCCAGACCAGCGCCTGCCATGGAGCGACCCGTCAGCGGGACCCTCCGATATTCAGTGGCACCGACGACCACGACGTTGATGATTGGCTCTCCACCTACGAACGCGTGAGTGTCCACAATAAATGGGACGACGTCACGAAACTAGCCACAGTATCTTTTTACCTCACTGGAATCGCCCACTTGTGGTTTCGGAACCATGAAACAGACGTCCCCAGCTGGACAGCCTTCAAAACAAGGTTCAGCGAAGTATTCGGGCGTCCGGCCGTTCGAAAGCTTCGCGCAGAACAACGCCTTCAATCCCGATCTCAGCAGCCCGGTGAGAATTTTACCAGCTACCTGGAAGATGTGATCGATTTGTGTAAGCGTGTCGATCCAGCAATGACCGAGGGAGATAAAATCAGGCACATACTCAAGGGTATTGATGAGGATGCTTTCCAAATGCTGATTTCCAAGAGCCCCTCAACTGTCACCCAGGTCATCAATCTATGTCAAAGCTACGACGAGCTTCGCCGACAACGCCTTGTGACCCGCCGCCCTGTACCACATCAGGAGTCGTTGTCAGCCTTGGTACCGAGTTTTGAAGACCCCGCCTTTCTCTCGCAGATCAAGGCTTTCGTGCGGGAAGAAGTTGCCCGCCAGCTCTCGCTCATCTCCACCCCGCCGCAGTCAACTTCGTGCCTCAGCCCGACCATTCGGCATGTTATACAGGAGCAAGTGGCCGAGGTTCTCCCGCAAGAGCGGTCTCCTCAAGTCGCCGCTCCGTTGACGTACTCCGACGCATTATCTCGACCACGACCACAGATGAACCGCGCTCCAGCTCCCGTGGCTACCCCTGTCTTTGCCCCAGTGCCGCCACAATCCCCAGTCTATCGAGTCGTGAACCCGTGGCGCACGGCAGACAATAAGCCCATATGCTATTCGTGTGGAATACCCGGACACGTCGCCCGCTTCTGCCGCCGTCGTCCACTACGTCCACAGTACGACGCACGCACACATGTTTACGATCACCCGCTGTCTTACGCTCTCGACCGTGACACAGAACCACCCCAGCCAAGCTTTCGACCACCACCAGGCCGCCGATCTCCTTCCCCCCGCCGTCGCTCGCTCTCCCCGATGCGTCGGCGTCCATCCTCTACCGAACCGGAAAACTAAGTTACGCAGTTCCCGAGGCAAGAACTGCGTCACCGTCGAAATGCCCAAGCCCTCTACGCTCGCCTCCAAATGTTATAGATGTCGTCGTCGAAGGTGTTTCTGTGTTTGCGCTCATTGACACTGGTGCTGCTATTTCCGTAATCGCCGACAAACTATGCCGTTCACTTCACAAGGTGACAACGCCCTTCTTTGGTCCATTACTTCGCACAGCCACAGCAGAACACGTCCAGCCGGTGGCTGCGTGTACCGCGAGAGTTGTAATTCAAGGGAAGCTCTACACAGTTGAGTTCGTCGTATTGCCCCACTGCTCGCATGACATCATTTTAGGATGGGATTTCCTCTCTCGTCACCAGGCCGTCATTGATTGTTTCCGAGCAGAAGTAGCTTTCTCTTCTCTTGGCGGTGCCATCTCTGACGACGTCCCGTCCTCTCGCGCCAAGTTGGTTATTGCACACGACATCCAAGTCCCTCCGCACACGTATGTCATGGCACCTGTATGCTGTTCCGCTGCCTCCGACGCCAATGTACTCTTCACCCCTTCCACTGCTTTCACTGATCGCCACCTTGTACCGCTTCCAAGCGCTCTGCTTGCCCTTGAAGACTCTGCGGCTAACCTTCTTTTCTGCAACCGATTCCCGTTCCCGATTACATTGCTTCGCGGTGAGTCGGTTGGCACTGTGGAGCCTTACGAACCTATTGCTACGTTAGACGTCCCAGATGGATCGGCGGAGATGAACATCCTGTCCTATTGTTCTTCAAGTACGCCATTGCCTCAAGAGATTTTCAGCAATGTCGTTGACGACGGCTTAACCCCCACGCAACGCGACGAACTCCTCGGCCTACTCACCAAATTTCGTCATGCTTTCGATACCCAGAGCAGTACTCTTGGCCGAACTTCGACTGTGTGTCACCGCATCGACACAGGTGCCCACCCACCGTTGCGGCAGCGGCCGTACCGCGTATCATCGACGGAACGCCGCGTCATTGATGAACAAGTGGGTGACATGCTAAAGCGCGGTGTAGTACAGCCATCCGAAAGTCCATGGGCATCGCCAGTTGTTCTAGTTAAAAGAAAGACGGATCGATTCGCTTTTGTGTGGATTACCGCCGCTTAAACAAGATAACCAGAAAAGACGTCTACCCATTGCCGCGAATCGACGACGCCCTTGACTGTTTGCAAGGTGCCGAGTTCTTCTCCTCACTTGATTTACGATCCGGTTATTGGCAGGTGCCTATGGCTTCAGATGACAAACCTAAAACTGCCTTTATTACACCAGATGGCCTATACGAATTCAATGTGATGCCTTTCGGCCTTTGCAACGCGCCCGCCACGTTCGAGCGCATGATGGACGCCATTTTGCGAGGCCTCAAATGGAACACGTGTTTGTGCTACTTGGATGACGTAGTTGTATTTGCACCTGATTTTCCGACTCATCTTCATCGCCTGGAGCAGGTGTTACGCTGCCTCACCACCGCTGGCCTACAACTCAACTTAAAGAAATGTCACTTTGGGGCACGAAAGCTGACTATTCTCGGGCACATCGTGTCGAAGGACGGCATTCTCCCCGATGTTGCAAAGCTGCGGGCTGTCCAAGAATTCCCAAGGCCAAAGAATCTAAAAGAGTTGCGTAGTTTTATTGGCCTCTGCTCGTACTTTCGCCGCTTCGTTCGCAATTTTGCTTCGATTATGGCACCACTCACAGACCTCCTTCGCGGAGACGCCAACCTTTCTGCGTGGTCGCCGACTTGCGATCGTGCCTTTGTGACCCTACGTAAACTTCTCACAACGCCTCCGATACTGCGCCATTTTGACCCTACTGGTTGAACTTCCTTATCACAATACGCATTTCTCGTTGTCTACAGGTAAAGGATTTCCTTTTGCCTTTTTGCTACAAAACGGGTGGATGTTAATTTTCCCTTTCCTAAACGTTACTCCACCTGCGGATTTCCGCAGAACTCATTTGCCATAGATCTAACCGTTCGCCAACACCTGTAGTTACATCCCGGATACGAAGACTAGCCCTTCACAGTTTACACAAGGAAATCCGTATGGATTTCCTTGTAGCCTTGTGCTACAAAACGGGTGGATGTTAATTTTCTCTTTCATAACCGTTAGATATGCGTTCGAAGTTGTGGCTGAAGGCTGCTGTTGCCGTCTGTCAAGGAACCACAGAATTCGGCTTGCTGCCGCTTCTCTATTTAGAACCACCTGCTGTCTAGAAAAGTCAACCGCAGGACCAGCGGGGCTTTCCGACAATCGCTGCTTGGGCTCACCAATGAAACAAGCACAGACGCCGTCTGCGGACCGATTGGACACGCTCGCTCATGCAGTCTAGGTTTCATCAAGGTTGCAAGAAATTCCCCGCAACAGTGGTCTAGTCATGTTGACGGCCGTCCACTGTATATGGCGGCCCAGGATGGCGGGATACTTTTGCGAACCAGACGCTAAGCCAGCGCAGATTCACTTTAGGCAAAGTATGCCCGCCTTCATTGAAAATATTGTTACGTGGGAAGACGCAAGAGGCGAGGCTATATACAGGTGTATTTTAAAAAGGAACGCTGAGGCGCTTGGCCATGAAGCAGCAGCGCGAGCAAGCCTCGCTAAACACGTCCTCCTCGTCTTCTTTCTCCATTCGCCTCTTGACGGTCGTGGTACGGATCCGTAGCAATATGAAAACAGAAGAATGTGTACCCGAATGGCTGTCCAGAATAGAACCTCTGGCGGCCTTGAAGGAATTTTAGGTGGACAACACCAGTCCAAATAGGACTGACGGCACGTTTTGTGTACTGTATTGAAGAATCTAACTGTATGTGTTGTGACATGTTTTCCCTGTACATTGTCTAAGACCGGCAATAGATTAAAAAAGCAACAGTGGTCTAGTGGGTAGGGCACTGGGTCATGCTGATCCGAAGGTAGCGGGGTCGAATTTCGGCCGCGGCTGCTGCATTTCGATGGAGGCGAAATGTTGAGCACCGTGTGATGGGCGATATCTGTCTGCGTCGAGGAAACCGAGGAGGTCCCAAATTTCCGGAGCTCTCCACTACGGCGGCTACCACAATCGCATCGTGGTTTTGGGACGGTAAACCCCAGGAATCAATCCATGTTTCGAGAGATGCTAACTGTCTTTCTTCATAAGTGGCCACCGTTTTACTCAAATATGAGATGCACCTTGGAAGCGCGTGTAATGAACTTCGCTCTTCAGCGTAGGCCCGGCGCGCCCTTTCAGCTTTCGCCCGATACTGTGGGCCACAGGAACTTTACCAAGGAAATGTATGTGTACTAATTCCCGCACACTATACTTTGCGGGCATATCCCATAGTGTTCCAGGATACTTCCACAGCATGCTTAATTAATGACCTTTATAGCGCCTGCTGCTAAACCGTTTGGTACCCGGGGTAAATCTGATAGTGTTACGATCAGCACTTTCCCAACGTACCTGATCCTTTTTTAGCATATAACTCATGGTGTTATACCATGTCTCCTGTTTCAGTTTTAGCGGCGGAGCCGGACCTAAACTCGCCTTTGCTTTTCTCAGAGCTTGTCGATAGCGATGCAGCTGTACGATCGGCATAGTACTATCGAAATTACGAGGGATAGTTCTATGGATAGTTTTCCTTTTTTCTGCCATCAGTAGTTTCATTATGACTCAACTATCGATCGGTCGTGCATCACTTCTATTTCTACATTCCAGCTTATAAGAACAAATAGCTGTCACCATGCTTTCATTGCTTCCATATACGGTAGCTTCATACCCTTATTGCAACTAACAAAACTCAGACCTCTCAATTCCTTATCCTTTATAATAATAAT
Source organism: Hyalomma asiaticum (assembly GCA_013339685.2). Lineage (NCBI taxonomy): Eukaryota > Metazoa > Arthropoda > Arachnida > Ixodida > Ixodidae > Hyalomma > Hyalomma asiaticum. The sequence continues at coordinate 57,973,924 of CM023489.1, read as the reverse complement.
AAGGCTGAGAGACATCAGTTATTCGAATCCTTGCCAATGCTGGAATGAACCTCGGGCAAAGAACCCTCCAAATTTTCGTCGCGACGTGGGCAGGTTCACGTTACGTGAAGAAGAGAATGCGAACCGGCGTACAGGCGCCGTGGTATCTTGAAAGGGAGCAACATACCTCCACGTGTCCGCTGCTGGTGGTGCTCCTCTGCTGAACTACGGACCGCGTGGAGCTGCCCCTCTCCGAGATGCAAGTCATCACCGTCTTGGCACTGGACGAGCTCTCCACCTGCGAACCCGATACGGCCTGGAAGCGGTCTTGATCTGACAAGCAGAAACTGGCAACAATGCAGGTCATTGCCATGGTGGCCTGGCTCATGGGCGGATACGAATATCATGACCCCTATTCTAATTTTCTTTATCAAGGGATCGAAGTACGAAAGACACGTGATTATTGCTCCGCGGCAGGAAGATGCAATGATACGCTTATCAACAGCCCAGCTGTTTAATCTTGGCAGAATTCCGTGGGCAACCAACGAAAACTGGGGAGGCTCCGCAAGTATGGGCCAAGCAGCTCTCAGCCTAATCATTCCTCCACTACTGCTGTAGCTCTGACAAGGGCTGCGGTATGTGTCAATTAATTAATTAATAATCGGTAATCAATCAGATCATAGCTATGCGTACTCTAGCACAGCAAAGAGATGGGAAAGAGAAGTGGAGGTGATGAGAAGAGTGCAATATAGAAAGGGGTGAAAGAAGTACGACAGAAAGATGATGATGACGAAGAAAGATGAAAGAACAAGAACAATCTGTGTACGCCAGGTAGTGGCGCTTGCTTGCCGGCTCTGCCGTCGCTCAGGTTTCACAAGGTGGAACTGACCTCATTTCTTTTTTTTCACCATATGGCTATCTTGCATGCCAAGTTCATGTTTGACATGATTTCGTATAGACGCACAGTTGTCGGTATTCATCGTGAATATTCGCTGGCTCATTGCTTTCGCTGAATCGGCTTGACGGAATATTCACCGGACTGCCCCTTACCGTCCCAGTTGCAAGGATTCAAATAGAATTGTTGCGTAATGTCGACAAACTATGTGACGGCCGCTTTGACAGATAAGTGAGCTAATAGGCACGCTACCTAACGGCATTGCGGAGAGCTGGACCGACCATCTGGCGTGCCATTTCGAATACACACCGTCTTTCGGCGGACTCCAGACCGTATGCTGTGTGGATCGTACCTTGCTCTTGATGGTGATGGACTGCCGGAGGCGGTGGTCACCGCTGCGACCCACCGTCACGCTGGCCTGCATCTGGCCGTCCGACGGGTCGCCGCTGGCCGGTGACTGGGCACGCCGTGCCAGCTGGGAACCCACCGACGAGCACTCCTTGGCGCCGTTCATGGTCGACCAATTTGGGCTGCCTCGTGGGGATGATTATGACGATGATATTTATGATAATGACGATGATGATGATGAACCCTATGTGGGCGCCCACCCAATGAGGGGGATAGAGCAATAATCGGGCGGAAGTAGTGACAGTCCAGGTGGGATTGAGTTAAGAGGGACTGACCAAAAGAAAATGAACTGAAAAGGCCGGGGATGATGATGATGGTGGTGGTGGTGGTGGTGCCGGTTTGTGCGACTGGTTTTGATCGGTCCTCTTCGGCTCATGGCATGGGCCCGCTAATATTGATATAATTGTGGAAATAAAGGTGCCAGGTAAAGTGGTATTAGTAGACGATATTCGACATCAAGATAACTAATTTTTTTCCCACCTAGAGACATTACACATGTCCGTGCAGTTCAATTTCCTAGGCTGCGTCTAGGAGAGAATCATCTAGAAGAGACCCTTTCCCACTCTGTGGGAAGCTCTTTCCTCCTAAATGGCCCTTGTTTTGTAACAGCTTTAAAGAAAATGAAAAGGATATCCGGTGCTCGCGCTTTTTCATCTGCTTTTGTATTATCATTGATTGATTTGTGGGGTTTAACGTCCCAAAACAAGCTCTGATTATGAGGGACGCCGTAGTGGAGGGCTCCGGAAATTTCGACCACCTGGGGTTCTTTAACGTGCACTGACATCGCACAGCACACGGTCTTCAACATTTCGCCTCAATCGAAATGCAGCCGCCGCGGCCGGGATTCGATCCCGCGACCTCCGGATCAGCAGCCGAATGCCATAACCTCTAGACCACCGCGGCGGGGGCTGCAGGCACCTTGCGCACAGTATGCAATGAAGGAATGAAAATTTTCGAGAAGGTTCTGGTACATTTACAAGCGTTGTCGTGCCGAACGACAACACCTGTAACCGCATTAGCCGCGGGAACCCGGTCACAGTGAATAAGACAATTAGGCCTAAGTACCCGTGTCAATATCGGCTATACTAAAAGCATAGAATGATCGAATGCGGTACAGCGTGCAGTGTTTATTGCGGGCCAATGAGGTCTCTCCGCTTTTTCGCGCTGGTAACGTCGTCGTCGGCTGTTTATACTGCGGGAACTACGGCGAGGACGGCTGGACGGCCCCGCAGACGCCGTCACTCAAGTCGTCGTCCACCAGCCGCCTGAGTACGCGAAGTTCGGCGAAGTCTCCCTCTCCGCAGTCGCCACGGCCGTCAGCGTATTCGAGGTTGAAGGCGGCTAGGGCGTAGTGCACCGACGGGACTCGTCGCTTCTGCGAGCAGAGCTGTATAGAAAAGGTATTGGAGGCGGGAAATGTTAGGAAGCGGTTCCTTATTCGCGGCGTCCCCAGCCATGCAATTTCATTTTAACTGGATTCTGAGGTTTTACGTCCCAAAATCACCGCATGATTATAAGAGACGCCGTATGTGGAGGGCTCCGGAAATTTAGACCGCCTGGAGTTCTTTAACGTGCACTGACAACACACAGCCCACGGGCCTCCGGCATTTTCGCCTCCATCGAAAATGCGACCGCCGCGGCGGACCCCACGTCAGGGGCACGGGAGCACGGCTAAGCGTCCGTGGGGGTACGGAAAAGGGAGCCTGCACAACGGCTTTTCTCTACTTTCTATCCTTCAAAGTCCCTTTCTCCTACGCCCAGCGACGCTTAGCCGTGCTCCCGACAAAGGGCTGCGGCATCCCTTCGTTAAAGAGGTACGTCGTGAAACGTTTTTCGAACATTTCGTACTTAGTTCGTATTCGGGATTCTGACCTTCCAAACAACAATATGCGTTGTTCAGTTGCATCGTGTGGGTTGATTTAGAGCGATAAAAACGCAGTTTCGGTTTCACTGCGGGCGTTCCCCTCAACTCTGCAGTTGACGTCATGTTAGTAGCCAGCAGACTTCCGAGATTGGCGCGCCCTCGGAAGCCACGGGAAAACACACTGTGCTGCAGCCTTGCTTCCGAATGGCGGCATCGCACGGTTTCTAAGTATTTCTTTCTTTCTAGCTTTCAAGTAAATTGTGTGTGTGTGTGTGGGGGGGGGGGGGGGTTCTTTTAGAGCAAACGTGAGTTCACTATGCCTTTGAACTTAAAAATATCTTACCGAAACGTCACCGAATAGTACCATGCGCGCCGGTAGTGTCGCATAGTCGTTTCGGGAGCGCAAGAACGCTGGGGTTTCAAAACGGGCGTTATTGAATGTGCACTGAATATTTCGCCGAAATATTTCGGAATCGGCTTGTCGGAATGCATATTGAAGTCTTGAAGCAGTCAAAAATTACAACCGGACATCTCCATATTCTTTACACGAACCCTTTAACTGAACCACAATCATAATCAATCTGGACGTTCTTCGGACAGGACGCCACACAAGCATACAATCTGGGACTGTTGGGCGAACAACGCACCGGACGCTCTTCCGGCAGAGAGATAGAGAACAAAACTTTATTATAAAATATAGAAAAGAAATTGTTGCCCCTGAAGGCGGGGCATCACAAATGGTCGGGGCCCCTATTCGGGGCCGAGATGATGGCCCATGCCATCATCTCGGCCCCTTGGACCAGCCAGAGCTGATCCTCAAAGACCGAGCTGGACAGCAGTGCCTCCCATTGTTGCTCTGTGTTTTTCATGTTATGGTGTTCTTCATTGTGTAGTGTACACTCCCATGTAATGTGCAGAACTCTCCCTTGAAGAGCTGGCCCAGTGCGAATTCGGTCCAATTAGAATACCGGCGCCCACGTCCGCACCACTAAACGCGCCGAGACCGCGGCTATAACGCTAGGCCTGGGGGACATGCCTTCTGCTTGACTAAGTTGTTCGGTTAGTAAAGTTTGCGTAACAGTATATTGCGACGATTTCCAAGAGCTGCATAGCTAGGCGCCGCGGAAGGCGCTGGAATTTCAAGCTGAACGTCGTTTCCTTTTTCTCGCAAGCACACCTACATGCATGTTGGGCACGAATCAACCTCCTGTCTATAACCAAAATTTGCCACGCGAACTGGTAGAGGGCTCTTTAAGTAACACAGGAGACGAATTGCAATGCACGACCAGCAAATTATATGGGTGAAGCAGAATGGTGAGCAGAAACATATTAAGGTACGCAAAAGGCTAATATTCAGCGGTCTCAGAAAAGAAGACGGGTTTTCGATTAGTACTGTTGCGCTGGCGGTAGTGCTATAAGAAGGAAGGAAGCAAATGGCAGAGAATGCAAGGAAGGTACGTTAACAACCGGAATTCTACCCTGCACAAAGGGAAGGGGTGGGGAAGACTAAAAGGTGGAGAGAAACGGGACAGAAATGAAGCGCATAGCACAATACCCGAGTCATTCGCTTCTGTTAGAATCGCTATGCTTATCCGATATCACTGTTAGAGCCGCCTGCGCAAGTCGATTGCGCTGAAGAACTCCAGCACTGCCTTCGTCGCCTCCAGGTGCGATGGCAAGAGGAAGTATGCAACAGCTGCGTCTTAACGGTACGTACCAAAGGGGCAGAAACCCCTAGGCCTCCGAAAAAGGTCTGAAAAAGTTGAGGGTGCCGTAGCGAGTCATGCAATGGCACTGGTACGAGCAAAACTAAGGGGCAAGGATGGAGTATAGGGTGTCATGGGAACAAGCGTGTGTTGATTGCATCTCAGCCGAAATAATGAGGAAACGGCCATGGGAATGGGCGTAGCGTGTTACGACAAGGCAAGATAACCAATGGTCATTACGAAGCATGATCAAATCCCTCCTTTATTTAGCCTATTACACAAGCGGTCAGTGCCAAACTGAATGAATATCAAAGTGTTTCGAACCATTCAATCGATTTTGTTCTCGTGCTCAAAAACTATGAAGCTGTGGTGCTGAGTATCTCTTTCACTATCGCAGCCACTGCACTTGCCAGATGATTCCGCGACATTTCAGTAACATTAATGGTGTAGTTTCCATAACAGGAGCATTATCAAGCAGGTAGCACCACTTTCTTTGAAATGGCACAGGTTCATGGGCACCCACAGCGCAGTACAGCCGGCATCTAATGAAGTACGGCAGATATATATGTTAACTTGTAGGATCATTGCCGTTCCCTGTCGCGCGAACTTGTTTTAGGCACCCCAGCATGCAGCTTGAAATTACACAATGTAATGCACTAGAAGGTCCATAGAAGACAACTGCGATCACTCTCGTTCGCAATAAACTGTCCTCAGTTGCCCCATCAATACATCATCTTCTTATCATTGGCGCATGCTACAGACCCCCTAATCATTATCCATATTTTCCCGCCAACCTTAACAATATCCGGGGCGACTTTCAGCGTATCTATCTATCTATCTATCTATCTATCTATCTATCTATCTATCTATCTATCTATCTATCTATCTATCTATCTATCTATCTATCTATCTATCTATCTAGCCGCCTACGACTTTGTGCTCTCCTGGCCGTTTCGTTAACGGGATGTATACGAAAATTGGTATGCAACAACATGACTGCATGACGAATATAAATTACAAGTCATAACATGAAATCATGATAGGCATGTCATGAGCGGCATGATTTACGTGCCATGCGTTTCGTTAATGGGGTGTATACCAAAATTAGTATGGCACAACACAACTGCATGACGAACGTAAGTGACAGGTCATAACATTAGAATCATATGACATGCGTGTCATTAGCGACATGGTTTACATCCCACAGTCTTGGTGCTCTTGCGGCCGTATCGTCAACCTCACTTACATGTACCGAAATCCGTATAGCGACACAACAATGCAGATCCATTTTACGTTCCTGATGCGTGCTTCGCATTTCCTTGATTCCCACTGCACGTGGGATCTGCCATTTTTTCTTAAAGGTTTCCATATTTATGGCATTGCCAGCGCAAGAGGTGTGCTTTTGTTCTTAGTGATTTCTATCGACATATGCGTACTTACATGTATACTGGACGTGACGGCGACGGCGCAAGCCCAGGTCAAGTGTCCACACAATCGCAATAAAATAATTCTCAAGACTGACGCAGGCAAACCAAAATTACTCATATAACAAACTCAAAATAAAAGCGGACAAGTATTGGCATCCCCTTTCGCATTTAGCTAACCCGAAGATGTTTGCTGCTTCCAATCAAAACGAGGCTTACACCTTGGGAGTGCCACAGCTGCGCTGCCCATTGCGGCTTCCTTACCAAGACGGCTACCGCGCTTTTTGACGGCGCCGCCATTGCCGTGGGCTACAGCAACCACCTGGATCGCACAGCGCTCCTTGTGTCAGTTGCACACAAAACGAAATTTAAAGCGCAAATACACGTTCTTTAGCAGCTTTAGCAAGTATAAGACATGTCTTAAAATTCCTTATAGTCAATTCATTGTGAGCACATGCGATAGGTATTTTTATTCCCGGCTTTTCCCAGCCAATCGGAGCCAGTAGCACAGCTAGCATAACAATATCCCATCCGCTCGCGGGAACTGTTGATGTGTGACTCTGCAGTCACCGCGGGAGGCAATTTCAGGTACAAATTAAAATATAATGCACCCTGATTTCACCACTCCCAATGGCCCAACGGTTATCGTTGAGTCCCACATAAGTTAAACGTATAATAGAAACAACGTGCTCAAGTCGAGTTTCAGGACCCATTTAAGCACGATCATGCAAAAGAAACGCAGCAGTAAGAATAGGCTCATAAACTCAACTAACCTTCTCGCGCAACGTCTCCGCGGTGTCGAAGGTGAAAATCATCTCTCCGTCAGCGTCGTAGCAATAGTCAAAACGGTGCTCCTCGGAATGAATCCTGCTGGACCACGCTGGCAGCTGACACACCTGTTGTCGTGCGCATATGAAATAAATGAGCGCCGCTTAACGCGACAATTCACAACGAAACATGAGTCGTTAAAGGGCAACACCGGCGATTTTTCAGTGTACACTGATCTCAATAAAATTTTCAAGATATATTCTCCTCGGTACGCTTATAATATATGCCAAGTCAGGCAGACGTAGGTCATTTAGTTTTCCTGTAAATGAATTTTACAAATTTTTAGCGGATTCTCACGCGGGCCACCCTGTGTTTTTGACGTCATCACCTCCGCGCTGCCTACCTGAGCCAGCGAGCCTTCAAAAGCGAAACGACGATACTTCAGCGCTCAAATCTCGTCGCTGTCAAGATCAGAAAAAGCTGGCATAACTCAAAATATCGTCGGATGACCCCGCCACTGGCATTTCTTTCGCGCCAGTTACATATTTCTGGTGACGGGAAAGTTGCGACGTCACCGCACACGCCCCAAGAAGCATCTACTCGTTTCGGTTTCGGTTTGAAGACGACTTTCAGTTGTTTATTTAACATTATTCGTGCCTTTCTGAGCAAACTGAACCGCCCTGGCGGTTACAGGACTATCAGTACCACTGGAAAGCAGTGATATCGGAACATGGGGAAAAAATCGCCGAAGTTGTCCTTTAACCTGGTCTCAACACAGCGCAGATGCCTCCACAATTCGAAAAGCGACTCGAAGTATAGCGCGATTCATACGGCGTTAAGCGTTAGCGTACTAGAAGTAGCAGAAGGGACACAAGAAGAAAAAAAAAGCACTCAGTTTTATAACTAAATCGATTTCATAAAATATACACAGGCAGCCATTCTCACTGTATGCCGTTGATGGCAAACGGATATAGTGAGCCCTTTAATATAAATTGCCATTTGCCGTTAGAGAACCATTTGCCAAAGGCAGCATTGCTGCTAAAAAATCGTATGGCAATGTCTCCCCTAAACTGCAGTAAGTCTTCAATTAGAAAAAAACATAAATATATGGAACGGCTTGTTATACTCAGAAACGCACAACATGTAAAGATCGTGTATCTACTCTCAAACTATACAAGTGCAAAATTGTGAACAGATTTCAATTCTGTCACAGGATCCGACACTCACTTTCACTTCTGCGGTACGAAAAACTGGAGTTGTTTTGATCGCGTTTGAAAGAACGCTGCAATGAAAAAATGTTCTGTCCAGTACCATGCCGAGGCACTTGGCGGCATACCAGCTTACCGGACTGCAGTAGCGGCAGGCGCCTCCTGTGACGTCACGGCTGCTTATAATTATTGATACGGCTTGCATGCGTGCGCGCGTGTTGTAGAGAGAAAAGCAGCCAGACAAAGCGTTTGCATCAGCGAAGAGTACCTCAATCACAAGCCCAGAACTCTGTCAATAATTCAGCACGTTAAGCGAATTTCGAAATTCTGGCATCGTCTTCAGGGCTAGGGCTGATGAAACATACTACGTGTTAGGAAATATTCACATATGTCGCGTACTATACAACCCTATATGACCATACGATGCTACATATGCGTCATCACACAGCGTTCCAGATTGCGATATAGGATTAGAGATGAAGGGCGTGCGGATTTATAATCCGTTTTACTAGTTCCGTGCAGCAAAGCGCGACCATCTAGCGCAAATTGTTGCGATGTGAGTCGTGCTGCCAATGTCCGGGGATGCACCATGCCGAGCGCTGCAGCACTCGCCGCTAGCAAACGGCAGGGCGCGGAAGGACACACTCAAGATGTGCTCGCGCTTCTGATTGGTCGAAAGAAGCATGTCGCTTCCACACTAATGCCTCTTCGATGTCAATCTGTATGTGCCGTTCCTGACCCCAGTGCGCATTTCTTGCTCTGTGGCACTCATGGTGGACAATCCCCCCCTGACAGTGGACGATTAAAGGGCAACTCCGGCGATTTTTCATTATCCACTGATCTCAATCGAATTTTGAGTATACGTTCTCCTCCGTACTACAATAATTTATGCCAAACCAGGTGGTTACAAGTAATTTAGTATTCCTGAAAATGAATTTCAAAATTTTTTAGCGGATTCCCACGCGAGCCACCCTGTGTTTTTGACGTCATTACCTGCAACGCTGCCTACCCGAGCAGGCGGGCAGTCTAAAGCGAAACGGCGATACGTCAGCGCTCAAATCGTCGCTGTCAAAATCAGAAGAGCTCGATACGTCGTTGGATGACGTCGCCGCTTTCATTTTTCTGGCAACAGCTCCATATTTCTGATGGCGGGGAGGCTGTGACGTCATCGCGTACGCTGCACGAAGCGTCTACCCGTTTCGGTTTCGGTTTGAACACATCTTTCATTCGGTTATTTAAAATTATTGGTGAGTTTCTGAGCACACCGAATGACCCTAGCTGCTTCAAGACTATCAATAACTATTGGAAAATAGCGATATCAGAACATGGTGGAAAAAATGAGGGAGTTGCCCTGTAAACCAACCTCTGTGACGCTTCCCAGCTGCTCGTCGCGTCCGGTCTGCTCGCATGCGCCGAATAGTACGTTGTCGGCTGGCTGGTCCGCGGTGCTGGAATCGTTCTCACGTCGGGACTTGTACCAGCGACCGAACATGGCCACAGATATGGCCACCGTGTGAGCCGGCAAGCCCGCACGCTGGAGCTCCTGTGCGTTGTCGTGCGCGGTTTCCTGCGGGAAAGGAGGATATCGGGGGGCCTTCAGAGGCAAATTATTGACACCGGAACACAGCATGCCGTACCGCTTCATGACCTCAGACGCCTATGGCTCATTGAAACGACGGCAGAAAATACCCAACGTGCTCATAAGCAAGAAAGTACTACGACAAAAAAAATCCAAACTTCGTTATTACAAGCTAACCGAGATGTCGAAGTGACGTAGGATATATTCATTAACCGAAACACGTCAACAACTTTTCGTCGGAGACCAGCTGATTAAATTTTAGACATATGGTTGTTTTAGATGAATACATATGCCTATGAAAATATACACATTTAGTAGACACCTGTTATTTATTATATTTCGTACGACTCCTCACAGTATTATACATTGTACAATTCCTCGAAGTGTTGCAGAAAATGCTTCAAGTGCGTGTCATAAAAATAGAAAACTGACAAATAAGAATATATTATTACAAGAAGAATGTATCATTACAGTACCGAGGAGAATACATAGCGAAAATTTCATTAAGATCAGTGGACACCGAAAAATCGCCGGAGTTGCCCTTTAGAACGTCCACAAATATGCAGTAGTATGAAAAAATACAAATGACCAGAGTGTGGCTTGGGTCGCATGCGACTGTGCCCCCTGGCTATTAAATATCCCACGACGTCAAGCCCGCGTACCGGAATTTGACGTTTCCGCTCGAAGTTGGACAAAAATAAATTACACTATTACTTCCTACGTTAGTGATCGTCTTACATTACCACAAAAAAATATAAAATAAAAGGCCAGAGCAGAGATTTGTAGGCACACGTCAGAGGTATAAAATGGCCGTTCAAGCAATGTGCACATCCGTTAAAGTGGTCGTTATGGTAAGGCGGAATTCAGTTAGCCGACCTAGGGTATGCTCATCTTAATACAATATCGAATGTAAATGTGTGGTTGCGCCAGGCATCGTACGACATTTTCCCACTATTTACACGGCTCATTACAATAACAAACTACAGGGCTTAACATATCAACACAATTTGTTCTCCATTGTAAACATAGTTTTCAAAACCTCCAGATAAATTCCTTTCGACCAGCTCCTTCCAGTGCGAAGTAAAAACGCTGACATTCGCACCACTTTCATTTTTGTCTCTACTGGAATCCCATCTGGAAGCATTTCAATAGGTTCACTTGTTTTGGTGCGCAAGTAAAGGCAAAAACAATGTACTGCTCTTGTACTTACACATTGTTACACATGTTGAACAGTTTTCTTCTAGGTGCCTTTAATGCTGTTATGTTCATAGGATATAACCTTTTCATTGTCCTTCTCTTATTTTTTGAACATGTATGCTAGCTCTTTTTTTTTTGCACAATTTAATTACTGCTTTTTGTTGTCACCGGTATGGTTACTTTGTACTTCAGATTTTCGTTTCTTTTTATTCTTTCTTGATATGAAGTCCTCCGTATTTTGTATGCCCTCTCCTGTATATACCTGAAAAGGCTCACAGTATTGAATGAATGAATGAATGAATGAATGAATGAATGAATGAATGAATGAATGAATGAATGAATGAATGAATGAATGAATGAATATTCTTATGACCCGAAGTCGAACCTGTGAGCAGAAGGCTCTCCTTGGATGTACGCTGTGCGTATATGGGATATAAGGTAAAACTAAATAAATTTACGGCGTTCCACTACCTTCTGGCATAACGAACGCCGACAAGTAGCGCTTACAAAACCAATAGCTATGCGTGCGTGCTTACCAACGAGTAAATGTACGCGCCGGACTCGGGTTTTGTCTCGAACGTGGGCGGAACGATCTGGCAGTCTGGCCACGACTGGTCTTCGGCGAAGAAGTGCCCGTAAAGGATGATCATATCAGGCGTGAACACCGTCCTACGTAAGCAATAAGTGAGATTAATAACCGTGACCTGCCCAGTGAGTACGTACACTAACTACCCGGGCATGTTTTGCGCTAGCGTCATGAATTTAATTGTCTCTCGAATGGCCACATCACCACAAGAGTCTTGACGAAAAAAAAAAAAACAGTGCAAGACAAAGAAATAACGGTGCGCAAAACGTTTACGCAATACAGCAATTAAAATAAAACGTTATGCCTTGAACTCAAGCGTTTTCATAGCATAATCACAGCGTTTCTTAGGTTTCGTTTTACAGCATGCCAGTCTAATACTGGTGTCACACAGGCGCTTCGAAGGCCTTCGACACGACGGTCCATCGACTCAAAAGTCACGTTTGAGCTGCTACACGGGTGGTTTCGATGGCCGTCGAGTCGATAGTCTATTGAGCTCGATTGACTATCGACTCGACGGCCATCGAAACCACCCGTGTAGCAGCTAAAACATGATTTTTGAGTCGATGGACAGTTGGTTCGATTGATTTATGTGGTTTAACATCCCAAAACCAGCTCTGATTATGAGAGACGCCGTAGTGGAGATCTCCGGAAATTTCGACCACCTGGGGTTCTTTAATGTGCACTGACATCGCACAGCACACGGACCTCAACATATCGCCTCCATCGAAATGCAGCCGCCGCGGCCGTTATTCGATCCCGCGACCCTTGGATCGGCAGCCGAGTACCATAACCACTAGACCACCGTGGCGGGGCGAAGGATCTTCGGTTCGAAGGCCTTCGAAGCGTCCGTGTGACAGCAGTATAACACGTTCGCCAGCGTCCTTACTTGACTGATGGCTCTGGAGGTCTTTGAAACATCGTAAACTCACTTGAACAGTGTTGTGAAGTTGTGCAGCAAGGCCTCTGAGTACGGCGCAACAGTTAATGCCGTGTACAAGGGCCTGTCCTCCCTTACTTCGTACTGTATTAGCGAGTCAATTACCTGCAGCACCAAGACAACAATACAGCTTGATGCAAAAGAACAGGCCTGACTCGTGCCATTCGAGCGTAATATTCTGCCGCGCCTATTGATAGTTTCCATCAGGGGCGAGATCGAGGATCGTCTTTTGCGAACGCGGGCGGTAGTGTTCGCTTTTCACTGCATGCCATTGGCCGTGGTCATGCTTGCCTCGTAAGCAGCAGGGTGCGGCCACGTTTTTACACGACCACGTTTTCTCTGCACGTCAGGCATTTACGCTCACGAAAAAAAAAATTCCTCCCTGCTCATAAAACAATCGTACTCATTTGAAGTCGAAAAACATGTATTATATCATCTAAAAGAAGACACCAGAATCTGCTCGTCACATTTTGGGATGTACGCCGCTTGTCCATTGGTTGCTCTCACCCTCCCCTTCTCGCATATTTTAAGAGTCACCCTATCATTAAACTGTACTTGCTAAAACAAAGGAGGGTGGCCAATACTGGAAGCCTGCTCTGCATTCAGTCGCGCAAATCAGCAGCGCCCACAACGAGAGCCGCGCCCCCACTTCATGACGTTGCAGCAAGCGAACGCGATGCGTTCCGAACAAAGATCTCCGATCGCGCCCCAGAGGACACTGTTCTTAAACTAGCGATAAACAGGCCTACTTCGTCCGCTGTCATTTTCTTGCGCCATGTACGGAAAATTATCCTACCTGTAACGAAATCTAACCAATCATCCATCCCGAAACATTTCCACCGCACATTCAAACATAGACAAGTAGGTGCAAACAGCAAAATCTGGCAACCACGTTCACGTTAAAACACCGCCTTAGAGTCATTGTTTAACCACTCTAAACCATATTATAATCAACGGGATCGCAAGTGGTGATTTCTTCCGTCTTCAGACAACTCCAAACGACCACTTAGTCGGCGTTACCTTGAGCACGCTCAATGCTTTCTTGACTTCCGCGAGCCACATTGGCGCCACCTCCGTGTTTATTACGCCGTAATGGTGAATGCCGTCTTGTATAAGATCCCGAAGCGTGGAGCTTGCATTATCGGAACTCAGAAACTCCTCTACCTCCGAGCAGCTCCTGGTCGCAGGGAAAACAAAATCATCGCAATAAGAACTGTTTCAAGAGAGCAGCAAAGTTGTCTGGCATGAAGACAGTAAAACAAATTTACTCTTAGCTGCATTAACAGACGACATGTCGACGTCACACCGCCACACTTCTGGAAAATTAATTCGAGGCCAAGCATACAAAAACAAAGTTCTGGTATTTACGTGCCGAAACTGTGATATGAATATGAGGCAGGCCACGTAATTGGGGTTACGGGTTACATAAGACTATACTTTTCCTTTATCATGCATCGGAATCTACACGTACGCCTGCGTTCTATTTTTGGCGCACTTCATTCCCATAGATACCCTACAAAAATGCCATAGTCATATATATATGTGACGCTAGAAACGGGAGCCGTGCCGTGGTTCCTGCGCCATGCTTTTATTCCATTGCACGCGCCACCTCTTCGTTGCCTTCTCCTTCCATCTCTTGCTTGCTACGTGTGTCACATATATATGCATCGGGCGTACCGTATATATATGGCCTGCGTCCCTATATCGCCATATTTGCCGAATTAATAATAGCCATATGTGGCGTTACTGCGTAGGTCTTGCGCTGACATAGTATGACAAACTGATCAGATATAGTCATTAAGGACACGTGTCATATGTGGCCGGATAGGTGTTTACGGTCATACCAGGGATAGGACATACAGGGCTAATATGTCACGGGTCCCTATATGGCCATATATATGACCATATAGTCCGATCATATAGAATATATATAGGGACCCGTAAGGTCACATATATGGCGACATATATGGTCGTATATATGCCATATACGTGGCCATATAGGACCCCCATATGTGTATACGGCCATATTTACCCTACATTGGATATGGTAAGATCATACCGGAATCGCATATGCGCCTCTAACACGAATTGCACGAGTGTGGCCATGTAGGGACGCGTGCCACGTATAACCCAATATGCCAGACTCCTTGTATGGTCATACATGGCATTGTTGCAAGGGATATCCAACCGCTAAGGCCGGAAGTCCAGCCAGTGTCCGAGAGCTTACCAACGCAACTTGTTAGCCGATAAGCTACCATGGCGGTGTGGCTACAATATATTCATGCTTGTACGCCTGATTCTTTCGGTATGCTGGGCTAAGACATTGCCAGCGGCTGCGCCAACCCTTGCTAAAGTGACTACTGACTTGCTCTTGAGAAACAATCGGAGATCTACTGAATCAAAATACCCAACGGAAATATCGTTGATTTATGTCAAGGAAAAGTACGCATTGAATGTAGCATTGATTATTTAACGCGTAGTTAGAGCTCGAGTGAGTGCCACTGCGCAAAATTAATGTGAGCTTGAGTCTCAGTGAGCATGGTAAAAGAAAAGTGTCATGCACTCGTAGTTTGTGAACTTATTGACCTCTGTTCGGTATAAGCATGAAGTAAATAGGCTTTATTGCGTCCCAAAGCAGGCGGGGAGAAGATGGCGGCAGGCTATCGGATGACTCACAGCAGCAGTATTGTTACGTCCGCCTAACAGGTGACCGTTTTTAGGGGCGAAGCTCCTTAGGGCGTGGGTCGTGCGTCCCCGATGTATGTAGTTGTAGGTAGCCACCGCTCGTTTAGTTCTTGGAATGTCCGCTAGATGGCGGTACTTGTATATGAGCGCTGGAGGTGCCGCTGCTCTCCGATTAGCTGCTGCGCGGGGCTGCGCCGGGAGCGCTCCTCTCATTCTCCTGGATCGTCGCCGTACGCAGTCGGATCGCGCTTCATGGACCATGGACGAAGATAAAAAAATTCCGAACGTTGTGTCCGAAGCGCGGAATCGAACCAGGGACCCCTCGCTTCCGAACGCGCGGCGCTAGCCACTACGCCACGAAGCGCACATGGACACATGCACCACGATGACAGTAAACAACAAATATTAACGAAAGACTGCGCGTTTTTAACGCGTTTGTGCTAGCGCGTTACGACCCGTGTAAGAAGCTGGTGTAAGACGCTGAGGCCTCTCCGCCTTTTACTCTCTCAACAGTCATGTGATGGCGTCGGCAAACGCGGTGCGCGTTCCGGCCTGTGTAAGGGGCTGCGTGAGACGTCTTTACACGATGATCGACTGGGAGAATTGCACGGAAGATTCACGGTTCACCGATGATTCCCTCCGGAGCTTCGCCCACTCATCATCATTCACCCCGTGGATATGCTGCGATTTTTTTTATGTTCCCAGGTGCAAGGGTACCTGTGTGCTTTGTTTAAGTCGCACTATTGAGAACCCCAGATGGTAGAAATTCATCCGCAAGTTTCTACTGTGGCATGTCAAATAAACAAATTGTGCTTTATGCACCAGGACCACATAATTAAATTGTATCTGAGCGATTCTGGTGAGCCTGAGTGAGCACAGTTCAGTAGAACTTTGCTGGGTTTGATTCCTAGTAAGCTAGAATGCAGTTGAGCTTGAGTCGGAATGAGTCCGGCTTAGGGAAAATCTAGGAAACATCGCCTGGGAAACAATGTGCTGAGCGCCCGGCCGAGTGTAGCGCAGCTTAGGTAAAATTTTGTGAGTCTGAGGTCGGGTGAGCACGGCTGAGGAAAAATTTGGTGAATGTGAGTATGAGTAAGTCCGGCTTAAAAAAATTGGGTGAGTCCGTGTATGAGCAGTCTCGCTGAGAAAAGATCTGATGAGTGTGTATGAGTGAACTCAGAAGAACAGAATTTCGGGAAGTCTGATGAGCCCGGGTGAGTCCAAAGCATATTTTCTGAGTGAGCCTGGGTGAGTCTCAAGTTCTGCCGACCTCTGCTCCAAACACGCTATAGGAAGATTTCCCTCCATCGATAATTTGGCAGGGTAGCTTTCTCGAAGTGTTGGTACCTCGTAGCACCTCCGCCGTCAATGTAGTTCTTTTTTTTTTACTTCCACGCCTGGTTCCTGTCATGTATGAGACCAAACTCAAAAAGACACTGTCCTTTCATAAGTATGACCGTTTCTTTTGTGCTT
The DNA here is from genome assembly GCA_013339685.2 of Hyalomma asiaticum. Lineage (NCBI taxonomy): Eukaryota > Metazoa > Arthropoda > Arachnida > Ixodida > Ixodidae > Hyalomma > Hyalomma asiaticum. The sequence continues at coordinate 57,957,215 of CM023489.1, read as the reverse complement.
CGTGGGCACTCACAAACCGATTGCCTCCCCTCTAAATCTCTATCAATCTCTCTAAATCAACCCAGACGATGCATCGAAAGAGTGTATATTGTACATTCTAGGGCGGGATTCCGAATACACACATCGCAAAAAATCGCCAGGAAATGTTTCACGGCCCCATTAGACTTATTGCGCAACGTGAAGCCGATGACGTAAAATGCAGGCGTCCCCAACAACCTGATCTGTCCTCACAAGCTCTCCATAACACTCTTAAGCGCCGGACACTAAGTTGGCACCTTAATTTTTTTGCTTCAAGTACGCGACGACCTACTTACTGGATGTCCAAGCCAACGCCGAAGGTTGTTACGTTGTATCTCATCGCGTTCTCCTTGAAGTAAATAAAGTTTGGTGAACTTTCGCCACCAAGCTTATTCGTGCCATTGTTGTGCAGCGAATCGAAGAATATAAAGTCGCAGAGGCCATCAGGGGGGAAAACCACTGTAGGGTTCAATCTTCGGCCAACAGTACAAATCAGAGACCGTGAAAGACTTCTCTTTCCTGGAAAGAGGGAAAGAACAACACTACTGGTGCAAATGGGTGCATGTTCATAATAAGAATGGTAGTAGTAGTAGTAGCATTATCTGACTTCTATTGCAGTCCAATGTTACAGGCCGATCATTTCGACCATCTGTGCGACTAGGCGGCGCTATCTCCTTCCCTCCAGAGCCAATCCAGTCTAGCCAGGTGGTACAATATGGCTTTCTCTTAAGCGCGCCGTGGTCCAGGGCTCCGGAAGTTTCGACCACCTGGAGTTCATTTGCGTCCTTCGAATGTGCAACCTCCGTGGCAGCAGGGAGCCAACCCACGTCTTTCGGACCAGCAGCTGTGCACCGCAACCACGACACTAAGACCGATAGTTGGGCGAGTTGGTACAGCTATTCCCTCCATGAACCACTGCACCATAACGGAGGCCAAATTAACCCCAAGATGTGTAAGCTGTAAAATCTCGGATCCGATCACGTATCGAGCGGTTCAGCGATGGTCCGCATTTGTTTACTGCTTGACCGCGGCTGTACAGAGTAGAGACTCACCGGGTGCAAAGGTGACCACATCAGAGTGGTCGGGCCCGGTCCCTTCGCCCGCGGACGTCGAGGTGGCCGATGCGTCCACCTCAGTCTTGCGCGGGTTTCGTGGTCCTTCGATGTCCGACAGCCTGGGGAGGATGGGACCCAATTCTTTGTCCTTCAATCCGCCCATAATTCCGGTGGGACCAGCCTCCGTCGATTGGCTGCGTCGAGTTCCCAAAACTGCAAAGCGGAGCCGCGACCACTTGTACAAAATTTAGAAGTTATAACACGTGGAACGTGACGCATGCAAGCCGCCCCATGCTAGTGGCTAGCGGATGCGGAGGTGAGCTGCTAAGGTCGACGATCCCGAACACGAAGGGTACCCGCATTGTGACAGGGACGAAACGCAAAATTCGCGTTAAATCCAGGTCAAAAATGCACGCTGAATGAGCGTTAACTATACGAGTGGTCAGCATTAACTCGAACTCCTTCATAACATTGTGGATTTTCTAGAATGAAACCTAAACGGCTTTAATAATTTACGCGTCCAGGGTATTTACTCGTCGAGGCACGCGTATGAGAGTTCTTGTAAGCGTACCGGTCGTCCAGGATACTATCGTTTTATCGATCGGGGAAGCGGAATTTTCAATAGAAACACTTACATCACATTTGCATAGTTAAAGGAGTATTGACACGAATTTTTGACATTCTCGTATTGTTGCTGTAAATGAAAGCACTGGCGTGGAGAACCCCGAAAAGAGTATCATGGTGCCTCGCAGCTCAATGAATATATTTTTAATACGGCTCCCTTAAAAGCCCACTTTCGGTTTCGATTTCGAGCGGGCGGTTTCCTACTGACGTGTCAAGACAGTCTGACGTACGTCTAAGTCACGTAGAGGCAGCAATTCGTGATGGCGTCGCCGCAGCTGTGTCGTGTGTGGTCAATTACACGTGGGGCACGCAAACAACGACGATTTCGCGGTCGTCCAGTGGCTCTGACAGCGATTTCGGCGATTTTTAATAGACTGTGCTCATACGCTCATCGTAGTGTCCATTGCACTGGGGCTGGCTTGAAGTGCTGGGCGACGAAAACTTTAAAACCAAACTAAAATATTTTGTACGTCTTTCCTGACTTCCGTGTGCGGAGGGCGTTAACAATGCATGACTAGAACACGAAAAATGTGCATTTTGCGCCGCCGCAAAATCGCGTCAGTACTCCTTTAAGTGTACCGTTTAAGTGAACCCCGACAAAAGCCGTCTTCACTTGCATCCTACAGACCAAAGTGTTCGCCTCTTGATAACTATAGCTTTCAGTAAAACCTGTTATAACGAAGTTGAAGGGGGAGCCGTAATTACTTCGTCAGAACCATTAGTTCGCTATAGCCAATATCCATGTCATCTATGGGAATTTCAAGGGGAATTGCGATTTATTCGTTATATCCAACAATTCGTTATATCCGGGTTCGTTATAACGAGGTTCTACTGTATTAATGCTGTCCTGCTTGTCAGAAATGGTGGTCGTCAGCGTGAACAAAGAATAATACTACCGCCGAGAGCCGTATGTGTGCGCGGCGTTTTCTACTTAGTCTTCAGCTGGCCTATATTGCAGCAGAAGCGAAGGCGCTAGGCACTCTACGTGTTAACACACTGCAGTATGACTGTGTGCGTTCGTAGAGCTTTTACAGTTTCAACGCTGAAATAAACGGACTAGGAACATTCACAAGGCTAGGAAGTATTCGCCCTGGGGCGCTTATTGATTGATTGATTGATTGATTGATTGATTGATTGATTGATTGATTGATTGGGTGCGTGAGTGTGAGTGAGTGAGTGACGTGGATTCCTACGAACACTGTCCTTCTTTCTGTCCTCTAAGTGAGCACGTTGTGTGTACGTATACATAGGTATACGTGTACGTTCAGTATTTCTTATCGACATCTGGTTCTTCTTGCAGCTTGGCATATATGGCCCGTTTAAAGACGTAACTGAATTGCTGCCAACCTGCGCATGTAGGAGGCAAAGAGCTTCACCTACCACCATGGGCAACGACGAGTCCTGCCATCGCAAGCACCCCGAGGACCATGAAGAGGAGCGCGAGGGCGAAGAACAGCTTGAACCTCCGTGCCTCGGAGCTGTCGAAAGTGAGGCACAGTCAAAAGAGAAGAAAAAAATGAAAAAGCTAATTAATAAAACGGGAATTCGCGGACATCGGAAAGGCATTCCAAGCGCGCTGGATCACACGTGGCAGCTGCTGGGGGAGCGAAAAAGCAAGCGCGCCGTCTCACTACTGCCACTGAAAATTTCGATTAAAAATGCGCTCATCACCCTGAAGAAAAGTGACTTGTTTAGAAAGGAGTACATTGTTCGATGAACTAAGATTAATTAATTCGTTATTAATCAATTCGTTACATCAATTTAAGAAAGAGCTAAAAAATTACACCATCTCTCCGAAGAGGACCATGGGGTGAAGCGGAGCACCGCTGGGAGTTTCAACGGTGGTGCATTTAACGGCGGTGTTTACAGGTTTGCAGTGTTGTTGCTTCCATCACACAATACCACCAACTACTTTCATCGGAGGAGGAGGAGATACTACTGAAGCGAAGTGCAGGCGCGCTTCTCTACCCGCTTTATTTATTGCAGCAGCTGTTGGAGAGAGAGAAGGGAGAGGAGAGTCGCGCATGCGTAGTGTGAGTGCGGACGGACGCCACGCGCGCGCGCTCTCTACCCGCTTTATTTATTGCAGCAGCTGTTGGAGAGAGGGAAGGGAGAGGAGAGTCGCGCATGCGTAGTGTGAGTGCGGACGCCGGTTGACGCGTGACATACCCGCGAGCAAGGGATGCCCCACATCTAAAATGTACTTACTTCACGCAGACAAGCCAGAAGAGTTAATGTTTCTTTCATTGTGTTGTTGTTCAGTGTATCTTGGATAAAGAGTATTAAAGTGCTATTCGCTTGTTTTTTTTTTGTCTCATAATTTTAGGGGCATGTTAAAACCATGCTATTTAATGTAATCAATTGCGTTTTTTTCTACTATCGTTACGTTTTTCACTTTTATCTTTCGCTACTGTTGCTATGAGGTGCTTACTACCTCAATCGTCTCTGTACAGGAGGATCTGATGCAGTCTCTTGACTATGGGACCTCCTTCTGTACACTAAATGCCTGTAACATTACCCCATTTTAATAATAATATTGATTCTGATTCTGAATGTATCATTTCACGGCCGAAGACTACAAGGCAGATATAGAAAGTCTAAACCCTATAGACGCTACGGCATTCAGTCCAGCAGAGAAAGTTCAATTTCGCGAACGCGGCGAACGACGACAGAAGCATTTCACAAGAGCTGTTCTAAAATTGAACTTATAAAGGAACCCTCCATTCATAAATAGAAGTAATGTGACAAAATTTTCACGCAGAGCGACGCAAGTATTTGCATTTATTTTTCGTATATTTATCACGTTTGCTCCATCATTTATTCGCCCGGAATGTAATAAAGCCGAGAGAAGTAAGAGCTTACAGACTCGTAGTCAGTGCGCCTATTAGTTTATTGCCTGCGGCTGCGTGGTGTCACAACAGTTACCGAGGGGAACTGTTCGTTTCTTTGCTAGGCGCAACATACAGTGAATCCAACAGACAGTGAAACCAGAGAAGACATAGTGGTAATTACTTGCAGCTTTTAGATGCAGTGTAGTAATCATGACGTTAAAGGAGTACTGACACGGTTTTGCGGCGGCAAAGAAAGGACATTTTCCTTTTCTAGTCATGCATTTTTAACGCTCTCCACGCACCGAAGCCAGGAAACACGTGTAAAGTATTTTAGTTTCATTTTAAAGTTTTCGTCGCCCAGCATCCGCAAGCCAGCACCAGCGCAACGGACAATCAGACGACGTATGAACACAGTCTCTTGAAAATCGCGGATATCGTTGTCAGAGTCACTGGACGACCGTGACATCATCGTTGTTTGCGTGCCCAATGTGCAGTCGACCGCCTCCGACAAAGTTGCAGCGACCCCATCACGAACTCCTCTCCCCACGTGACTTAGACGTAAGTACGACTGTGTTGACACGTCACTAGGAAACCGCTCCCTCGAAATCTAAACCGAAAGCGGGCTTTCAAGGGAGCCGCATTAAAAATATATTCGTTGCGTTGCGAAGCCCCGCGATAGCCTTTTTAGGGTTCTCCACGTCAGTGCATTTATTCACAGCAACAATGCGAGAATATCAAAAATTCGTGTCAGGACTCCTTTAATGGAAGGGAATTAATGTCGCCGCCATGGCTACGACTAGCGCTGACTAACGCTCCCGGGAATAAATGTACATAAATACCCAATAAAGTGGAACAGGAAACGACTTTCATTGTAGCTCGGTTGGTGGAGCATCGAACGCGTTATCCGAAGGTCGTGCGTTCGGTCCCTGTACAGCAACGGCACGTGGGCTTTTCGTCCACTTTATTTCCTTTCTGTTTACGTCACTGATTCCTACACTCCAGCAAGAAAACTACAAATAATTTCCCCTATGCTTTCCTTGGCCCAATTTGTCTGTCCAAAAGATTGTGTATAATAATTACTGAAGTTATACGTGCCAGAACCGCGACATGATTGCTAGCTACGTCCCGTAATGGGGGACCCTGGAGTAATTTGACCTCCTAGCTTCATCAACGTGCACTAAATCGAATACCGCGGGTGTTTCTTTCTTTTTTTTTTTTGCTTTTGTTCACCCCCCCCCACATACACACACAAAGAAAAATGCGGCCGCCAAGGCCGGGATTCGATCCCGCGGCTTCGAGCATAGCAGGCCAACACTCCCCTACGCCACCACGACGGGTGCGGCTTTACACTAATAAACGCCTTAGGAACTGTACATTTGCGAGCATTGCCGACATAATGCCTTAGCTGCAAAAAAGAAAACGCATTTCTTTGTCATTTCCCGCGGCATTCAAATACTTGCGAGCACCCGGACGTACTGGCCATCGTCCTCCTTGAAAGCTGAAATGAGATCGTGAAGTAAAAGTTACTCGTCTTTTTTTTTTTTTTCTATACGAACCAGCTTCGCCGTCCTTTAACGCAATGCGCACTTCATGCTTTCCCGCGATTAGTTCGGCGAGACATGGCGTATGCTCTGTTTTATATCGAACAAAAATAGCCCAGAAAAACACACAGAAAGTCAAAATAAAATGGTACGTGCTATTGCCGGTGACGCTCAAGCGTGTCACCTGAATTACGTAAGTGTCTGTAACTATAGCGCAGCTGTTAGGGCGTAATGCTAGGGAAGCAAGTGAGTTTAATTATTGTAAAGCGGTAAATTATTTGTTTGTGTAGCTTTTCATGTGTATCTGCTACGTGTACTTTTTATTTATCTTTTAGCACATTTCCACTGCACTGTAAAATGTCTCTGTTGTGAGAGGCATTCTACAAGGTGTACACCTGCTATTCAGCTATAGCTCTCTAAAGAATAAACAGCTCTGCTCTTCTTTTTCACTGCTCAGGTCATTGCATAACCGCATGCATCTTCCTATTACCTAGCAGTACTCACGACGGTGTCGTGGCACCTCGTAAACATACTCACTGTCCATACTGCCGTTTCAATAGCATCAAAGCCAAATCGTGACTCCTAATATTCTGAAATGCATGAATGCTATATATATATATATATATATATATAATAGTCGCCTTTCTGTGTCACATTAAATCAAGCCCGTAAACAATACCTTTCAGGTCACTCGAACTATAGTCGCCTGAGCTTCGTTCCTGGGACCAGGGGGTGTGTTCCGTCGAAGAAGGCGTACGGTCTACCGTTCGTATGGAAAGAGGCAAAAAAAATTGATGATGGGACTCATGGTGGACCATGTGAGACGGGAATACACGAATTACAAGAGAGAAGGCTCAGACAGCACAAAATGGCCCCTATGTGCAAAAACATCGCACTTGCGGTGGAATATCACCAACTCTTCCTCGTCGAGAAAAATGGGGAAGGAGAAGCTTGTCGTGTGCGTGCTGGCCTATTATTTTTCCCTTCTACACAGGATCCTGAGCCCGCTGCCGCCACGCGTCTTACTCACGTAGTATAAATTCCCGGTTCTGGGCTGCATAAACCCCTGCAGTAATAGTTCGCCACAATTACAGACGGTCTATCTTAATTACCAACTGAAGGAGATACCAGCGAAGCTGTGGTGAGCCCACGACACAACCGCGCGGCTCACCGAAGTATTAAAGCGCAGTTTATGACCTCTTGTTCTTCTTTAACAGAACGCAATGTCGACAAACCAGTGCGACATCATCATCATCATCGTCATCATCATCAGCCTGTCTACGCCCACTGCAGGGCAAAGGCCTCTCCCATGGATCTCCAATCATCCCTGTCCTGTGCCAACTGCGCCCAATTTATCCCCGTAAACTTCCTGGTCTCATCTGCCCACCTAACTTCCTGCCGCCCCCTGCCACGCTTGGCAGGGGGCAGCTAAATGACGCCGCCAAACGGTTACTCGTTTTGCGAGCTCATTGCAGATCAGGCATATAATAATACTACGTGACGCAGCATATAGGGCGACATATATTGCCGCTATGATAGCGCTCACCCATGTCCTCCGGTCGGCGTTCGGAATAATACAACCGAGGAAGGCTTCGTGAGAAACTGGCCGAGCGTACACAAAAGCCGCCTTACCACTGCGCCCACTTAACACCACGTGCGCTAAAAAAGGAAGACAATCACGAACCATGGCGCGTACCCATCACCGATGCCGAGTCCCCCCACTGAACTTTTACCTGTACAGGTCTGGTCTGGCTCAATCGCCATTGTGCGTGCATTGTAATGAGGATGAATCTCTGGAGCACTTCTTCATACAATGTCGAAGATTCAATATCCCACGGAAAAGGTTTCTGGAAGTACCCTTGCGAAACACGGGTTCAAATTTGTCTCTTCCGGTAGTGCTCTCTCTTGGTGCGATTGTTCTGGGATTTAGTCACAGGAACGTTTGCAAGGCCGTATGCGATTTTCTCCGTGAGACAAAAAGAATTAAATGTTGATCAGCTCAGCTTTTTGTTTTATATCTTTTTAATCATGATCACAGTACGTGAGAACCAATCTTCATAGCGTTCGCTTCTCCTTTTATAATTATATACCTTCAGTCCTCGCAGAAAACTATTCCTTATCCTAAATTTGATTATTAAATTTGTACTACAAGTGTTTGTTTTTTATTAGTAGTCCTCTCCCACACAAATCTCTTTTTCGGTTCATGGCCCATCCCCCAGAGTGGGTTGCGCCAAGGTATCCAAGGATCAACCAACCCATGGGGCTGCAGAGGAAGTCATTTCTAGAACTCTTCTTGGATTTCTTTTTATTTCGGTTGTTGTCCCATTTAAATGCCTGGTACTCACAGTGGGTGAGCTAAGTAATTTGTCATACAAGAACTATGCCATTAATAAATATTTCATGGCACTACCACATTGCGACCATTGTTTCTTTCTCGACACCACCGATTCACCTCGGAATGCATGGGTGGTTGTTGCGAAAATTTACCCGAAAGAAAAGACACTCTGGAAAAAATAACGTCCTATATAAAAGACATTAAGTTTAGCATTGCATGAGGTGGTGTGATATCAGTCTAGTACAGAAAATGTAGGTGGTTGGTGCTCATTGCATTAGATACAAGGGTATGAGCCAGACGAAAGAAAGAAAGAAAGAAAGAAAGAAAGAAAGAAAGAAAGAAAGAAAGAAAGAAAGAAAGAAAGAAAGAAAGAAAGAAAGAAAGACGCCTGTGAAATGTAAGTATATATAAACAGCTGAGCTGAGGCAAGGTAGCCGAGTTGACCGTATCTTGTGGCGCTATCACTGTCACTATCGTGTTAGCAGTGAGCTAGGGCCAAGGATGTGGGTCATGTGCGGGTCCGCTTTTCTCTGTTGTGCAACCCAATACTTTTCTTTCTTCTTTCTTCATTTATTTCTCTGTTTATTTGTTTCATTCCCTATTTCTTTCACTTTCACTGTCGCTGCCATGTGTCAGTGGCCCGAGGGCAAAGGTGTGCGTTGTGGGTCGAGAGCAAGCGCGGGTCCGCTTTTTCGTTCTGCACAACTCGAGACTTTTCTTTCTTCTTTCGCATAATCACTATCACGTATCAGTGTGACACGTGAGCTTACCTTTTGTTTTGTTTTAAATGCGAAGCGTGTCTTGGCGATCTTGAGTCACTTTGACCATATCTATCTATCTATCTATCTATCCATCTATCTATCTATCTATCTATCTATCTATCTATCTATCTATCTATCTATCTGTCTGTCTGTCTGTCTGTCTGTCTGTCTGTCGGTCTGTCTGTCTGTCGGTCGGTCTGTCTGTCTGTCTGTCTATCTAGCCGCCTGCGTCCCGGTGCTCTGCTGGTCGTCTTGTTCACCTGGTAGACACCAAAAGTCGAATGTTAGGGTATCAATGTATGGCGAACGCGAGTGATTGATCTTTACATCACTAACATGATATACTTGTCATGTACGCCACGATTAACGATGCTGCAATCACGACCCGTAGTGCTCGGGTCATGGTAAGCGTTTATGCGCCACAGGTGTTTGAATTTTATACAGGGTTTATGAAAATCAAAGGACCAACAAAAAATTGGACATTCCACGTATTATCGCAACCACTAACCTAACTTGTGTGACTTACAAACATTAGCGATTTTTAATCATTGATTTCTGGACACGCTCACTTTCATAGTTATAGCCATGAACATGACTTAAAGCCTCGCTATTACGCTGATTAAGCCCTAGTCATGTTCGCGTTAAATGAAGGGTTCGTTTGATATATCGTGTTACGTGATTAGACATTTATTTCTCAAGGTATCGTTTCTTCTGATAACTTTCCATAATTTTGGAGCCACCCTCTTTTAAGGACACTCTGACTGAAACATTGAGGTTACTCTCATTATACATTAACGCTCTCGCCTTAATGAGTGGCACTATTATTAGCAAAAGCAACAGTATACCTATTATGAGGCGAGTCATCCTACAACAGTAACTCAAACTAAAAAGAGGCGACACGGTTCCCGGTTTCCCAGTTTTACTGCTACCAACCGGCCCCGCTGATCCCGCCTTTTCCCGCGCATTAACACGCAAGACAACTCCGATGGCAACTGTCCTGCTAATCAATCCGACCCTACACTCACAAATGAACCTACCTGACGATTCTGCGATGTTTACAAAGAGCGAAAGCAAGATCTTGCTCAAATACACACAACGAATGCACGCGCCCGGGCGGAGAGCCCGGCGAGCAAACAGCCCAAGATGGCGCCGCCGCTAGACGTCGCTAGCGGCTTTTCATGGCGGCGCCCAGGAGGGCTCTATTGGAAAGGTCACATAAACCTATCGCAACAGCAGTTGTGATGATGGTACTTCTGTAACGTCCAAAGCGCTTCTAATGTCTTTTAAGAGATATCAAACTAATAAACAATACTTGTGTTCTGCTATTGCCACCGTGCTTTTGTCCAACCTTGCTCGGTTCTGCAGGATTGCTTCAACGAACGATGTTTATGGTACGCACATCATCTTCTCGTAGCGTGAACAGCTAGCTATTCAACAGAACGTCTGTGCGCTAACCTGACTGCCAACGTTACGTCCTACCATGAGCTAAGATCCAGTCGCCACGGTGCTCTCGGTGTGTCTCGTTAGCCAATGTTACGCAAACTGACACACCCAACTCACGCTCACATGTTGCCAAACTATTCGTCATAGGCAATTTTCTCCCTGACTGCTTCGCATGACACCGATTCCCACAGTACGTGACAATCAACCTCCGTAACCTTTGCTTCTCCACTTCCTTTATTTGTCTATACCTTCAAACTTTGCAGGGCCCTTCTTGGTCTATTAATTAGCCCTCCTTTCTAAAACAAATCTCTCGGTTCATGGCCGATCCCCCTGGGTGTGTTGCGCCAGGACTCCTAAGGGCCAACCGGTCGACCGACCAGGGAGGTCAAATATAACCTGCTTGGGATATCAACAGCACGCCTTAGCACGAAGCGCAGCGAGGAGCTGATATAGGCCCTGAATTCCGGCCTTTAATGTTTCAGTGAAAGCTTGGCGTTTCTTCTAAACACTTTTCTTTTTAGGGGCGAAGCTCCTTAAAGCGGCACCCGTTCGTCCCTCGTCGTAGTCGTAGTGCGTAACCAGTCTTACGCTATGACCTGCAAGGTGGTGCCGGTGGGAGATTTCTCCTGTGCGTTGTTGAACAATAAAAAATTCGCAGCGTGCGCGTTAACTAAAAGCCGAATTCTTCTGTCTCTCATTCCCCATTAGCAGCCATTGGCATGTTCCAGTAGGAAACGTTAGTAGAAGTAGAAGTGTAAGTGTTAGCTAAAAGCCGACTTCTGCTGCCTCTCATTCCCAGTAGCAGCCATTGTTTACCTCCAAGGTAGTGCCTGGTGAGATTTCTCCTGTGCGTGATTAATGTTCAAAACGCCGTTGATTGATGAAATAAACCAACGAAAGACGCCAGATGTTTTCTAAAAGCAAAACGGAAAGACGCCAGATGTTTCTAAAGCAAAACGAAAAGACGCCAGCTGCTTAAAGGGGTCGTGAAAAGAATTTGGAGATGCCGGTTTGTAATTTTCACTGCTTCAATACGCATTCGACAAGCCGAGACAGACAGACATCGAACTTTATTGTGGTCCTGAGGAACTTGTTTCGATTTCTAAACGATAAAATATCATCATCATCACCACAACAAGCACGAAATATTCATTCTCCGTACTGTGCTAAACGAACTAGGCCTTAGACTATTTTTGGAGCAAGAGATCGGATTCGAACGTATATGAAGCCTATGAAGTGCTTTGCATTCGAGCTGCTGCTGTTCTTAAAATCAACCGCCTTAAAGGGGTCGTGAAAAGAATTTGGAGATGCCGGTTTGTAATTTTCACTGCTTCAATACCCATTCGACAAGCCAATTCCGAAATATTTCGGTGAAATATTCAGTGCACATTTAACAACGCCCGTTTTAAATCTCAGCTTTCTTGCGCTCCCGAAACGACTATGCGACACTACCGGCCGGCGTGGTACTATTTGGTGACGTTGAGTTAAGATACTTTTAAGTTCAAAGGCACAGTGAACTCGCGTTTGCTCTAAAGGAATCGATTTACTTGAAAGCTAGAAAGGAAGAAAATACTTGGAAACCGTGCGGTGCCACCATTCGGAAGAAAAGCGGCAGCACGGTTTGTTTTCCCATGGCCTCCGAGAGCGCGCCAATCTCGGAGGTATGACGGCTACTAAGATGACGTCATCTGCAGAGTTGAGGGGAACGCGCGCAGTGAAACCGAAACCGCGTTTTTTATCGCTCTAAATCAACGCACACGGTGCAACGGAACAATGCATATTGTTGATTGGAGGGTCAGGATCCTGTATACGCACTTAGTACAAAACGTTCAGAAAACGTTTCACGACCCCTTTAACGAAAGACGCCAGGTGTTTTCTAAAGCAATGGTTTTATAATCAAAACCATATCGCGATACAGGTTTGTAGTTGACGATGCTCGTTGCCGTCGGTGTGTGCTCGTATGGATAAGGATGCCGAAAGGCGGGCGCGCAGGGCAGCGGCGGCGCGCGCTCGCAGACAGGACCCTGAAGTGAGAGCCCGCGAGGCAGAAGCGCGCCGGGAAGCTGCGCGACGTCGCCGCCAAGATCCTGCTGTACGGGAACAAGAAGCCGCATCAGCAAGGCAGCGTCGGCAAGATCCCGCCGTACGTGAACAAGAAGCTGCAGCGGCACGTCAGCGTCGGCAAGATCCTTCCGTACGGGAACAAGAAGCCGCATCAGCAAGGCAGCGTCGGCAAGATCCCGCCGTATACGTGAACAAGAAGCTGCAGCGGCACGTCAGCAATCGTTTCACGTCAATTTTATCGGGCGAATTAACGGAAGAAATTTCACGGTTTAACCGATGATTACTTCCAGGAGCTTCGCCCAATCTCATCATCATTCACCTCGTGGATCTGCCGTCAATTTTTTCTTTCATTTTGCGGTAGCCGCAAAATACCAACTAAATGTTGACATTATCCGGTAATAGGCAATGCCCCAATGTCTGTATGAGCTATAATAATAATAATAATAATAATAATAATAATAATAATAATAATAATAATACCTTGAAAAGGCTGTATTGCGTTCTGCACGAATTGTCACTGTTTCTTGTGTTGTAACGCGACACTGGCAGAGATGCGGGGTACGCAACCCTACCCATTGATATCCACTCATCCAGCCCGGCCTTATTTTCACCGATTATGCAACTCCCGTGCATCGCTCCCTTCGGCGCGCGGTTGCTGTACCTTGCTCCGGAACTCGCCCTCTAGCAGCAATCCTCTTCGAGACATCGCTTACCTCGCCAATGGTCAACGCCAGCCCAACATAAGCTCTCCTAGACCCTCCTAGCTGTGCTCCCATTCCATCACAGGTAACCATTTGACCCCGACCGCTTCCGTGGAGGCGCGCATGAAGGAGCAGAAGACTGGTTTGACCATTACAAGCAAGTCGACTAGATCAATAAGTGGTCGGCTCAAGAAAAGCTCTCTCGCGCCCACTTCGCCCAGCGTCCGCACGTGGTTTGGGAACCGCGATGGCCAGCATACCGACCATGGAATGATCTGCGGAAGCAGCTGATTGATACTTCTGCGAGTATCGATCGAGGGGACCGTGCCCAGAAGTTACGTGAATTACGTATTCAAAAGCCGAATGGAACTGTAGCAGTGTTTGCTGAGGACGTGACGCGCCTGTGCCGCAGTGCTGACCCGAACATGCCAAAGGATAACCAGTTGCGCTATCTCGTAGAGCGGCGTGAACGAACAGCTTTCGCCGGACTTGTGCGCAGTGCACCAAGCACTGCGACTGATTTTATAAATGAGGCCACTGCTATCGAACGAGCACTCCACCAGCGCTGTCGACAGTATGATCGCTTGTGCACCAGCACCTCAACCAATGCCGCCGCCATGACACAGACAGTGTTCCCTGCACGATCTGATTAGGGAGATGGTCCGAGAAGTGCAGAATGTTTGCACTCCGATAGTGAGCACATACGTGGCATCAGTCACTCAAGAAGTGCGCGACGAGTTCAGGCGAGCGTTCTCGGCACCGGACTCTGGTCACGATGCAGTATCCTCATGACTTACGACGCCGCTATCCGGCGTTCACCAGTAGTTACATCGTATGCTGCCATCCACCGATAGCGCCTTCGCCGCAGCCTCATGAGACACTTTGAGACGTCCCCCAATCATGCCTGTGTCGTTGTACCGTCAGCCATCGCTTGATAAGCCTTGGTCGCCACCAGAGGCGGGAGCTTCGGGACGCCCGTACAGTTTCCGAAAAACTGATTTACGGCGCTCCGCCAGTCGCCGGCCGCTCTGTCTCAACTGTGGTGCTGGGATTTTACGTCCCAAAACCACGATTTGATTACGAGAGACGCCGTTCTGCACGCTCCGGAAATTTCGACCACTTAGGGATCTTTAACGTGCACTGACATCGCACAGTACACGGGCCTCAACATTTCGCCTCCATCGAAATGCAGCCGCCGCGGCCGGGATTCAATTGTGGTGTTGCCCGCCATATTGCTCGCTAATGCTGGTACCGCGACGCATCATACCGCCAACTCCAGTGATGGTCTGACGGTCGCCCACGATGACTACATATGACACACCGCGATGATACCGCTTTTCCAGTGGCCCTAGTAGCCCGCTCTCCTAACGACGGGCCTATGTCGTGTAACCAGTCCGACCTCTGCTGCCGGTCACGCTCTCTGCCTCCCATTCCTTTGTCGTCACCCAGTCGACGCACTTACGCTGAGTTCCGGGGACGAAGGTCGCCTAGCCCACGCCGGCGGGGAAGATAAAGGCGGCGAGCTCCGGAGGTGAAGTTTCAGGCCAGCGGCAAGACGACAAAAAACCCCCCATACTGTCGGTTCAAAACGTCCTAACTCCGGCAAATTTAACCCCGCCTCACACGAAATTGCCAGCGCTGACCTTACTGTTTTCGTTGATGCGCTGGCCAGCTTTGGTGGACGCAAGCGCCGACTTTGCCATAAGCCAAAAAATGTGCGGCTGTTTTCCCTCTGTCAGAGGAATCGACCGGTATAACACGATAGTGGAATCGATGAACAAATCGCAAAATACGATTTAGATAGAACAGGGAATGTCGCAGGAGCCAACGTTTCGACAAGCGGACTTGTCTTTGTCAGGGCGGCAACTGCCTTCTCCAGCGTTCGTTTATAGGTCCGTTCGATTTACCAAGCACGGCATGAACTAGTTCTAGGGAGTTCAGACGAAAGTGCTGTCGGTGCTGCACTCATGCAGCGCCAGTTCAGCAAGTGCAGGCCTAGCGCGACACTAGCACCTGACTAAAACGAATGCCGTCGTGCAGGTAGTGCAAGCCTTTTGCTACTGTTCCGCACTTCGCACCTGTTCGCGTTGATCCATCTGCTGTTCCTTGCCTGCACGCTTTTGAGAGGTGTTGGGTCTGGCTAATTGCGCTGGAGCTATGAATTGCGTTGCACCATCTGCAGCCATCGTTCGAACAAATGTCGAACTGATGGACTCCGGCAGCGAAGACGAAGAGTTCGACGATGTTGTAACAGTTCTGGCGCTCAAACTAACTAAGATACAACGCAACAGAATTCCGAGGTACTTTGAGGAAGTCTTGGCGGACGCGGCTCCCATCTTCATTCATGATCGGCGTCAATGTCGTCAGGACGCCGCTAATTGACACGCGTATGTCGTCTGCTGCCACGGCTGCAAATGGTTCTGCACGAACGGCACTAGCTCTCACGTCAGTGCACGTAGTGCAGGGATCTGTCTGAACTAACCCTGCACGATATCTACACTCGTTTAAAACGAACGGCTAAGTTCAGAGGCCGCCATCTTGCACTGCCAAAACGAATGGTCGAGTGCGGCACCACATGAACTAGTTCCAGCAGTGCAGGTAAATCGAACGGACCTTATGTACGCCTTTGCACACTCTCCCCCGTCCTCAGAAAGAGAGAAGAGCAGCGCGTGCGAACAATAACAAAAAGAAAAAAAAAAGGGGGGGGGGGGGTGTTCAGGGGTAGTTCGGTGACAGGTGTTATGACTAATATAAGGGGCAAGAGCGAAAGCTTCCAAAGAATCCGCTCCTTGTACATATCTTGCAAATGCATTGTGTGCACAGTGGCAGAAAGCAGGATGAAAAATCACAGCATATTCACGGGGTGAACGATGATGAGTGGGGCGAAGCTCCGGAAGGAATCATCGGTAAACCGTGAAACTCTTCCGTGGAATTCGCCCCACAATTAAATGTGAAATGTGAGTAAATGTCATCAAACTATTATAACATCTCGCATCTTTCATCATCAACTACAAGTACCGCCATCTAGTTTTATAACATCTCGCGCATGTTACGAATCCTCACGGTTCAACAATGCACAATGCACAAGTGAAATCTCCCACCGGCACTTCATTGCAAGTCAAGATGCAGTGCCGATATATATATATATATATATATATATATATATATATATATATATATATATATATATATATATATATATATATATATATATATGGGTTGCCGGTGAACGCTTCTCCAACGCGAGCAGTCGGTATTTCTCAATCAAGAAACTCGCTAGGAGACGCTGCCTGCGCCAACGTTGTCTCTCGCGGGCGAGCGCGTGCCAGGAGCCACGCGCTCGCCCTCGGCGCGTGCGTGCCTCCCGGGAGGCACGCGCCGGTGGCTACCTACTACTAGGGACGCACGACCCACGCCTTAAGGAGCTTCGCCCCTAAAAAAGGAACACACTCTCGGAACAGAAGTTGTTCCTATGGCATGCGCCCCCCTCTCCAATACACACCACCTGCGCCGCACCAACAGTGCATTTGGTGTAGTGGTTACGGTACTCGGCTGCCACCCAAAAAACGCGGGTTCGATCCCGACCGCGGCGGTCGCATTTTCGATGGAGGCGAAAATGCCAGAGGCCCGTGTACTGTGCGTTGTCAGTGCACGTTAAAGAACCCCAGGTGGTCTAAATTTCCGGAGCCCTCCACTACGGCCTCTCTCTCCTCTATCCCTTTCACTCCCTTTCCCCCACTCCAACGGACGCTTAGCCGTGCTCCCTACATGGGCTGCAGAAATTAGCATCCTTTCCTAACCGAACCACAATCATCATCATCATTTCACTGAAAGCTTGTGGCTAAAAATATAACTTAACGCCGTTGTTCTCGTCGAACTGGATGGGGGCTCCGCACCTGAAAGTAGACATTCTGGGAGAAACGCTGTTAGTTTGTGCATACCTTAACCTTTTGTCGTCTTTGTTAAACCCCCACCGTATCTAATGGACTCAAGGGTTCCCTTTGAAAGGTTTATGCCTGTAGGCTGGAGAGTATTGATAATGTGGAATGTGTCTTCACATAAGGAGGTGAACGTTGTGGGAGTCACGCGCGTCGGCTACAGCCGATAGCGCTACGAAATGCGCAGTGGGGATGCGCGTGCCCCCACTTGTATACGCCATATCAGCGGCATCATACACGCTGCCCGGAGACCGACTGTGTCTGCCGCTAAGGTTGAAACACTGCCGCGCCTGCCTGGTTGATCGTTGCTGCTCTTTCGCATGGGAGTCCAGCTGACGTGATCTGCTGTTGGTGACTGTTGCCGCTGTGGCTGCTGTGGCAGCGTCGCAAAGTGCTTGAACGGTCCGTTGTTGGTGAATAAATTGCTCGTTTGTTTCTCGAGGCCCTCCGTCTGCGCTGCTTTAAATACAGATGGGATGCAGAAAGCCCAATACCCACAGCGTTTATCGCACATCGAGGTGAACTTGCCCATTCTTATCGGTGTTTCCCTCGCGGGGCACCATTTGAAGTACATGAACCCACGTTCACGCAATGCCTCCATAACATCAATGACCAACTCCTTGTGGTAACTGAAGAAAAAACTGGACACAGTCGATAGTAAACGCCGCGCGACAAATGCATCAATCAAGCTTGCGTAACATTGATCCGTCAACGCTGATCTTTGGCGCTTAACGCAGCAGTTTTCTTGTTGTCATCATGCCGGCAAGGAAACGCTATTTTCACGTGATCTTGACGATGAAGGACGCAGCAGAACTCAAGACTACGTAAGGCGAACTGTTTTTTGGCGGAACCTGTACCCATCAAAATAAAGCAAATCGCACTGTAAAGCGATAGCGGCGTGAGCACTCGTCGGTCGACGGAAAAACTGATTGGCGAAATGCGTCCGCTTTTATAAACACGCCATAGTGCGTTCTGGTATTATCGCCGAGATTCCATAAGGCGCTCAAATGTGCGCATCGGCCATGCAGTTTCTGGAACGGTCGACACGTTCCTGAAGCGACATGCAAGCGCGGCCTGCGCTGCATCACAGGAAACTGATAACGGCGTTCCCCGTAAACAGACCAAAGCAAGCAAGCGTGTCACTATCGACGACGAAAGGCGACCGGTGCTCTACCATTGGGCTATCGGTGCACATGCTCGAAGCTGTACGAAGACGGCTTCTTTATCTCGCTTCTTTCCCTCTGCCTCGATGCGCTCGTGCGGCTCCGCACGAGCGCATCGTGTTGAAAGACCTCGCCTTTCGTCTCAAAGACAAAACGCCGACGGGACCTCATATAAGGACTGCAGGCAGCCGGTTATTAACACCTGTCAGAAGATGTACTGCAAGGATCAGCTTAAGGGATTCTTTCGTGGCCACACTTGTCGTTCATCCGACATGTTGTAAAGATTTAATTATAGTAACGGACTTTCTAAGGGAACATGCTGCTGTCATCAGTGTCCCGAACCGTGTGGTGTCGTTAAACAAGAGCCCCGATTCGAACGATCGCTTATCGCTGCAACACTCCTTTCGTCCCGAGTGATGACGACATGGTCGTGCCGCCAATGCATGCGCTCTTGTTTCAGTGGTATGTGACGCACCTTTTGAGGGTGGAGGCGTGGCAGATGAAATATGCTCGCTGTTCTTTACTCACGGCATTACAGTTCCACAAGGCATTGCCAATGCCACGGCGCTGGGAAAATGAATTTATTAACGAATTTTAGCGCTGAGCGCAGGCACCTTCCAAAGAGCACGGCAGTCTCTTACTTTCACGACGTCGCAGATGTCAAAGGCTGCTTATCGGTACTCGAGGAAGCGCCCAAACAAGATTCAGTACCCGTTCTTGACATCAGCAACACTCTGCCACAGGACGAGCGCAAGAGGCTCCTTGAGATGCCAGCGGAGTTCCAGAACCGAATCGCACCGACATCAATATTGAGGTCAGCTGGACGCCCCTGACCAAGCGCAGAATAACCGTCCATGATACCGCAAGTCCAATTCATCAGAACTCCTATCTAGTGGCTCCTAAAGTATTCGACGTGATAAAACAAAAAGTAGGAGGAATGCTTTAAAAACCCGTCCTGTTCACAGAACACACCTGTCAGTATGCTCCTCTAATAACGATGTGTTTGGGAAACCATTTTGTGCACTTTGAAGTTGAAGTTTATTTGTTCTTTTCTTTGTTACATGTATTTACACTTTTAGGGACCCAACAAATCTGTTAAAGGGTCCCTAACGGCATTATAACATAAAAAAAACACTAAAAAGAACACGGTCACAAATCTGTTTAACAAGTTCCAACACGGTCCGAATTGTCAGAACCAAACCTAACAACAGTATGCCCATGGTCGTGAACACTCACACTTCACTGATATTTCAGTGTTTATTCCACAATTCTATTTAATACATACTGCCAGCGAGTGTACTTTTTTTATTTAGCAACAAGGTTTATGCAGCCGCGCATCAACTTGTCAAACTTTCAGCTGTGTGATTCTTAGTTGCTTTTGTATTTTCTAACAAACTGCATGCCCTGCGTCTGATAACATTTTTTTTTTATTTCCGTCTTTTTAGTGTTTGTATCAGCGAAGTGGGCACAATGCCATATTGCACAATTTCATGTCCACAAAGCGCCCACAAGCTGTAATGTCACTTTGCTGTTTGTGCTTTGTCTTTCTGTGTATGTGAAAAGCCCAGTATTGTATGTGCAAAGCCCAATTTGGTCTGGGCAAAGCCCAGACCAAATTGTGGTCTTCTTTTTGTGGCTCATGATCTTTGTTTAGCAAACCACTTTCTACTGTGTCGACAATGCTAATGCGGTGGGGAGGAACGAACCCACAAAATATAGTGGGTTCGTTCCCACTATGTGTAGAACATTATACCTTTTCACAATGCTAACATTTATAGCATGTGCATGTGAACACGACGACAATTTTGCTCCTTTCTGGCATCCAATATCTTTGTTTTATTTTTTTGCTCCAAAACATGTCTTGCAGCTGAATATTAATATATCCAAATACTGTGTTATGTCCATCTACCTGCTATCAGGACTGAGCAGATACTCAGAAAAGTATTCTCGAATACTGATATTGACATATATGTGCTGGAGGCCTAGAACACTGCATGATACGTAACTTTTGCAGAAAGACAAAGTATACTGGAACAGTGTTACACGAACACCAGATGTGAAATACCTTTTTCTTATTTCAGGGGTTTAGTAACCCTCAAGTAAACACAGATACTCCAAAATACCTACAAAACATCCTATCACAATTCTCTTGTATTGTGATACTCCCCAGCTGCTTAGCCCTGCCATCATGCTATCGCTGAGATCACCAGTATTTAAAATAAATAACGAAACACACGCAACACAAATCAACATGCCCAGTAATGGCCAAAAACAGTGAGCATACCTCTCTTACTTCAACTTGTGTCCTAGCCTTGTGCACTTATTCATCTTTCAAGCTAGTGCATTCTCCTGGGCACCTGCCTCTCACAAATTCCTTCAATCTTCGGCACAGCTATGACACCCTGTGTTGCTGCATGTGGATGTTTAAGTAGTGCTTTCGGCCAAAACCAAGAGAGCAGATTTTGCACTTGAAAGGCTTGTTGCTTCTGTGCTTCTCCTTGTGCCTACCGAGGCTTGCATGGTCCTTTGTCCTGTATGCACACATGGTACAGGCCAGAGGCAAGGCATTCGTGTGAGTTTTTTTATGCACCCAAAAGCCCGACTTGAAAGAAGTTGAGTATGGGCATAGGTCGCACTGGTAGAGCGCCTCTCCCGTATGTTTGCACATGTGGGCTTTGTAGCACTGCAAGTTCTTATATGTCGCTGGACAGACCTCGCATTTGTATGGCTGCACTGTACCGTGTAATACAACATGACTCCTTAATGCATCATGCCTTCGTGTTGTGTACTGGCAGAGGTGGCACCGAAATAGCCGTTGACATTTCAGATCCTTGCCAGTTCCCCGGTCAGTTCCTTCTCAAACAGAGAAAGCACATGGCTCAGTCTTGTGTCCCCAGGCAGACTCAATCCTTTCTCGGCATCATCAGCGGTCGTCACCGATTGAGCTGCAATTAGTAAAAGAATAGACAATGGTGCTCTCAATTTACTGGGAAATTTTCACTTGCTGAACGTTAAGTTCCTGCACGAACAACAACCTACACTGGTGTTGCTATAACTGTTGTGATTATATAATAAGATCATATTCCAATTCTGTGCAAAAGCCTCTAAACAGTATGAGTCCCTATGTAGAAAGGAGGTGTCAGGACACTCTAAACTTTTGCTTTGCAAGATTACCAAAACTTTAGCTTCTTCTGTATCATCAGAAAAATCAGCCAGGCGTTATCACATGTCTCGCAACTCTACACACAGTTCTGCGAAAATGAAATGTCAGTTTGTCTTAAGAGCAATGTGACACATGCGGCACACACAGGAGTGCCGATACCAAACAGAACTGCAAGAGGCACCAACTTATATTCAGAAACCCAGATCAGCAGAAGGAGATCACAATACTGCAGAAAACATGCCTATTATGCTTTAAAAGGACCCCTAAATGGTCTTGACTACTTTTCTTGCAGATGTATTGAGTCAGTAGGCCAAGTCCTTTTGATCAACAAGTGGTCTGTGTGAATTAAGCATGAAATTTACTACAAGGTGTTGAATATTGTGGGAGTTGGCCGCGTCTCGGCCCGCAGCAGCCAGTCCCGGCCAGCTGGCCAGTTGAGAGCCGTCGTGCCCAGCAGCGCGTCTAGGCTAGTCCTGGCCCAGGCTAGAACATCAGCACGCGCCCCAGCACCACACACGCGCAGTTCGTCATCGTCGTCGCCTGTAGTCTCAAGCCGGGCCGTTGGCCATCCCCACACTCTCCCTCCCTCCGTGGTCGTGATGGCACTGGTCCCCAACAGCCCGCACAATTGTCGACGCCCCCACCAGCGGTAGAGCCTCGAGAGCTGGGGCACCGATCGAGGTGGCGAACGAGGCGAGGTGGCGAACGAGGCCAGGTAGCGCAGCGCCGGGCATAAGGTCTTGCAGGATGCCACGGTCCTAAACCTCTGAAGATCTTGCAGGAACACGTGGGACCTAAACCGAACCCTGGCGCTGTAGCACGACCGATCGTCATCACCAACCTCTCTCAGATTAGTGCACCCAGCAGGCAACCGGTGGGTGTAGTCGCTCAATCGTGGAGTCGATTGCGGTTGCCAGCCAGCCATCACAGATGAGCAACACGTGGGAGGGTGTGAGAAGCCGCCGCATCGGGATGTCGAAGGTGCCGCCCACAAGTAAAAGTCCCTTCATGTCGGCCCAGCCAAGCTCCCCGGACCGTCATCTGCCTTGCAGACTCCCACTACTATCCACTTTACGCACCATCCTCATCATCGTCCTCAGAATCGTCATCTCCCTCGGGTTCGTCCCCTTCCTCGTCGTAGTCCTCCCCATACGGAACTGCATCATCACCGTTGTCATCACCGCCATCGTTGTCACCGGCGCCCTCCTCGTACTTGTCCTCGGACTACCCATTTTCTTTCTTGCCTCTGTGGTCCGTCTTTTGGACCTTCTTCACGTCATCGTCTTCCGACACGTCAGCTGAAGCCCCACTACTGCGGCGACTTCTCCGTCTTGGCTTCGCCAGCACCCTTTTCTTTTGCGCAGATTATATTATCAGCATGCTGGGCCGCGACGTCAGCATGCTTGTCTGCGGAACTAATGGCTTTTTCTGTACGAACTGCGGAACTGCCGACGTAGCCACTCGCCTTTGTTCGTCCGCTGCACTCCATTGCTCGCAGAGGTCACCAGGCAGATCGGGCGGCGTTCGTTGATGTGCGGCGGAACGGGCGACGCAGCGTCCCACACGAACATACGGTCCTTCCCGGAACACAGCCGGGGCCCCACGTTGCGGGCGCCAAATGTGGGCTCAGGGCTAGTGGTCGGCCAGAGCTCCCAGAGAGAACACAGAGGCAGCAAAACAACAAGCACCTTTACTCTTCCGAGGCCCAGGCCAGACTGCCCGCTGCTGCAGCCAGCGAAGCATGAGTGCGAGCGCGCCGAGCACGAGCTGAGCTCAGGCAGCCCCTCGTCGTCGTCGGCTTCCCCACAATATGTACACTGCCTCAGATCGAAGCGACTCACCAAAGAGATCATTCAACTGCACCTGCCGACATGTCATGCGCAGCCACGCAACATCATGCTCATGGCCGGTTTCCACTGGCATGTCCCACTGATGTCAGGACTACTTTTTACATCTCAGCTGCGAGTTCAAACACCTCAATGTTTGTCAAAAGATACGGCAACAGAAACAGAATGCACTATCGGAATTTACTGCTAGGGAACTTCCGGTGAACAATGACCTTCGTCTGCTTATGTTGCAACACTGGTACATGGTGATGGGAACTCTGTTGGACTCTGGTTTTATTTTTTAAATTTTTTTCTAACATGATGAACTGGGCCGGCTGCGTTGCAAGCGACACTGTGTACCCGTGCAAGGCAACAGAGGGGCATAGTCACTGCAGCACTTTGATACAGTGTGCTCTCGTTACCCTATCGATACCAGAACCCTCATGTTTGCAAACATAATATCACAATTTCCGCATTTACACTTGTGAGCAATCATTGCCAAGGAGCTTTTGTCTGTCTGCATAATTCTTGGCATACTGGAAAAGAGGGTGTCTGAGCCAGCAGCTGGCATTGTCATGGCACCTGGCAGAGCAGATTTGAGTCTTGACACTAACTAGTGTAGGCCAAATCTCAGAGACAATGGAAAGATGCAGCGGCCATGTGACTTCCATGGAAGGTGCAGCCGTCACCTAGCATCCACATGGCCAATCAGCAGCTTCCAGAAGGAAAAGCACTTCTGAGAAGGAGCTGCCTTGATAAATAGAGGTCCATGTAGTTCATTCGAATGATTTCACAATGCTTCAGCCTACTGGATTACACAACTTCAAAAAATCCTGCAGATGCCAAGCACAGTGGGAATAAGTGTCATCCGAAGCAGTCAGCGATGAAACTGCGCATGACGAATTGTGATCTTTGGGCCTCGCCACAGCAACCACTTTGAACTACAGCACCATGTAGGTAATCTTGCCACAGAACGGCACGATCGCCTCAAGGCAGCTGGTGTTAAACTGATACAGTTCAAAGCAAGCCATGTCAATAGGAAGATGGGCAACACGCAAACTAAGTTCAAAGCATCACACGGATGGGCGTAGAGGTCTATGTGGAGGAACAGCTTTTTCGTTCCTAAAGACAGACTTCGTCTGGCAAAAGGTGCCGCAGGACTTTCAAGGACAGTTACTGGAAATTCAGCGCTCTCCACTGATGTGCATCGATGTTCCAAGCATCTCGCTGGTGAACATCTTTCTGGCACCAGACAAACCGCTCATCATACCCAACTGAACAACTTTCCAAGGAAAGTCATTTGCTGCAAGAAAAAGGGATGACTGGAAGCACCCTCAGTCCTTGACTCGATTCATACAATCTGGGTGCTGGCAACCACATGCTCTTGACCAGTCATCAGTCCTTGCTCTACTGGATTTTGTTTCACTGACACATTGTGTCCCAAGAAAACGAAGCTGGCAGGAGCTAAAACACACCTTGCCATCATTTCCTGTTGGACGACGTTGATACTGCAACCACTCTGTGTGTGCTTAGACAAACCATTTAATGCAGAACGTGCAACCTTTACAACAGTTAGATTCGTGAAGATCAAGCCTCAACACTCTTAGGAAGAATCAAGCAACTAAGAGCTTCACTGGTTGCACACCGGGTACCCGCCACTTGGCGCAGCTAAGGTCCGTTAATTCGACACTGGTGCAATCACAAAAAATTACCGGATTATCTTATTGCAAAATATCGAATGAACAAAAAACGAGACATTTTCCCTAGCATCACTTCAGCTTGACCTACTACAACAATGTATCCTTCAGTTTTGTGCGTGTTAGTTTTCATCCATCCCTTTAACTACGACTGTGTTAAGTAACACATCTGATTAATGAACACAATATATTTCCTGCTCACTCAAATTTCACATGCTAAGCACATTGGCCAACGCCAACGACCTGATTGATTGATTGATTTGTGGGGTTTAACGTCCCAAAACCAGTTCTGATTATGAGAGACGCCGTAGTGGAGGGCTCCGGAAATTTAGACCACCTGGGGTTCTTTAACGTGCACTGACATCGCACAGCACACGGGCCTCAACATTTCGCCTCCATCGAAATGCAGCCGCCACGGCCGGGATTCGATCCCGCGACCTTCGGATCTGCAGCCGAGTGCCATAACCACTAGACCACCGTGGCGGGGCAACGCCAACGACCTTCTTGCAGCATCACAGAAAGTGTGACTACGGTACGACCATTGTTTTGATGCACAAACAGCACACTAGCCCATTCCAGGACACTATACCATGTACTCAAATGGGCTATAATTTGTGCCAGGACACGTTTCATTAACTTTGACACAATGGTGTTTGTGCACAAGTACATATAAACAAAGCGATGCTTTGCAGTAGCAGAACAATGCTCCCCAGTAAAGCGCTCCTGCAGCAGTACAATCTTCTCTTGCATCACTGCCGTCTTATCTCCTGCTATACCATGTTTTATCATTACCGCTCACAAGCCTGTGAAACCCCGGCTGCATGGCACTACTTACAATTGGCCGGTGGGAGAGGCAGAAGGGGCATCTCTTGCAAGCAGCACTGAACAGACACCTCCCTCCGCGTTACCCAGCCTGATGACTGGCTTGAACCATTCGTGTTGACCACTTGACCGCAGGGACACCTCCTCAGCAGCACACCTGGATTAGCCATTGCACACCATTGTCAGAGACATGGCTTCGTTTATTCAGCCTTTGGTGGCAAGACACAGGGGTTCTACGGCTTGATCACAATGGTGAAACCTATGAAACGGTTGTTAATATTGCATTATTTATAAGTTGAAACTGCACCACCACTTCTCCATCCAATATTACCAGCCCTTATACTACACCTAACTGCAGTATCAAACCCAGCACCCGTGGTACTGGTTCTAATGGTTTATAACAATGAGCAGTTAGTGCACCCCAGCTTTTGCATGTCGCCTACAAAGAAAACGCTCAGTACAATGTATTCATGTTGCATTGTTGGTTATAAGTTGTACCTAGCTCTTTTGTGTCTGCACAGATAGGCAAGAAAACAAAAAAATTGCAGCTCACCAGATTTGCCATTGTGCAATATACATACAACAATGCCCTCTGTAAACAGCTACACAAATGTCGTGAGCAGTGCAGATTTCCAGAGTAGCTGCATGTTGTGCAATGCACACAATTAAAGGCTCAAGACCATTTAAAAGTATCAATTTCATACCAACTGTAATAAAATTGTTACAAGCACCGTAGGCAGTCGGCAGGTTTAAAAAGCTATAGGTACTTTCACTGCTATATGTACTTTTATTAGTTATAATATTGTACCATTATATTAAAAATGTCCAACTTTGATAATGCAATGCTAACAAGTACAGTGACAACACAAAATGAAAGCATGCAACATTAGTGCTGCTGAAGTGTCTTGGTCTGTCACTACAGCCATCTCGTCATGAGATCAGATTCTAAGTCATGCCTTCTGGCTAAAGGTGTTCCACACTCGACATACATAAATACCCAACAAGTGGACAACAGACTTCACATCTGAGCTAGTAGAGCATTGGATGCGTTATCCGAAGGTCACAGGTTCGGCCCCTACCGAAGGCAGGTGTATTTTTTCGTCCACTTTAATTCCTTTCCATCATCATCATCATCATCAGCCTGTTTAGGTCCACTGCAGGACGAAGGCCTCTCCCAACGATTTCCAATCCACCCTATCCTGAGCGAGTTGGTTCCACTTTATGCCTGCAAACTTTTTTAATTTCATCGCTCCATCTAACCTTTTGCCTGCCTCTGTTACGTTTTCCCTCTCTTGGTATCCATTCCGTTGCTCTTACACTGTCCATCTGTTATCTTTCCTCCTCATGACATGCCCTGCCCAGGTCCACTTCTTTCTTTTAATTGATATAATAATATCGGCTACTCCTGTCTGTTCTCTGATCCATTCCGCTCGTTTTTTATCTCTTAGCGTTACCCCCAACATTTTTCTTTCCATTGCACGTTGCGCGCTCCTTAGTTTCATCTCTAGTCTTTTCGTTATCCTCCACGTTTCTGCACCGTACGTTAGTACTGGGAGAATGCAATTCCTTTCCACTCATTTCATAATTACTATACTACAATTAAGGAACAATACTGACTTCCCCCATGCTTTTCCAGGCTTCATTATGTTGTTTCCGACAAACGAGCCATTGACCCATTCCCTCCTTTCGCTACAGCAAGGTGAAATACAATGTGGCATTCTAGAACAGTAAGCGAAACAGTTTGCGAAACAGGTTGCTGTGTTCAAGCAACCATACTGTATTGCTTATGGTCTGGCTCAGTTTGAGTTGTCAGCAGATGACACTCATTGCAGCAGCAGGGTCATGTACACTACAATGTTCTCAAAACTAGCCTTGCAACAAAATGCTGCCACAGGTGCATCTTGTTTTAGACTACGTCAGGAGGCAAACCCCCTCCTGTTGTCCTGATCATGGGCAATCCCTTGTATTGTCCAAAAAATGAATAAGTCACAGGAAATGAAACAATGTTTAAAACAAAACTGGTGTGGCTAAAGGAGGCTAAACAAAGTTCATCGACGGATAGGTCAGTTTTGCCAACTTTGGGAAAGGACAAGACCATCAGTTTGCAGCGATTTGCCTAATTGAAGATCAATTTCAACGAGGTTGGCATGCACACAAATGTAACTTTTCCAACTAGCTGCCAATGTCACTTCTCATGCTTGAGGTGTTTCTGTAGTCTTCTTCATACACATTTCATTATTTTTGGCCAGCTGCATTTCTCGTCAAGCTCTATCGGCAGGGCGACTGGATTCTGCTTGCCGTTTCCAACGTTATTGGCAAGACTTTACTGTGACACACGCAGAACGACAGCCTCGCTCCTCTTTTTACGGAGTAAGCTGTTATGAGATCACAACAAGGGCCGTTTTTGGCGCCACAGTTGTCCGCTGCCGCCACCACCGCCATTGTCCGTAACCACTATCGCACAAATTTTAGAAAAAATTACCACAAACGAAGAGGATTCGAACCCGCGTCCTCCGCGTGAATTCGAACCCACACGCTCTGCGTGGCAGTCAAGCATTCTACCACTGAGCTACGCCTGTGCTTGAAAAATCTTTGCTAAAAGACCTAAACAGGTATAACGTCTGCAGAGGAATCTCATTAACAAATGTAATCTTGCATGGCAGAATATTAATACGCCACTACACGTCACAGAAAGTGGATTGCATAACGAGTTCGAGGAAACATTTGAACGAACACAGGGGTGCATGCTTTCTAGCTCTGCACCCATTACAGAGGCATCATCAACATCATCATTATGAAACAATCTTCAACTTTTCCGTCATCATTATGAAGCGCTGCCCTTTGAAGCAGTTTTGTCATATTGTGCCATGCGTCACGCGGCAGGCGACTTGCACAGCCCCGACAGCAACCTTACTTGGCTCTTCAATATAAGTGATGGCGCCTCCTCGCAAGATGGAGATCGCTGCTGAAGAAGCGAATCAAAGAGCTACGTGTGCGGCTGCAGCAAGGCAACGTCGGTCACAACAGACAGCTGTGCAGAGAGAAGCCCAAGAGCTCGCCGTCGATGCCGAGCCAAGAGTTCGGTTCGTTCTCGGAAAAACGACGCCAAGAGACTCTCTAAGATGTGCAGTTATACAGATTTGCACGTTACAATACCCCACTAATTATAGCATAGTGGATACTTCCCTACGTGGTGAAATGATAAGAGTTATAGAGCAAGGGATACCTACCACCTCTACTTGCACTAGTTTCCCCAAGCGTTTAAAATGGCCTCCAAGAAGGTCGCTCCTCCGGCTTACGCTGTCACTGTCCTGCAGTTCCGCGCAGGCCTGGCTCTTTTTTCTTACTCCATGCCTTGTTCTCTATGATCAACATTGCAACAATGTCTCATGCACAAGGAACAAGGCATGAAATCAACATGCTCATACGGCATACAGAAAGGAGCCAACACCCCACTTCACTATAGATCATTTCCTTCCTCCGTGACGCAGATGCACTGGTGGATCCAGAGGGGCGGACCAGGGGCTGTGGCGATCCCCCAAGAGAGTATTTAAGATACATGCCATGAGGAGAAAAATTCGGCATTTGTCTGGTTTTCTCGCAGCGTAACCCCACCCCCATAACCCCCCATAACACACGCGCTTTTTTCTGCTTCTCTCTGTTTTTTTTTTCTTTCTTTCTTTCTTTTCCCAGTGGTGTGTCAGTGTTGGGAGGGCCACCCCGCTATGGCTACCCTGGATCCACCCTTCACAGGCAATGCTCGGCGGTCTAGGCGAGAGTTGGCAAGTGAACTTCATTTCATGGTGAACATGCATGTAGCCCGCGCCTTTGGAGGTTGAGGCACGATTCGAATTGATCCCATGGGGCGAAATTTTATAACGGTTCCAGAAGTGGATCGGTTCACTTGGCCTCGTGTGATTGGTCAGAACCGACCTTCTGATGATGTGAGCGCGACTCTGCCCGATCACGCAAGGGCAAGCGGACCGGCCCACTTTCGGAACCGCTACACGGTATCGCCCACGTTCGTTTTTGCGATCGCTGTTTTCTGTCGCCGGCGTTGACCATGGCCAAATTTGAAGCTCAGATTCACGCAGCGCCGCCAAAGCGAGTTTTCTGGATGTGTACTTGGATGAATAGAGCTATCGCTCTAAAGTCGCGTTATCCGTGCTTCTGCAATTGATAAACTCTTCCAATTAACTGTTTGTGGAGGGAGAAGACCAGCGAAGGTGTTCAGCGTTTGCGTGAATTTTGGAATCAAGGCAACGTACAATGAAAGTGCTGGAGTCTAGGGGTAGAACGGGCAGAACGTTTTGGAGGCGGGGTGCCGCGCTTCCGTTTAGCTTCACGTGCCCGCTCGTTCACGGCGGTTTTGGCATCTTTGGCTCGACGGCGACGAGCAGACTCTCGCTTCTGGGCGCGCCGACGCTCTTCGTACGCCCGCTGCTGCTCTTCGGAACGTGCGATTAGTGTCCAATCCATGCTGAGCCCAAAGCTTCAAAATGTCCAAGGAGCAACTGGAGCAACTGCACAGAAGTTGATAACCATTTGAGAAGCTACAGGGTTACGGCAGAAAACACCTGGTTACGGCCCTACCACAGAACACTTACACCAACTGGTCCTACCAGAGAACACCTACGTCCTACGGTCACAGTACACTCAAAACGCGTGTTCTCTGGTACACTTTAGCCACTTTAGCTACGGTGGCCGAGACGACGGTGGCGGCGTCATCTGGGAGCTGCGGTAATGATGATGATGATGGGCCTCTTTTATGGCGCTCACCCACTGAGGGGGATAGGCCAAGAATCGGGCGGCAGTAGTCAGTGAATCAAGTGTTGTTTCAAGAGGGACTGAGCCAATAAGAATAAGAACAAGCAAAAAGAAACAGGAAAAGAACTACAGAAAGACTGGCAAAAACGCGCGAGCCAGCACCCAGCTGGAGGCGAGCCAATCCAGAAAACGGCCAAAAAATGATAGTTGATGACCTCCTAGCTAGCCCCGACCTTTGTTATTTGCTCCCGAACTCTACAC
Organism: Hyalomma asiaticum; assembly: GCA_013339685.2. Classification (NCBI taxonomy): domain Eukaryota; kingdom Metazoa; phylum Arthropoda; class Arachnida; order Ixodida; family Ixodidae; genus Hyalomma; species Hyalomma asiaticum. Next base: position 57,926,205 of record CM023489.1, on the reverse strand, counting down.
CGTGGAACTGGCGCATCCTATGGATTTACGGGCTCGGCCTGAATAGGGAGCCCTAGGCCTGAGAAATCCTCGGCGGCCCTGGCGGAGTCACGGCGACCTCGCAGCTCTCGCATTCCTTCGCGAAGGCTCTCGCGTTCTCTGGAGGGGAACTCGGGGTCTTCGGCTCGGGGTCTTCGGCTCGGCGTCGTCGTTTGGCTGCAGCCTCTTTAGCACGGTGTTCAGGATCAGATCGCAGCCGCTGCATTCGCTCACGGGCGGCGTTGCGGCGAGCTTCTTTGTTGGTTTTAATCTGTCACACAAACAGGGCGGCGTGACGATTGAGCAGATGCTTCCGGGTTTATTTTATGCTGATGATATTGTCTTATTCGCGGACAGTCGAGATGATATACAACGGCTGGTGAATATATGCGGGAAGGAAGGCGAGGCTCTAGGACTAGGATTTAGTGTAAATGCGGACTGATCCCAACGACCAGGCGGTATCCATACAGGGCCAAGAAATACCGAGAGTAAGCGAATACAAGTACCTTGGCGTATGGGTAAATGAGGGTGATAGATACATGAAGGTACACGAAAAAGCCTTGGCAGCAAAGGGAAAGAGGAACGCAGCAATAATGAAGCACAGAGCGTTATGGGGACACAATAGGTACGAGGTGCTTAGGGGTCTGTGGAAAGGGGTAATGATACTGGGGCTTACATTTGGAAACTCAGTGGTGTGCATGAGGCCAGAGATACAATCAGGAATGGATGTGAATCAAAGAACTGTGGGACGCCTCGCGTTGGGTGCCCACGGGAAAACGACAAACGAGGCTGTAAAGGGCGATATGGGATGGGCGAGTTTTGAGGCAAGGGAAGCGCAGAGCAAAGTAAGGTTTGAAGAGAGGCTAAGGAATATGAAAGAGAGTAGGTGGGCAGTGAAGGTGTTCCGCGATTTATATAGAAAGAGCGTTGACACGCAGTGGAGAAAGAGAACTAGGAGGCTCACCAGTAAATATACGGCTCTAAGAGAACTGACAACAAAGAGCTTAAAGGGAAAAGTCAGAGAGGTGGAAAAGATTTACTGGAGGGCAGCGATGGAAAAAAAACCGACTCTGAATAACTACCGAGAGGGCAAAAACGAAATAAAGAGGGAGGCATTTTATGATAATTCAAGAGGAAGCGCTTTATTGTTTGAAGCGAGATCGGGCTGCCTTAGAATGCGTATTTATAAAGCGAAATTCAGTAAAGAAGAAGAAAAATGCACATGCTGTGAGGAAGATAGGGAAACGACGGAGCATGTTCTGATTGAATGCGGAAATATCCACGAAGGTGTACGTTTTGGCACCACCCTACAGGAAGCCTTGGGTTTTAGGGCGAACAACGGGAAGCTGAACATAGCCGCGATTGAAATAAGTAAGAGACGGTTAGAATACTGGTGGAAGAAAACTAGAGAGAACGGACAAAAATAATTATAGGGAAAAATATGGACTTTCTGCCATAAGGGGCAGGGAACTGGGCTATGAATTTCCGTTTTTGCTGTAGTATGATCGATTTGATTGAAGTAGATTTAAAAGGCATGAGGAAAATTGAAAGAGAGAGAGAGAAGAAAAAAAAAGTTCTTAAATCTTCTTACGAGCCTGGTGGCACACATGTCACCGCCCCGTTACAAAGGGGACGCTCATAGCATCCATCCATCCATTGTAGGAGGCTTCTTCCTCGGGAGTACGGACTCGCTTCGGCTTTCCCATTACTCAGACGCTGAAGCAGAGGCGAGGATTACATGGTGCGGCGCCAGTGCACTAAGCTTTGTACGACCGCAGACGTCACGGCTAGGCACCGCCTTCACATCTCTAACCATTCTCTGTGTCCCAAGCTGTTGGCAGCACGGTAGAAGGTACAGGCGTCCTCAGCAAATCACGGCAGACCACGCTTCCTTGGTGCGTTCCTACGCGCAAGTCGCTTCGGAGAAGTGCACGGGTGGCTCCTACAGCCTTCATATTGTACGAAAGAGCGCTACCTTGGTCAGCGATTGTGATTCGGTTAAGGAAAGGACGCCGATTTCTGCTCTCGGCCACGCATTGAAGTTAGAACGAGTGGTTCAGTCTATCAATGTGTTGAATATTGCTAAATACACGCGCTCCTAGTCAACAGATACTCACATGAGTGACATTATGTATACGTGCTGCTTATCCAATTATCAGCTATCAATTTTTAAGTGCACAAAGCCATGAAAACAACCAAAACGGATGCTTACCATTGCTATGACTAAACATCAGCTATGCTTTCTTTTAAAGTACCTCTTCTATGCATATGGTGCACATATTTCATCCATTACAAGCTCTCACGGTGCTAGCACTCATCTACACTTATTTGTTGAATAAGCAGATAAGCTCGTCTGTTGACAGGGCTTTCGAATTGTTCGAAGCAGCACCTGTTGCATCGCTGCGAGGTGCACAGTGTAGTGTGGACTTTGTGAACTTTTTGTGTTTTGCGAACATTGAATGAGTTGTAAATAAATACTAATTCGTGTAACGCGCGTTATAAAACATTAAGCGTAAAGTATATCGCTGCTTGTCCATCTTACGATAAATTTATTGCATTGTCGACCACTTTCTTACAAGAGGCAGCGCTGCGATTGGCACGCACATACGCAGCACAATGAAGTCTGCGTGCATGTTTGTCTTCACATTTTTCACTTTTTCTGTTCTACGAAAGTCCATAATTCCTATCCCCCTTGCTTTTTTTCTTTCTTTTTTTTTTCGGGGGGGGGCATCATTACTAGGACAGAAGACATTCCAGAAAAGCTTAGCTGCTTCACCCAAGGTCTTTCCTGTTTGTTATTTTCTCTGACCCCTCCCAACTGGCTATTCTGCTCGCCACACCCTGTCTGAACTCAGCTGCACAGATAGCTGCCAACAAAAGAATGCATTTTTAATGCTGCGAGTGAAAAGTCAAAAACCCCTGGAGCGGAGGGCTGCGTAAATTTTGACCACCTGTGTTCTTCAATGTGCATTGTCATTGCACAGTACACGAGCCTGTAGAATTCCAGCTGCATCGAAATTCGAAGTCTCAACGATGCCTTTTCAGTCGCATTTTGATGCGACCTCTGCGCCATCCTAAGCTGGGTTGAATGGCTAATGATTGATCTCCAAACTGAACTGCATCCAAAAACAATCTCAGTTAAGCAAATGCCCACTCTGCAACAGTGGCAGGCATGTCGCTTTATAAAATAATTGAAATGAAAGTACTGAAACTTGCCCACATTCTACGAAAAAGGCGGTCCTACTAGTCGGCATTTACAATGATACTTTGCTCCTTGGAACAAGCAAGTAACAAAACCTGCAAATTAGTACAAGACGCGTGTCGGTAGTTATTTGCATGTTTCCATCTCATGCTAATAATTTAAAAAGGGGAGAAAAGGAAATGGTAGACTAATTACTGGCTGCTGCGAGAACTTAAAAATAGAAGCCCGCCTCCGGACACACCTCACAGTCCACGGATTTCATGTCTGCTGGGCATTCCTGTTGACATATGAAGGTCATATGAATTACTCTTTCGTATCATGCCACTCAAGCACAGCTTGATCCCTAACAATAAGCAATTCTTGTTGAAGTAGCCCTCAACCTTTTATTTTGTTAGTGCTGCCGAAACCACATACAACACAAGGCTGTTGCCCCCCCCCCCCCCCTCTGCTCTTTCTACAGGGCATACTTCGCAAGCCCCCAACCTATTAGTGCTTGCCGGAGACACGGATGGCACCGTGTGTCCCAGAGCAGCAATGCCGCCTAACGAAATCTGAGGCCTACTGACGGGGCGGTGGCACGTGGGCCACCTAGCTCTACCTTTATTTTATCTTGACAAACACTTGTTTTCCCGAATCACGCATATTTCCCCAACAAATTCTTTTCTGTGCCTGCCTATTTTAGCCATTATAGCGTTCCACTGTGGAGTAACAATTTTATTCGAACTAGCTTGCATTTCTATTTGCTCCATACCTTTCCGCCACCAATACTCTAAGCGCCTTTTAATTGTCTCTATCACCGATATGTTCAGCTTTCCCGTGCTATCCCTGAAACCCATGGCCTCCTGCAGGGTAGCGTCCACACCAACACCTGGGCGGATATCTGTACAGTCAATCATAATATGATCTGTCATTTCTCTAGCTTGTCCATGGCACATACATGTATCCCGTTCTTTATTGAATTTCACTCTGTAACTTTGTGTTCTCAGGTAACCTGACCTTGCTTCAAACAGTAAAGCGCTTCCCTTCGAATTATCATAAAAATTTTTCTCTCTTGATTTTGTCTCCCTTTTCTGTAGTTGCTCAATGCTGGTTTCTTCTGCACTGCTACTATCCAATCAGACTTCTCCACCACTTCTTTAGTGCTCTGCTGCCATCGGGTGGAGATAGAGGGCAAACACGATGTTGGCGGTTGCTAGGTAACGGCGCGGCCAGTTTTTTCAGGCACCGCCGTGTTTATGATTTGAATAACAAAAAAATTAAAGGTGAACTTGCTTGTTAACTTAGGTGTCAGAAATGGTGCTAGTACGCAGTGCTTTTGCAGAATTCATGCGGACTTCGGCCACAACTGTTGAACCAAACGCCATTGTGCAAACACTTCCCAACAGGTGTAAAACATACCCGATGTGGGTATGAACCAAATGCGATTTCTTTTTTGTTGCTGTGGCTTGCACCCAAACAATCATGGCTCATACCTGCATATCAAACACACTGCACACCTACGTGAACTTAATTGTCATTAATTACCCAGATGGCTCAATGTACTATAAACTTATGCCCTGGCTGGTACCTACCTTACACAAGTCGTGTCAAAGTTCCACTGGATTCAGGGGCTTCAAAACATACCTTTCAGTTCCAAAGGCTTTCAGCAGTAAAAGGAAAGTGTACACAGTGCCTTCCCAACCCATGAAGCAGTTCAGTGTGTTATCAGTCATGAGCTGAACATCTGCCCAATTGACGCACCACACGCTCCACATGACAAGGGTAACCATTTTGAGGGGAACCCAACAGCAACCAACACTTTAACAGGGCCAGGACTGCAGCGATTACTCAACATAACCTGAAAACTGTGCCAATCAGTCTATGAGGCTCTAGAGGACATGTGAGCCAAATATCGTTGCACTGTACACAGCAGGGAACTTGCAATCTGCTTTCAAATACAGCTGGAAATTGCCTCTTCTTTCAACAAATGACATCACTAGCAGCAACGACTACAGGCCTCTTGACTTTTCTATCTTTCTAAGGATACATACATTTTGACTTTCTTGGTCGTCTTAAAGATATATACATGCACTGTCTTTATTTACTGAACCTAAAACAAACAATCTGTTATAGAGGATCTTTCCTCAATCATGAGATCAACCGAATCTATTTCAGCATGTGTAGTTGGTGCCCTCAGTGACATCATTTGCTGAGAGAAGGGGAGGTGTTTCCCAGCTGTACTGGAAAATGCATGGTTCGTGCAGTGTAATATTTGGTGCACGTATTCACAGGAGCCTTCACAACTGACTGGCATTGTTTTCCAACCTGGTCCAAAACTTTAGCTGGCTTAGTCACCACTGATACACAGACTATGAAAGAAGAGTAAATGCATATAGTGACAAGAGAAACAATAACAAAAGAAACATAAGAGATGAGCACGAGCGTTAATGCTTGTGCTCATCTCCTTTGTTTTGTTTTCTTTGTTTTTTGTTATTGTCTGTCTTGTCACCTGTCATGTGCTGCCTACTGCCACTATGGCCAACCAAATAGCCCACCAGTATACATCTTAAATTGCAGTCATCGGCTTTGCTTGTAAAAGAGTTAATTTGTTGTAGAAACAAGGAGAAGCCATAACCAACTAATGTGAGAAAGTTGTGGTGAAAACCGTGAACTGTGTTACATGACAAAAGCCCAACAAGCGAACTGCCTGATGTCAAGGCAAATCACTCTTTGCAACAGGCTGTAGCCTTCTTGAGTAGTCAGTTTAGTTGTAGTAAGCCAATATTGAAATAAGAGCTAATCAGAAAATGAAAACATCGCACCTCCTTGTAAGAGAACCCCAACATTGGGCGCGAGGGCCACCACTGGAGATGCTGGCGCTGCGGTCGTTCTGACGTGCAAAGTTGGACGACATGATCCCATGATCCCACCTTGCTCCGAGCCTCCGGAAAAGTTGACGGTTGACACGCGTGTTTAGCGGCCATTCGGGAGCGTTTTTATCTAGAAACATCGTTGCTTCGTGTTTATTTCATGTTCGCAGACACCTAGGCACCAAAAAAGCTGAAAAGTGCGTTCGAAGTTATTGGCACCATGGTACTTTACTTCTCCATGCCATGCACAGTGCTCTACGTACGTGACAGAGCAGGGTGCGAGCTTTCACTTCTACTCTAAAGATAAGAAGCTATAACGACGTGGCCAGCTTCAAGCACTGATTTTCCTTCTATCAGCAGCCGCGATGTGTCACACTGCTTATCGATGAAGGTGTAAATGCTCAATATTGGAAGTGTCACTGAAACATTTAGACCATGATAAGTCGCATCTTGCAGAGTGCTAGTGCATTCAAATGTGTAAAGTAATACATCTGGATGTCAAGTATTTTCGATGCTATTGGCCCCTTTGTGCAAAATACGGATGGGAGTGATTCGTCAAAAAATGCAATCATAATCTGGCTCAATCACGATCAAAAATCGCCCTGTGACATCTGTCTGGCGTACGTGGAAAAAATAAGAAACAGAAAAGAGATGTAACGAACAACTGTGCCGCAGACAGAAGTGCCCTTGGAGTCATACTGGCAAGAATTTAAAATGTGATCAAGCCACCCGTTGTAAGGTGAACTATAGCAAGCATTAATGACGCGTGCACGTGTGTACGTCGTATCTACACCTTCAATCATGTGAGAAAGGTCTCGATTGAATGCAGCTATATGTGTGCTGCTTTGCCTTCCATAAAACGAAAGAACCACTCATGTCGCGCTCCATACGGGTATGAGTGTTGAGCATGAATGAAAATTTACAAATGCCATTTCTTCGTGTCAACAGCAGTCCCTTTGTAGACGCTAACTTGTAATGAATGAATTGCACGATGAACATGTCGCACACCCTTCTTGCAGCCAAAAACTGTATTTACCGTAACCACACACTAAAACCAACTTGACGCTTGCTTTTCATTATCAAAATGGTATCTTACCTCAAAAAACTAGCAGGCTCCGCATGCGTGGTATCCTCGCCGGTGGCCATAGCAGATGACGACAGCTGTTGATGCGGTGCCTAAAGCTTTGTAATGAAGCTATTCTTTTCTGGAACAGTTAATTAGCTTGTAGTGCATTCAATAACATAGCCACAACAGTGTTTTATAGATTTCGTCTAGCTGAGATAAAAATACAACAATAAAAAGGTGACGCGCGAAGCGCCTCCGTGCTGAGCAAGGCAGTACTGGCGGAGCAGTCCAACTGGTCCAACTTTGCACATCACACCGATTATTCCGCATGGCAGTGCCACAATATGTCCTTGCTTCCAATAAAAGGGATAGAAACTGCCCCCTGGTATGTGTTCCTTATAAAGGAATTGAAGTGTATGTATCGAGTGTTCCTCTTTATCACATAAGGAGGGTCCTGCTGCTTTAGGGCCACACGAGATCAGTACCCTCGCTTGTCGACTAACTGCCTTCGTGGGTTCTCTGCAACGCGTCAACACACATGGTGGAGGAGCATTTTCTCTCTGACTGGGCCTGCAGGACAAGCAAACCCATCAACACAATTTATGTTGTACTAGATCCTAGTTGTATTTACACACTTAGATCACGTAAACACACGCCTCCTACATCTATACACTTACCCAATTTTGCTTCTTTTTATAAAACATACAGGCTGCAAGTGTCTGTTGTTTTCCAGTTTATTTGCAGGTCCACTCGTTCAACATTTTCTTCATTCCCTTCGTATTTTCTTGCAGACTGTAACCTTGTGCCTGGTATTGCTTCACTTTTCCTAAGTGTTTGTGTATGTGCCGTAGGCACAACCTTAAATTGTGTAATTTCATGTCCGTGACAAGCAGTGTAAGATGCCCACAAGTTGTAATACTGCTTCACTATCTGGGTTTCATTCTGCTATGTGTACAGTACACAGTAAATAGTTGAATAAAGAGAGTGAGGAAAGAGCTGGGAGACAAATCACACTTTTGTTTTCATTCATGATCGCTGCTTAGCGCACTGAAGCCACTTGTGGTTTATCTTTTATTATGCTTTCTGGGAGATGGCCAAGTTTCCAATCTCACAGCCTAGAAGTCACAGTCTTGTCCAATCAGCCAGCCCATGGCCACCACCATGGCAACATCCAGCCAAGGCCCAGACTTACGCTAGCACGAGCCACAGGACACCACACCATGTGCACTTCCACTTCCTACGTCGGTGCCCAGTTGGCGGTCATTCCCATGTTAACCACACCATGCGCAGTACAACCATATCTGCTAGCATAACAGCCATAAAAGCCACCGTTTCCCTTCCATCTTTAAGTGTACATGGAAAAACTGGCCGTTTGACCTTGTTTCATAAGTTTGACCTTGTTTTATACTATCAAGGTGGAATTATAGCATAAAACAAGGCCGTTTGACCTTGTTTTATACTATCATTCCACCCTTCACGATAAATTCATTCTATCACCGCAGTATGTATCAGCCGCACTGATGATCGCGATAGGGTAAGTGTACCATTCTGTAAAACAGAAACATTTCCAGAGTCCTTTTTTTCCATGCACAGCTGGTCGAATGGAACCACTTTCCTGCAGAAATATCATCAATCACTAATAATCAACATTTCCGCAAAGCACTAACCACCTCAGTCTTAAAGTGGTCGTGAAAAGAATATGGAGATGCCCGGTTAGTAATTAACACTGCTTCAATACGAATTCGACAAGCAGATTCCGAAATATTTCGGCGAAATATTCAGTGCACATTTAATAACACCTGCTTGAAACTCCACCGTTCTTGCGCTCCTGAAACAACTATGCGACACTGCTGGCCGGCATGGTACTATTCGGTGACATTGCAGTAAGATATTTTTAAGTGCAAAGGTAAAGTGAACTCCCGTTTTCTCTAAAAGAATCGATTTATTTGAAAGCTAGAAAGAAAGAAAGCTCAACAATACTTAGAAACCATGCGGTGCCCATTCCGAAGCAAAGCTGCACATGGTTTGTTTTCCTGTGGCCTCCGAGGGCGCGGTAATCTCGGAGATCTGGTGGCTACTAACATGACATCAACTGCAGAGTTGAGGGCAACGCACGCAGTGAAACTGAAACCGTGTTTTTTATCGCTCTAAACCAAACCACACGATACAACAGAACAATGCATATTGTTGATTGAAGGGTCAGGATCCCGAATATGCACTTCGTACAAAATGTTCGGAAAACATTTCACAACCCCTTTAAGTAAAATCCAGTTTTTACCCTGTCATGAAATCTACTCGCTCTTCCTGTATTTGATATTTCTTTATGTTTGTTTGTTTTTCCCACCCCAATCTGCAATGACTTTGGCCTTCAGGGCTAAATAAATAAATAAATAAATAAATAAACCCTTCCTCCGCGGAGGTCACGGCACTGGCCTGCGGCAGCCTACACAATACAATGCTTCTGCCGGCAACGTAACCTGAAGAACTGGCGCGTCGAACAAGGAAGTAAAAGCTCAACAATACTTAGAAACCATGCGGTGCCCATTCCGAAGCAAAGCTGCACATGGTTTGCAGGTAATGCAGGTCCAGGCTTTGAGGTCCTCGAGAACCCTGTGGGTCCTAAACCATACTTGGGCGCTAACAGTCGCCCTCACCGACCTCGCTCCGACTAGCACGCCCAGCAGGAAGCCAGTTGGTGCAGTCACTCACTCATGCACGTAATTGCAGTAAGGTCGGCTGCCACCTCAGATGTGCAGCACAGGGCAGGCAGGTTGGCACCAGAATCCACATCGAGATGTCTGACGTGATGTGTATAAGGTGCTCTGCGGCAATCTTCTTCACTGCATCACCAGAAAAATTGCACGATCATCACTTTCACCGCCTCCATCATCACAGGTGTGGCTTCCCACTCATCATCCTATTCACTGAAATGCTTTGTGGTCATCCCCTTCCTCTTCATAGTCCTCTCCACTGGGAGCAACAGTGTTGCCGTCACCGGTGCCTCCTCATGCTTGTATGACTGCATTCTCTTTTGAACCTTTGTCATGCTGTCTTCCGACACTTCAGGTACTAGAACTCGGAGAACATGAATCAAAATGCATCATGCAGAGCTATCTGCATCAACAGTGCGTACGTCCTTTACTTCAACTGTATTCCAAAGCTTGAGCATCCATTCATCTTCCGAAAGGCTTGATAGTGGGCACTGCTTTCACAAATTTTTTTCAGTCTTCAGCACAGCTATGACTCCAAATGTTGCTGCATGTGGATTTCTAAGTTGTACTTTAGGCCAAACCCGAGAGAACAGACTTCGCACTTGAAAGGCTCACTGCCTGCGTGCCTCCGCTCGTGCTTACGGATGCTCGCCTTGCGCTTTGCTCTGTATGCACACATGCTGCAGGCAAACGGCAAGGCATTCGAGTGACTTCTTTTGTGCTCCCAAAGGGTCCCCCTGAAAGCAGTCGTATACGGGCAGAGGTCGCACTGGTAGGCCTGTTCTCCTGTGTGCTTGCACATGTGGGCTTCGTAACGCTGCAAGGTCTTGAACGCTGCTGGGCAAACCTCGCAACTGTACGGTTTCACCAGGGTGTGTGATTGCAGGTGATACATTAACCTGTAACGCTTTGGACATGAGAACTGGCAGAGATGGCACTGAAACAGCCGCAGACTTTTAGCCGCCTTGCCTGTGCCACTGGTCAGTTCCTTTCCCAAACAGAGAAAGTCCTTGGCTCGCTCTTCTGACCTGGCCATCCTCATCAGCCGCTGATGACCGACCTGCAATTTGTGAAAGAAAAAACATTGTTCTCAATTTACTGGTGAAATTTCACTCGCTTAGCTGCAAAAACAGTGATCTACAGTGGTACTTCAACTGTACTATTACCATAACTGTCAAGATTATAATTAGCCACTGGTACATTCCTGTGCAAAGGCTTCTAGTAAAGCAGTATGTGTTGCTACATAAAGGGGTTTTCGCAGAAGCCAATTCTTTTTCTATCACAAGGTGGCCGACATTTTAGCCTGTCCCTGCATCACCAACAAAATCACAAAAGTTATGCTGTTACCTGATAACATGTCTGCAGGCGACATCACTAACAGAAAACGCAGAAGAGCAATAAGTGGGCAGTGGACACAAAGAAAGTGTAGAGAGGAACTACAGACAATGCGAATGAAGGTGAGCGGCAGGTGAGCAGTTAGACGCGAGGGGAACAAACAACGGCAGGGCAGTGATTCGAGGGAAGGAAAACAACTATGAGGAGTTGGTAGCACGAGCCAGAGGCTGGCAGCACATGCTTCACAGCTCAGTTGTGTGTAAGCCTGCCGCCTTCCGAGCACTGCTGCACTAAAGTCCCTGAAAAAAACTAAAGTAGCGCCAAGTGCGCCCCTTCTCCTCGACCTCCTCTCCTAGCCGCAGCAGCAGCGCTTCTAGTGTGTCCACCGAGAAACTGCCTACGCTAAACTAAAAGGCCTTGCGAAATCACGCGGCTGCACCGCTGCATGGGGTGCACTGACACCACTGCGCAAGCTGCGTGTTTGGCGGCTAGTAGGGCCGTTAAAATGGCTATGAGGGCCAGCTTCGCCCACAGAGCACACGCTCGATTTCGCGGGAACTGTCTTCGGCGGCCATCGTCCCTGCACTAGGTCTCTGGCTTCTCCGCCGTTGCCTCGGCGTGAGTGCGACATAGCCGTCCGATACGCTGGAGCCACACATCTCGACGTTTGGCATTTAGCTTTACCCGCGGAAGCGAAAACTCCATCTTTCCGTTGTTGTACGTGCTTTTGTTGCATCCCAAAACATGCAGCGCTGTCGACAGATTCAAGTATGATCGCGTGAGGGTGAGCAGACGCCGTGCGCGGCGCATGCAGGGTGGACAACCAATATGGCATTTGCCAGACCTTCAAAAAGCCAGTGGCGCGCCGTGTTTTGCGATCACTTAGCGCAGCCGAAGCTGAATTTGCACGGCGTGTGGGGGTGCTGCCATCGCGACCGTCAGCCCAAGCACATCGGTAAGTGAATGCTGGGCTCTCGCATCGTGTGCTACTCGCTTGCGGGGATGGGTTTTACCGGTACAAGCGCTTTGTTTACTTCATAGCTCTACAGACCACTTTTATGACGTTGTATATTTAACACATTGCACAAAAACTCATCACTGCGTCATAAGCGTGAACCTGTCCCATGCCATGTTGCCGACACCACGCACATAAACACACGTCGAGCACGTACACGTACTCACTGATAATGTACTGCATATTTTACACTTTCAAAAAATAAACCCGCCACTTGCTTCTAAATACATTCTACTGTCGTATTTACCGGCACTTTCCTAATTATTTCTCTCAAACTCCCCCCATCACAGGGTCGCTTACAACCGCAGCGCCCTCTTGTGTTTAGCTGAACGTACGACGGTGGCCAAGTGCCTTCTCAACTAACTTCATTTTCAATCTACGAAGCAAACGAGAGAGGAGGTGTCTCCACACTGACACGAATTGCGCTACTATTTTTCAGGGACTTCATGTTGCAGGAGATGGGTGCACCATCTTGTGTCATATAGCCACAGTTTTCAATGCATCATATCCATGCAACATTTGTTGGGGATGAATTATACTATGTACTGCATATGCACAACGTCATAAAAATCATGAACTTTTTCTGTGGCTTTATGATCCATAACTGCAATGCAATTATGAGAGATGCCACAGTGGAGGGCCCCGGAAATTTCAACCACCCGGAATTCTTTAACGTGCACTGACATCGCACAGTACATGGACCTCGCCGTTTCTCCTCCATCAAAATGCAGCCGCAGTGGCCAGGATTCAATCTTGGGACCTTCAGATCTCTGGATCCCCATGACACCAGCCAAGTGCAGTAGCCACTAGACCACCATGGCAGGGCCGCAGGACATCGTAGAACAGCGAAGCATATATACAAGTTTCCAATGTTGTGCCGCACAGTGCAGCATGTGCAAGTATCATGCAACAGGCCTCATGCATTCCTACGGTTTTGTGACACACGCTGGGGACAGCACGTCAATTGCCTCCACTCTTCCTTCAGTGTCACGCATAAATGTCCAGACCAAGTTACAAATGCAAAAGCATGAGTATCGGAACGTGCGAGAGGACGCCGGGAAGTCAAATGCATGGCACACCTCGTTTTAGGATCCAGTACGGCACGGCTCGCATTCAGATAACAGGCCATACCGATGCCAGCATGGTGGAGCAGATCCCCTCAGTGCACACATTTTGAGAGTGGGCCTCCAGAAATTTCACCCTGATGCGTGTCACCCAAGCAATGATAAATGTCCATGCGAGACTGAGCTGCAACTGGCTGCCCCAATGTGATTTCCTCCTGCACGATGCCAATCATGGTAACCACCTCTCAAGCCTTGCCTAACTGCTGCCCGATGTTCCCCAACGGCAGCCACAGGTATGGCAGCACTGTGGACTGGGTTCTTGCTATACTAAGTTAAAAACGGAAATTGCTCTCTGCTGTAAAGGAATGCTACCAGATGTGTGTTGAGTACAATTGCAAGTAATAAATTCTTGCTTTTAAGCAGGATAATTGGACCTGCATGAGTATTCCTTGGTCTTTCGTTACGCTTGGAGTTAGACACACATCACGAAGGATGGCGCCACCGGTCTTTTCTTTTTTTTTTTTTTTTTTGTCCACGACTTCCAAGCTAAAGAAATGATTCCTTTCTTATGAGGTACAAGTATGCTCGTTTCCGCCAATGTAAGATACAGTCTTCTCATTTTCATCAAAACAAAAAAAAATATGATGTGGTGCACAGTCCCTATAAGTAGAATTGCACGAAGAAAAACACACAAATGGGGAAAAAAATCCACGCATCTCTAGGAAGTTAATCATGACGAGTGGGTGAAGCACTGGGGATCGTTCGGTGTTACCGTAAATCACCCGTGACCCCACTCAAGCATGCAAATGAGTGAGAATATGTGTGTATATTTACATGCAAGTTGTCATTCATGCTCCTGGTCTTTACGAGGTTCCTGCGCTCCCACGTCGTCGATCGGGCCGAGTTCTGGATTACTTTTAGTTAAGGCGCATGCTGAGAATCTTTATTCAGCTACACACAAGAGAAATCTCCCACCGGCAACACATTGCAGGTCAAGATCCAGTGCCTATATATATGACGGTGGCCAGTGAACGGTTGTGCAGCACGAGCAGCTGTTGTTTTTGTTTTTTTTTTTCAATCAAGAAACTCGCCCCCCCCCCCCCCCCTAGCAGACGCTGCCTGCGTTGGCGTTGTCTCTCACAGGCGAGGGCGCGTTCTCATTCCTTGCGAGCTGGTACAGCATTCACCACAGAAGAGCTTTTCCACAGTCAATGCGCGCTGTTGACTACACTCACACACACTCGTGTTGTTCTGTGTGGTGTTCAGTGTCGGTTTCGGTTTTAAGTATCATGACGCATGCCGACAAGGCTAGGCCCTAAGAGCTTCGCCCCTAAAACAAACCAAGTGCTTGGTGTGTCTCCTCTTATAAGACATGTCATTTTTGTTGAGCAATCATACTCCCAAAATGGCTTCGTGGACCCCAGACATCGTCACAACCACTTTCGAGAACCACTCTAGCGCACAGTACCGAAAAGCAAGTTGTACACAGATTTGTTTCATTGACCTTAGTATTATAGAGCTAGTACTTTAGTATGTTAAAACACTTTGCAGTAGTAGTACAGCAGTCCAGTAGGCCAGTATCCCGTAGAAGAGCACTCCCACAGCAGTTCGCAGTCCTTCGGCACTATTTGTCCCATCACCCCATGTTGCACTCTTTTTTTTATCGCAACTGTTCACGAGCCTTTGCCACCCCAACTAATATGGTACTTACAAATTTGCAGCGGGAGAGGCGAAGGGGCCATCTCTTGCAGATCGCACTGGATGGACACTTCCCTCCGCTCTACCCAACCTGGTGCCTCGCTTGCACTGTTCGTGTTGACCACTTGACCGCAAGGACACCGCCTTAGCCGCACACCTGGGTCAGATATTGCAGGTCATTTTCAGAGACATAAGGATCCATTTGTGCAGCCTCTTGCCGCTAGACGTGAGAACTCTGCAGCTTAATCATAATGGTGAAACTTAGCACAGGTGGGAGCACTAGTACAGCTGTTAAATACTACTACGTGGTAGTAGGAAATTTAGAACTGCTTCATGCAATACTACCAGTCCTTACAATTACACCTAACAACTATTAATGGGACAAAAATGTCGATACAGTCAGACCCAGTTTCCGTAGTATACAACTATATGCATGTTATCTATTATGAAAAGAAGTGCTTAGTGCAATGTTCTCATGGTACATTATCTGTTATAACAGTTGTATCTGTTTCCCGGATGTCTGCACAGAAAGGCAAAGAAATGCCCACGATGCCAGTAAAGAAGAAAATTGCGGCTGATCCAATGTGCCATTTTTTAATATAGATACGTCATGGCTCTTGTGCGAGTGGCAGTAATGCAAGCATGTCGTCATGTGGGCCAGATTTCTGGATCAATGCTACACAAAACGGCGGGGCGCACTAGTGATAGGAAAAAAGGACATTTGTGCAGCTTGTTGCTTGCACTAGCTCTGCCGCTGTCAAGCATTTTACACAACTGTGTCTGTTGTGTTATAAAGAAGTGCATCTCCAAATCGCCTAGTTTCAACTGGTGCGACTGCTAGATCAATAATCCTGAGACTCCGTAGTCATAGCTTATTTCCAGCCTCTATCATGGCCTTGGACAAAGAGCAGCGGTCTTCTTTCCCCGACTACGACTTCAAGTGTGCTCTGTATCAACTCCGTTCAGCAATGCAAGCCTGCTTCTTTTATTGGCACCAATCTTCTTCACTAGACTATACACAGAACCTCCTGTATATAGTATTCCAGTACTAAGTGTAAACGAACTGTCATAAACGTCAGAAGTGGACACTGCTAGGTCACTAACTTGCAACCTTTCTTTCCTTTTTTTTTCGATCGTATTTGCGATCTGTTCATCGATTCAAGCATCCATGCAACATTCCCTGTTCTAAATCATATTTTGCGATCTGTTGATCTATTGGTTTAGGTTATTCAGCACGATTCCATTCAGTTTCTTACAAGGAACTCAATTAGTAATTGTACGAAGTCGCTTGTCATGTGTTTTTACAATGTACTCTAGGTAACCTTGGATAGCCAGAACCTCATGATGGGAGCTTCAGCTTGTTTTGCCTATGTATCTGCATACAGCAACATGTAGATGCCAGGTGAATAAAACACATCTCGGTCATAGTCCCTTCTGCGCCATAGTTAGTCAACCTAACCTGACAGAAAACACTGTCACAATGTCTTGCTTCAATTCTTCATATAAAATCACTACTCCACTTTTATACTTATACTTAATAATTCACAGTTATTTTAAGAAAACACTCTTTCAATGTCAAGCTGCACGCTCGCACCTCTCTAGCCAGGGGAGCGCTTGGCACAGCACTGTATGCGTGCTGTGAATAAAGTTGAACTAATTTAGCTTTCTTATAACAGTATTCACAAAAATTATGTCAGCTCGCAAAAAAAAAGAGAGAAAGTTTTCAAGCTGAATGATTTGGTTTCCGTATGGTATATGCTCTGGAGTATTTCAAATGCCATGAATCAAATTTAATTCATCTTTCGCTCTGCCCTGATGGCCCCCGACTTAGGAGGCCACCACTGTGCATTGGCGCTCGCCCTGCAGAACCTCGTTAAGTGTCTTCATCGATCCATCCCTGGCAAACGCAATACATTTTGTCTGTTTATTAACTGAGGTTACAGCTAAAGCATCGGACTGTTAAGCCCTGAGAAAGACTCATGAAATTATGTGAATCTAATGGACGCTCTTATCTAGTTTCAGCTGCCTGCAGTTTCTGGGACACAGGAGAGCACATGCTCGTGCATAGCCTGCAGTACTCTCGTTCAGCTGACACAGCTCACAGAACCAACACTGCCGCTGCTGCACCAAAACACATGCTTCCTAGTCAAGAAATGATTGTAGGGTGAAAGGAACAATCCCTGCTGCCAACATAGTTTCATGCAAGCTAGCCAACATAACAACAGCACGAATCCATGAGAATTCCATGTACTTGCAGATCATCTACATCCCAGGTGCTGAGTGCACTGTTTAGCTCCAGCCGCTGTCAGAGTCACCACCCTCGAAGCATGATGCACCTTCAAATTGTACCGTGTTGCGAGTAGTCTGACATGACTTCAACTAATGTTCATTGCTGAGAGCATTATGAATTGAAAGTGACGGATTAAAGGCAGTTTTCAAAACAGGTTTGCACGTTCTGTCACTGAACAATAATTTCTGGGATTTTTCATCAGAACACCACAACACTGATCACGAGATACGCCGTAGTGGTGGACTTGAAAAATTTTGACCCCATGGAGTTCTTCAGCATGCACTAAAATCACACAGCACATGGGCTTTCAGCATTTCCTTTCAATCAAAATGCAGCCGCCACGGCCGGGATTTGATCCTGCAGCCTTCAAATCAGCAGTCGAGTGCACTGGCCAATAGACCACTGCAACAGGTATGCTTTGTAACTTCACAGACCATTAACCTCTCCATGCTTTTATGCTTTTTTCAGTCTATTCACCACCATATTAATATTTATTTACTTACTTATTTGAAATTCCTTACTAGACCAAGAAATGGGCATTGGGCAAGAAATATTTTCAGAAAATTTTACTATGTAACAGCCTGTGGTTACACAATTCACGAGATTGTTAATAATTATACAATGAAATACCAAGTGCACAGAACTATAAACATGCAAGGTAATTGCTATAGTATCATAAACATCCCACTGAACAGTACACATCAGTTATAAACAGCATACAAAAAATGAAGAACGTGACATATTGTTAAAATTATACAATGAATAATGAAGTGCGTGTAAGCATTGACAAGGTAAACATTAAACATGAAAAAAATAATATTGAGAGGTTCTAAGCAAATATGTAAGGGAAAGACAAACAAATGGAAACAAACTGTTACCTAAGATATGTGCTTAGATGAATATGGCAGCAAGATGACAAGCAACTGTCAATGTTTTGCATTTGCCTTACAACTTTCTGCACTGTTGGACAGTCTGGTAGGAATTGGTTTGGTAGGAATCGGCCTTGATAGTTTACTATGCCATCAAGCAACATATCAAAAAAAAAAAAAAGGAAGGAGCTGAACAGGGTACCTACGTTGACGAGTTTTGAAAGCTTTTATAGACTGAATGGCCCTTTCAAAGTGTAGTACTGCAATGACCCGATTTTCATGTGCTTCATGTTCTTCAAGCTGTTGCCGTTTCTTTACAATGGGGGCCTGTCTGTGCTAATGCTGTATTCGTTGCACGCGTTTTCTATCAGGAAACCTCTATCTACCATAACACGATCGACATAGGCCATACATTTGTTGAAAACATCTGAGTGAGCAGGAGGTTGTATGCCTAAAGTGCAACCTCCAAATGCTTTTCCCACTAATGTCATCATGCCGACCAAAGCGATGCCAATCGATGCTTTGTGTATTGGCTTCAGGCCAGCAGGTGCGATGTTAAGCCACGTAGCCTTCCAAGGGGAACCCGTGTGCAACCTAGCACAATGCAACTTGTGTTGTATCCTGCAAAGAAAACTTTAGCTTTAAATCTTCTTCACTCAGTGTGAAGCCTCTCGGAATGAATACAAAGCGCAACACAGCAAAATGAGCAACAATATTCCTCAGCAGTTGCAGACATAGCAATCCCGTGAACACTTTGGTGGTGTCATCCACCTGCATAACAGGACATGAAAGTAGACACTTGGGGCGGCGAATCACTGTAGAGCACTCGCTTGCACACTGGCAGCCCACAATGCGCTGGCATGTATGTGCACTATTGTGACGAAATGTTGCAGGCGCTCATCTTGTGGCACTGTAAAGAATACACAATGCTTAACCTTCCTTCGTGGGTGCAGTGAACTTGTACATGAGCAACCATAATTAATTCGTACCATAGAAATGTTAGAAGCACACTAGCCCCCTTCCAGTTGTCTGTAAATTAATGGCTGCATTTTGTTCAAGCCATGTAGTACAATGTCAGCAAGAACTTTGCATAAGCAAACTTCCAAACTTTGAGCACAGCGACAAATCTATAATGTGTGCCTCACTTTCAATGCACATTTAGTCCACGTTAAGTGTCACCGACCGCCCTTCCTACCACAAGACAAACGGAAAGCCTCAGCTCTGGTGAACTGGCGCGACATCGGAGATCGTTGTTTGCGAACAAGCTCGGTTTTGTTCGCTTTTCAATGCATGTCATTGGCCGGGGCCATGCTTACCTAATAAGCAGTGGGGTGTGGCCACATTTTTGCATGACTACATTTCCTCTGCACAACACGCATTTAAGCTCACAAAAAAAAAATTCTTCGTTTTCATAAAACAATCGTACTCATTCGAAGACTAAAAACATTTCGTTTTGCAGTATACTATCTAAAAGAAGACAACAGAACCCCTCGTCAATTTTTGGGATGTTCACCGCTTGCCCATTGGTTGCTCTCGCCCTCCCATCCTCGCATATTTTATGGGTCACCCTGTCACAAAGCGGTACCCACTCAAACAAAGGAGAGTGACCAATCCTGGAAGCCTGCGTTGCACTCAGTTGCGCCAAATCCGCAGCGTGCAACGAGAGCCATGCCCCCACTTTATGACGTTGCAGTAAGTGGAGATGTTGCGCTCCAAACAAAGATCTCTGATCGAGCCCCTGGTTGCTCTAGGTACGCTTCCTTCTCATCCCAAGTCAAAACTTGATAACCTCGCATTCCCTCATCACAACCTCTTGAACGTGACAGTGTTCGTCGTTACACACATGACCTGAATCGTAGATCGAACGCAGAAGTATGGAGAAAACACAGCGCCATGGTATTGTTCACACCCAAGTTATGAATAGACTAAAATCATGTGAAGAAGAAAAAAATAAAGACCTGCCTAACATTCACAAAGTGCAGCTAAACTTTCTTTTAGGCACCCAATGAGGAACAAATTAAGCTCACCAACAACATCTTCAGCTACCTCTTCTAGACGCTGAGACTGCCTTGAAATAGGGGCTCTCTTCGCTATTAGGGAGAAAAAAAATTATATTAGGAGGTCGCGCAACAGCAGATATGATTGTTCCAGAGTACATTCAGGTAAATTTTACCTAAAGGAATTACGACTGTGCATACACGCATAGGGCAAAAAAAAAAATAAATTAACACAAAAATTCGTTTTCTGCTAGAAAGGTTGCACAGATCAAATGGATCGACGAAACGCCTGCAGCTTCACTTACCCGGTGGCTTGCAAGGCAGTGTCCGCCTGTCATTTCTACGTCGTGGCAAGTTCAAAGTCGGCAGTGCATCAGGCTTCAATCTCTTACGCACTAACCCTTGAAACAAAAGACAGAAAAATACATAATAAGATGAGCAGCACTAACAAAACTTGTTCACGCATGTTCTTTCATCACTTACGAGCTAAGTCAAGCACTAGTTTTTACTTTGTTGAAGATAATGCACTGCACACTTATCGTGTTTCGGTGCTCAAATTTGGCTGTGGCTAGCATTATGTCTAGGCAGAACTAGCTACACAAAATGTTCCGTCCAGACGATATCGAAGTGTTTGCTTAGACTTCCTTCCAGGCAGAATAAATTGCTGCAATGAACATTCTGTCCAGGCTAAATAAAATGTGTGCTTCCTTCTAGCGTAGCTGTCAGAAGTTTCCCCGTAAAGGATGGCACTTCGGCTGGAATGTGTGCCTAGCTGCCTCAGTACTGGCCCCTTGTCAGCACATGCGGTGCTGTCCTATGTTTGCTTCCCGCATCAAGCAACATCATCGTTCTTGTTGGTAAGGAAACTTAAAACTGGAGTAAATCACAACAGGAAAGCCTGTCAATGGCAAGGAAGAACAGAGACTATTGCAGCCATATCTGTCATTGACCCACATATTTTACTACAGTATGCACACCGCAAATTCAGTATAGCTATAACCATTAATTATAAAGAATAATCCTTACTGAATAACAGTAACAATGATAGGCATATATATGCCTTGCTAACTATTTCCAGTGGATAAGCAGGGGCAGCTTGTCACCAGGACCAGTCAATATTTGTGCATGTGTACTGCACATACCAAAAGAAAGGCTTCATTTTTCTTCTACCACCAGCATTATTCACGTGGAGGATTCAGCTATTAATGCCTAAATGATTTGTTTGCCAGCAAATGCTGACTCAATATAGTTCACGCGGCGAAAAATGGGAGCTCACACGCTGTAGCAAGAGGTCTATTTATCAAATCTCGTGTTGCTTTACTTTTATCAAGGCCTTTTATACTAAAGGGTTAGTTAATCATCAGGATAATTAGTAAAAATTAAATAACAGCGTAGCAAATTGGAGAGCCCAGAGCGATTGCACATTGTGCGAGTGCCACAAGTAGTAACAATGACACCTAAGCCAGGGACTAGGGTCACCTGACTAGTGACCCTGCAGCTAAGAGCATATATCAAAAATATAAGTAAAGCTTAATGTAATATGTTCTTTATTGGAGAGAACAGAAATGGAAGATGATTAATTTCTGGCACACATTCGCAAGTCTCCATGGACAGACAATGCAGTAGCATGCACCAAAATATGAAAGCACTTTCTAATCATCAAGTGAAGGAATGCTAGAAAATTGCTCCTACAAAGTCGAGCAAAGCTGGACAGAAACGTGCAGAATATATTTATTGTTTATTACATTGCTATAAGAGCATTTAACACACAGCCCAACTGCAACTGATGCTAGACAAACACCATCACCACAAAGACTGCTTCTGCAACAACTTTGCTTGCAATATGTACCACGTAAGAAGAGCTGCCATGGACGAGCGCTAACGTGCTTGCCTGGCACCTTGAGGCTCTGGGTTCAATTCCTAGAACCTACCACGTGATTGGTTGCCTTCGGTCATTACAGCCAGTTTGTCTGTGCCCGTCTATCTGTTATGTCTACATTTCAATTGCAAGCTACACTAAAGTTTGTCGCTCTCTTGCTCAACCTTCACAAACTGTCTTCTCATTGCATTTCCAATGTCTGCTTTGGCTAGTCCGTGAATGACATAGGTTGCAAAGGTTAACATCGCCACAGGCACACACCACCACACCCCAGGCCAAGCACTGCGGGGATGAGCTACATGTGACCATACTAATGTTAATTGTGACATGCAGGGCAAGTATACAGTGTTAGCGATGTCGAGATCAACTGGTTCATGTCCGTTGTACATTCAACACCCTACCACCCTATTTTGGCCTACACCGGGTGAACAAGATAACCAGGACCAAGCAATATGGTCTAAAGAGCATATGGTCTAAATGGAGCAAACCCCCAACACTTGCTACAATATACTGAAACCCCGTAGTCTGGATTAATTTTACTCATGACGACCGACCAGGTCAGGGTACAACCGTGTCTGCAGAAGCCTTAGTGTAAATGCCTGTGGCCTGTTTAATTTAGAATGCGGCAGGGGGAATGCCCTGTGCCTTACGTGAAAGTGCTTGGTGATCTCATTGTAGGTTAGCAGCTCGTTCCTGAACTCTTTTGCAATACAAAGGGTTCCTTCGGGACAATGAAGGCTTGTCCCCTACCCCAATTCCAGTAGGAATAAATTCTCGCGACGTGCCTCACGTTGGCTTTGACAAACAAGTCACCTTTCTTGCGCTAATCAACATGACAATGAAGATTATTATTACTATTATTATTTGCAGGACAACTTACGCTACACAACCTACACTGGACTACTGGACAGAAGCGCACATTTCGATTCCTTATGGGCGGAACGATAAGCCCGTGTGTCGATTCCATCCAAATGGAGCAAGCAGTTGCTATCTGGGCGGAATCAAAACGCAACCACGGAATTCCATCCAGACTAAACGAAGTGCTGTGGTTAACTTTCTATCTACAGAGTACAAAATTACAAATGTTGACTGGACCTGGTGACAAGCTAAAGCAACTGCATATATGCTTGCCATTGTTACAGTTGTATTGTAGTTCTATTATGCACTGCAGTTTGTTATAATTGCTGCCACTGTATTTTAATCAAAGTGCAACAATGACCCTTTTTTTTTTTGGCTTGTCCACCATTGCGTCTTGATATAATTTGCCATAGCAGGAGCGGTGATTTTTAACACAACAAAACCAAACGGCGTTCTTGAGGTTTTTGCTGTACTGTGGCTGTTATAAAAAACAATGGAACAACATGGCAAAGGTTATCGGTCGACTATAGATCTGGACTGCACACGATAGCCCCTGTTCCTCCTACTTCATTGACAGGTTTACCAATCGCAATTTACGCTAATATGTATTCAGGAGACGTTTCCCTTAAAAAAAGAATGTCAGAGAGAAAACACTGCACGTTAGAGAGACTCTAAACTAAGGCACTACGGTTAGTGAGGCAGCAGTCCGATATGTAAGCCATGAACTTTTTATTAGAGCTGTGCAGATAGCAAAAATTTGAGTGCAAAGCAAATCCAAATATTTATGCTCAAGTGTGAATCGAACTGAATATTTTTCAAACAAATTTCGAATATTTTTGAATAATACCATTTCTAATTATGGAGAAATGTACTGTTAAACATGGGCAAAAAGTTTACTGTGCGACATGTATGCCCACAGTGTCATACCACAGTCCTGAAGAACAGTCCAACAGTGACCTGTGCAACAGAAAGCAGAGGTAACCTCGCCGCAGTACGCGACTATTCATTTGAATAGTAATGTTAAGTGCGAATAAAATAGCAAACAGTAATCGAAAATTATTCAAAATTTTGAATATTCAGACACCTCTACAAGTTCTTATTCTTTTTATCAATATGCCAATCTTTTGGGGCTACACGTGATTTGTGATCACTACACTGTATAGAAGCACCCATTTTGAACTGCAGCAATTTATTCGTCCTGGAAGAAACACCATCCAGGTATTTCAATTCCATCCAGAGGAAATTATACCTGCAGCTACTGTTCCGTCTTGGCAGAAAACAGAATGATATGACAAAAATTATCCCTCTTATTCAGTAATAGTTATAGCTGAAGTACCTAGACTGAGTTTGCACTGTATGCATGCACTGGTTCAAGGAAATCTTGGCTCTTGCCAGTGCATGGACAGAGAGGGTTTGCAGTTCCTGAGAAGTCTACATCGAGTAAAATGCAGGGCAGTCTTACACGCTAGTGTCCTTCATTACTCAGTGACAGGTCTACCAATCGCAATTTGCCCTCACAACGCGTTTAAAAGAAAAAGTGTCCTTAGTAAAAAAAAAAAAAGAAAAAGTTGCCTGATGCGAGAACCTAAAAGTACAGCAAGTGAAAGTGGGAGTCACGCACTTAGGCGGCCAACCACTTCCTGCAGACAAAATGTGAGTTTTTGTGGGACTGCTTATGATACGTACACTGGACAGAACCTTAACTGCAGCAATCAGCTGAACGGAATGCTTCCAGAAGCTGCTTATGCTGTCCTAGACGAAACCAGAGCACTTATTCTTCCATATAGACAGAACACTATACATTCTCAAATTTACATTTCAGAAAGCTGAAAATAATTCTCGCAAACACATTCTGCATTCACTGCACAGCCGGTGCATGACAATTCTTACACAGTGAACATGTCCCATCAGTTTAGCACTATACATACTCCTTCTTTGATTGATCTGTGGGGTTTTGCATCCCAAAACCAGCTATAATTATAAGAGACGCCGTAGTGGAGGGCTCCAGAAATTCTGACCACTTGGTGTTCTTTAACATGCACTGACATTGCACAGTACATGGGACTTAACATTTTTGCCTCCATCGAAATGCAGCTGCCACGGCCGGGTTTCCATCCCACGACCCACGGATCAGCAGCCGAGTACCATAGCCACTAGACCACCGTGGTAGGGCATACATATTCCTTCTAGTTGTACATCTTCGGGTTTGATATTGTAATAAGCAGGCAGCGGAGGTAGCACACCTTCATAGTGCTAGCGTTGGATTTTCTAATGGCAGCTTCTCTCGTCATATCACCCTACCAAGCCGCCTTAAAACAATGCGAGTACACTGCCCGTTGTCATGTCATGCCGCAATTCACATATGTACTTACTCAAATCGTTGGTTTGCCTCTACCCCTTCACATATCTCAAACTCATTCAATTTCTTTGCTATTCTCTCAAAATCACTGACACACTTATTCTGTTTATGATGCCTGCTTGTTGTAGCTGTTCACTACTCACGACCATTTCCATAACAACCACTGCATTTTGTAACAGCAAGCGGTTTCTTGCCAGGGGAAGTGCATAAAATATGACATTTTTCCCGGTTACTTCTTCAGTGATAAATTCAAAGGCTCATTGACATGCTGAATGCTGCATCGGCAACAATGGGACAGAGAGTATTGTCTTGCTGTCGAATTTTGCTTCCTGCCTAAGGATCTTCTATTTCTTTTTTTCCCGGCCATGGCTACTGCATTTTAACCATGAGTGTACTGTTATAACACTCGTGCACATTGCTGTACCTCGGTGTACGCTGAAAATGACTAGGCAGCCAAGATTAATCCATGGCACCCCATAGCACCGTACCTGGTTTTCACACATAAAACCCCAGGAATTATTCTTAGAATTTGAAGTTTCCTATAACCTCTTCCATCTTTGTATGAGGCACTGCACATTTTTGGCAATGGTCGCTTTCTGGCAGCCAAGATCGTGACGTCAAGTCCTCTTTTCAGCGCCAGCAATAAAAACTGAGCACACACACCAGGGATTTGTGGCGGCAGTTTTTTATTTGATGCGCAGAAAGTGGTGTCAGACTCCAACACGGTTAAAGAATTGGTCTAGCCAAAACTTAATATTTTCCTTTAGTGTCCCTTGAAAGAGCTAATAATGCCCTCCAGGAAAAAAAAAAAAAAAATATATATATATATATATATATATATATATATATATATATATATATATATATATATATATATATATATATATATATTAAAGTTACAATAAAAAATACAAGTCTAATGCATTAATGATTACATCTGCAAATTTAACCTGAAAAAAAAAAAAGAAAGCCTGTATCTCATAATGGGTCCCCTCCCCCCCAAGAAAACCGCATTTCTCCCTGCATCTTGAACTTGAAAACTCGCACCCGATCTGTAGCCCCCCCCCCCCCCCGCCATCTCTGAATTTAAAAAAAAAAATAGAACTCTAAGGCGAACAACCCTAAGGGTACCACAACTCCTTGCTTACAGAACCGACTGATGTACTCACTACTTGCGTAAGCACGGCAAAGCGCATGGAAATCACGGCATGCACCCATGATCACGACAATACAAACTTCGCGCACTGCATGCTTGCACGCGCGCGATGCACCGCAGCTGCACGCACATGTAATAGGCACAGATATACACAGACAGCCGATTTAAGAGTTCGGCACTTGACTGTGGACTCACCATCTCTTTTCGTCAGCGAACGCTTGAAAGCATCGTCGTCGAAATGCTTGCTGCACACCATCGCATACTTGGAGGGCGCCTTGGCGTTCCGAAGCCTGACGAGCCACTCGCGGCGATGTTCCAAGTCGGAGGGGTAGTGGTGAAAGCTTATGCCTGGCTCTGTGCAGTACGTACCGCATTGCGGAACCGAGCAATATCGCACCATCGAAAAATCACGCGTTTCGTACGCGCACGGAGAACACAATCACAATTTGTGATAACCACGACACCATAAACCTCCACACACATCCACACTAACGGAGCGACGGTTGTGCCACCTGTACGCCGATCTCGAGATCAAAGAAAGCTGCTCCAATCCACGCTGTGAATGCGGTTGGACAGCGAAGCTCTGAGTGTATGCGAAGGTGGGGACCTTTGTCAGGCTCGCAAACCTTTAGTCTTCGCCGCCCTCTTGATTGCTCAGGAATGAAGGCATTGGACCAGTTGAACGTATCACCTTCGCATGAGGGGTGATGCATCACCCCTTACGCGAGGATAAATCCCTAGAGTTAATATCACTGCACTAAAGAGTGATGCTAACTCTAGGGATTTATCCTTAGACCTAGGGTTTTCTCTCCTATGTAGGGATTTGGCGTCATTGATTTTGTGAGGTCCCGCAGATGTTACGCGACGCGGCTCGATGGCAGCCGTTGCAGAATATATTCCCGGTTGTCAACAAAAATGCTAAACGACGACAGTACTCTTTCCATTTAAAAGAGCGCTAGTGTTCTGCTAGCCGATAGAGGTCTGTAGCAGTGGTTACGCGACGTTATCCGCTCAGAGGCTCCAGAATCGAACCCTGAGCGGCGGGGGCGAGGGCAGGGTTCCTGACACGGACGAAACTGTTCCTCCGTGGGTGTTCTTTAGCGATGCGTGTATCGCATTGATTATAATTATTTTTAAGTGTTTTACGTTCCAAAACCGTGATCTGATTACGAGAGACGCTGCAGTGGAGGGCTCCCGCAAATCTCGACCAATGTGTGCACTGAAATCTCACACGTATGCACCGCGAATGCGGCCGCCGCGGCTTCGATTCTATCCTACTTTGTAGTGCACGGGAAATGCGCCAAGTTATAATTGATCGATGCGTACCCCCCGTATACAAATAGACCAAACTGAAGTGAACCGGGATTAGGCTTTGTTAAAGGTAAATTTGCCAAATTACCAGATACTCGGGCACGTCGAAATCGCTCGGCCTCCTGGCGACGCCGCTTTGCTAGACGTTCCTCTCTCTGCTCCGGTGTCTCCGCAGCACGTTTAGCCTTCTTCTGCTCATTCCTCCTACGCTGAACCGCTAATTGCCAGGCAACTACTTCGGGATCGGATGAGTTAAGCTTCTCCGCTCTTCTGCGCCGCTGAGCAGCATTTGCGCTCTCCTTCTCCATGGCTACACCAGAGAACACCGGCTGCTCGCGCATGCGCAGCACGGCTCTCAGACGTGCCCGCGAAACTGCTCCAGCTCGGCCAGTGTACAGTGCACTAGAATATGCACTAGAATATGTACAGTGCACTAGAATATCGTATGTTCTAGTACACTGTAGCCAGTGTAGCTAACGCGGCTACAAAATAATATCTAGGGATTTTTCTAATAATGTAGTGATTTCATGGCGTTTCCTCTAGGGAGAAAGCGTCGGCATCCCCCACTGGCTGTAAACTGGTGTGGCATTTGCGTCGTTTCACAGCGTTCTCTGCTCCACGTCGCTCCCTGGCTTGTCGCTTCCGCTTGGCTTCTCTGCCGACATATGCCGGGTCCTGCCTAGCCTGACGCATACGCTCGGCGTCTTGTGCGCGAGCTGCTGGGTTTTGTCTACGACGCTGTTGAGCAAGACGGCTTTGTTCTTTTCGTCGAGCATATGCATGCTTTTTTTCTGTCGTCTTTACTATCCGTGGTCTACCCATAACAGCATGGAATGAACTGATGGACTTGCTACACCGGTCTCGCCGGTCTCTGGTCTACATTTCCTCCATGCTGGTCTAGCAAACCGCCGAGCCGCCACCACAGACACAGGGCACGTTCAGCGCGAACGTGGGGAAACGCGGTCTACTCTCGATCGCTGACCACGACTGAAAAGCGATCTAGGGACTTTAACCCTGACAAGCTACCAGAGCTTCTAGGCACCTAGAGACATATTCTCTAGGGATTTTCTCGATAGCGGCGCCGTCACCTCCGTGTTGTTGGCGGTTCGTTTAAAGGGGTCCTGAACCACCCTCCGGGCTTGGTGAAAAAACATAATCTACGGCTTGCCTACGCTGTAACGAACATCTCAGCCAAATGCTGTAGTCATCCGCGAAGCGTAGCGTTCACAAGCGGAGCACAAAGCTTCCACTTCTTCAGGAGCCCTCAACTCAAAAAGCGGCTTCTCCTCACGCTCCTTGAATATGCTCTATTTCGTCATAGAGCATTTACAAGGAGCGTCGCTGCTATTGGCCGATGGCAGACACGCCCGCCTCGGCTGTGTGCGGGCCCTTCGCAGCGCGCCTTTTTTAAAACCGTAAGCGCGTGCGTGCCGTGCGCTCGCTTTTCCTTGCGTTGTGAGCACCTATATAGGCAAAATAGTTGCTGGAAATATGTAAAAATATATTTGTTAATGCGCAAGCCTCATAGATGCCATTGGAAGGCGTCCGTAAACTACCTCGGCGTGGACGCGAACGGTGCGGTGCATAAGTCACCATAAATATGGCTTTCCAAGATGCAGTCTGCAACAAATGCATGTCTGCAGCCTGTAATAAATCACACATTATTCCCAAACCTTAATTAACAATTCATCAGTGATTGTAGATGGGTTTATTCCCTATGGTACTCCAATGCGCCACCTTCTAGTACTCGTACTCAATAACATGGCTGGAGTCGAACCCAAAATATTCCTTTTATAAGGTGGATTAAAGGACTAGGTCTGATTAGGGTGTACTTGGGTGGATTAGAGCCAATTAAGGCGCGTTAGGGTGGATTAAGACAGCCTAAGGTGCATTAAGGTGGACTATGGCATATTATAGAGCAGATTATGCTAGACTTACATTAGGGTGAATTAAGCATTGCAGCAGATTAGGGTTGACCAAGGTCAATTAGTTTCGAATGAAATCATTATGTCTGTAATGTTTGGCTTAATTTGGCGTAACTTAATAATCTGAGCTTATTGAGACATGACCTAGTCATAACTTAATTATACAGGCCCTAATTAGTGTTACACTATTTAGACTCGGCCTAATTAACTTATACCTAATGATACATTGTTTAATACCCTGGTCTTCATTATAAAGAATAACCTAGCTATGTACGACATAATATGTATGACATAAGCTAGAATAACCTAGCTATGTATGATATAATTATGCTTGGGGTAATTAGACGTCTTAATTACATGACCTAATTAGTACAGGCCTAGTTACGCTGTTCTTTGACATATTATCTTGATTAGGTATCGCTTGATGAATACTACCTGAAATACACCTGATTTAATCAGTGTTAGCCTAATTAGTCTTGCAATGGTTAGTCTCAACTTATTGATGCTTGCCCTTGAAGTCTTAGCATAATTTACCTTCGATTAATAAGTGCTAGCTTAGGTTTGACTTAACTAGTAATAACCTAGCTATGTGTGATTTAATTAGTACTATTTAATTAAACACGGTCTAATAGAAGCTTGCTTACACTAGATTTGTTTATATCAGCTAAATTGGGCTTCGCATAATTAGATTTGATTTAGTCATGGTTTATTAGTATCATGACCTAATTAATTACAAATAATTAGTATCCGCTTAATTAGGTGTGACTTACTTGTCATAGCTCAATTCAGGTTGAATTAGTTCGGTTTGGCTTAGTTGTATTAGTCCTGTCTGAACTAGCCTTCAATTATTCCTAATTAGGCTCCATTGAATGAGACTTAGCCTTACCTAACTAGTCCTAGGGAGCTTTGTCTTTACTACAGCGTGGTAGTGTTATGCTAGCATTACATAGCTTAGCGGAGTTTTCGGCAGATTTCCGAGTTTCACCAATAGCTTAAACAGCTTCACTGTTAAAATCGAACTAGTGTATTCACGCATTAAATTAATCCATCCATCTTACCGCATGTCAACGCACCTTATTCCACATTAACCTGTCAACAAGGGTCCGAGTTGTGAAGGTCTTCCTTTCGAGTCATAGTAGTTACGTTCGAGCCCGACAGCATGATTATCCCGTTTACAATCACTAATCAAAATTAACTAACTTGGGGTTATGCAGGACAAGGTGGAGCAGCGTTGGTAGTTGCGCTGTTTGTCCTGACGCCGCGTTATGCGCAATATCGATGACAAGCAGCGCACTGACAAAGTAAACGCTCACACCTGCGAGCCTAAATGTATGTGATGAACGAAAACAAAGCTTCGGAGGATCGAAAAAAAAGAATGCGCTGATCGCGAGAGCATGCGACCGAGCCCAGGCGCGAATCGAGCAGGCGGCCACAAGCGCGCTGGGAAGAAACAGCCCCCGGTAGTCGCGCGCTTTTCGTCAGCCACTCTGCACGTCGCTGAAGTCTGGCGACGTAAAGCGGTGGGCGAGGCCCCTCCTCCGACAGCGCCCTAAGGAGCTCTGTACCCTCTATTCTGCAGAGTTGAGACAGGACTGGAAAGGGAAGTTTTCCGGTCGCAATATCTTCGCTCCTAACAAACCGTTTTGAAAAATTCTTTCGGCTGTGAATTTCTGAGAGGCATTCAATACACACCCAGCCGTTTTCAAAACCAAGCCCGAGCGGTGGTTCAGGACCCCTTTAACGTCTCTGACATTTCGGCCAACATGTAATATCAGCTGTTGTGCCGATGATTCTACAGTTCTGAATCTTATGTCATAGCCTCAGTCTCTGCGTCGACTGACGACCGCGCGTAGTGCAGCCTCATTGGCGCTATGACAGCGTAGGTCGTGAGTTGGTCACACGTGCATACTTCGCCGTGGCCACCTTCGATAGATCGACGGCTTCGTGGGCGAATATGCTGCGACGATACGTAATAATCACTATTAGGAGATTTGGGCTGTTACGTGCTCTGCCGCATGTAATAGGCGGAATATCCCCGGTGCGCCAGTACAATATCGCATGGTGTGTCAAAAAGCCGGTACGCTGTCGTTCTATCGCGAAAGCATCCGGAGCGTGCTAACAAGCAAGTTTGCAGTCAAGAAAGGCGCCAATCAATTCACTTGCTGTCGCGGCATTTTCAATGGTTGCAAATGGAAACATCCATTTAGTTCAGTGTGCACTCAATGTCCCATTGGTCGAAGAGACTGCGCATCATTCTCATTCTCCAGGTGATAGTTGCGCCGCTCTAAATGTGGCTTACCTTTGCGTGCTCACTGCCGTAAAAAAGCTCCACCCTCCTGTCGACCATGGTACGTTTGTTTATAGTTGAATTCATTCGTAATTCCTCACATGTCACCGTTCCGTTGCATACATTACCTGCCCCAGGTATTGACCTGGCAAGGACGTTGCGAAGGGGTATATATGTTGCTTACACTAGGTACTGATCTGATTTATTGCAAGATGAATCAGTCAGAAAGACAAAGCACAGAAGAGAGAAGTAGCACACACGACTGCTTGTTGGTCCTCCGTGCTTGGTATTTTTGACTGGTCCATTCCTTCATAATGTACCAGCCAACTCAAATTTCAACTTTACTGCAATGATTTAATTTTAATTTTGCTTTACTGTTTGGCACCATGTGGTAACGCACACTGGAAACAAACATTTCTAGTTAAACTGTAGCTATAGTGACAACTTAAATTCCAGGAACGTACACATGTAAACTTATGGCTGGCATTAGCCGTACCAGGAGATTTGTCTGTTTGCAGGACATCATTAGAGTTCTAAAAATTTCTGGCCTGGCTTTGCACTGTCAGAGCTTTGTGGAAGACCCGACATCCCTGTAAACAAACAATATTTACACATGCTTGGCATGCTTATACCTTCATTTGTGGCACATACAGCAGTCGAGTAAAGCATACAAGAGTGACATTTGTGGCACGAAGAGAGAAAATTTGATGAAAACTACATGCTTATGAAATTCAGTTGCACTTTGGGCGTCAATTCTTGCCTGTGCCCCTTTCGTAAAAGTAGTTTTCGTCAAGTGTTCGCTTTTCGTCCCACAAATGTCACACCAACTAGCCCAACGGATCACGCTTCTTTATGCAAGAGTGGCATGACAAATTGAAATCCTTGGTGCAGAAAATTATATTTTCAGCACACATATAATGTATGCTTGTTTTGGGGCATTGAAAATTAGATGGCAAATTTTCTGTCAATGGTAAATCTAGCTCTGTGCTGCATGTTTCTGCCGTTGCTATTTATTTCAGAATTCCTATCTCGAGAAACAAAATGGAAGGGCAGACAAGATCGGCAGCAGTTTTACAGATTCAACAAGAAAGTGGCAATGTACACCAGGGGCTGTTAATCGTCATCTTTATTGCAGTAATCTGGAAAATGTCTGTTCCTGTCGATCTGTGGCAGTGATGAAAGAAGAGTTGGGGCACCTTCAAAATGTGCCAGCACTGCAACAAAGAAAGATGGCAATGTTTGAGTGACATTTGTACCAAAGTTCATGAAGATGGATACTGTTACTTTCCTTCATTTATACTTCATACTGTTTATGGCTACAGCATAGCACTACTTTAGCAAACACTGCCTAAACATGTACTGTTGCACCTACTGATTCCCCCATCAGCATTACCATGAAACCTAAGACTTTTTTTCACACATGGCAGCGCCCTGCCAAAGTGACATACGGTCCAAAGATGTCAATAAGAATTTAGTTGTCTTTGCCAGCCATTCAGTCTTATTTGACGACTGTCTTCAAAACTTTGTGCTAGTCGTATTACCAGCACGTTAGCAGCGAATGACTCCATAGTCACCTTGTCTTTCTCTGCTCGTACCAAGAGCAGCCAGGAAACATTGCTGTGCGGGCCGTCCTCCCCTTTTAGTCATTATCATGTCTGTGACTAGTACTAGAGTGCGCTGGAAAGGCACTGTGGAAGTGGACCTTGCGAGTAGAAATGAGCAATGTCTTTCTTTAAATATTGCCACAACCACATCACCATGCACATGTGCAAGGCCACACTCATACTAAAGCAGTACGCATGTTGTGGCTGAACTAAAAGATGAAGGTGTTGACATGGCCATGGTGGAAGCACACTAATGCGGTTAAACACGGTAGAGGGTTAAACTCGTGCATCAGACCTTGCAAATTCTGGATGAATTGATAAAGTGGAATGTTAATGCATGAAGGTGATTTTTGACAATGTTTGTGGCATGAGGCAAGTTTCCAAGTGCCTCCACCAGTGTGATAACCTAATAGATCAGTCGAGAATACCACACAGCAACCAAAATGCAACATCTTTACCCTTCTGAGCCAACAAGCACATGGCGTGCATTGCATGCTCATGATCTTGTCTGCTGAGAACCGCATTGCTATGCACCACTGAAAGCACTCAAACTTAAAACTGAATGCTGTTTAGTCTCCTCTCACAAGCATCGTGCACAAAGATATGGATGATGATGCTATGCGCTGTGTCGCCACAACGATCTCACCTGTCGAGATCACGCAGTGGAAGCCTGAACCACTCAAGAGGTGGTGCTTTGGCGGTTGGCTCCTTGGAGGGGACGACCAACTGCGGGCATAATAGCGCACTTTGCTTCTTTTTCTTGCTTTGCCACGCAGCATCGGCATGTGGCAAGGGTGTCGTAGCGGCAGTGACTTGCCTCCCAAAATCCTTGTGTAGTGTCGCTTTGAAAAATTTTTATCTCTGCTAATAACGAAACAATTTGAAAGAATTTTGCAGTAGAATGGCCCCTATTGAGCACTTAAGAATATCCAGCATATAAACCGAAATGTGCCATGCAGCCAGGTGAGAAGCTCTTTAAACTACAATGTGTGTGTTGCTGCATCATCATCATCATGACTTGGTGCATATATATGTCACAATATTCCTGTGCCAATTCAGTGTTCACAAGAAATGGCTTTGTTGTCATTTCATGTGTTCATACTTCCTGTCATATACACAATTACATTCTGCAAAACAACCTAACCTTCAAGCCGCCTACTTTGAATCACTAAGCTTTTCCATAAATTGCCCGACTTCACATGGAAGCCTTGCTGCTCTGTGAAGCTTCACCACCCTACACTGCAAAGAGGCCCACAGTAGAAGCAAACATGGATATAACAAGCACAGGAAGTGTACGGACAGTACAGACAAAAGCAAAAATCTGGGCACACCACGAGATGACACGATTTCCAAGATTCACTGTCCTCCATGGGCACTGTGTAGAAGCCACAAGTAATCGATAGTTAGTGCTCTGCTGTTCCTTGTGATAAAATATTGCTACTCCTTTGGACACAAGCGCTTGTTTTAAGATAACAATGTATATTGGTTTGTAGTTGCACAAGTTTTATTCTTCACTGCTAGTGTTAAATAATTATTTAATGTATGTCATTCCAGCATGTGTTCTTATCAGGTTGACACAAAGATGACTCATTGAAGATGCCAGACCAATCATGGCAGCCTGCACTTGGCTCTTTTTTTTTTTTTTTCTCCTTTCAGAAATGGCATAAATTGCAGGGACCTCTCCAGCTCAGGAGAGAGCTGAATATTTTTATGGAGATTTCCACGGAGGACACTGGATGAAGGTGCAAATGCCTTCTAAACACTGTAGCAGAACTGGACACATATGCATTGATCTTTCAAAGTGTTGGGCAGAGAATATCCTGCATTGCAGTGATATTCACCTCACTTATTCTGGCTAGTTTTTCTGAAAAAGAACATTAAACGTAATTATTTACAGCATACAATGATTCATGATATTCTACTTGATCACAGGCATGCTGAACCTAAAATAGGCTTAAACATGCTTATCCAAGCACAGGTGACATGTTCCAGCTGCAACACAACAGAACGTAGCAGCAGTGGTCTCTCAACAATGAAGTGCCACGCTTTATTGAGCATTGACCAACTAACCCTATGTTATGCCAGCTAATTATATATGTGTAACCGTTATGGCCAATTACAATGACTGAACTTGGTGGCAGTGATGTCCGCTACCACTGTCTGCGTCATGAACAGTTATCACTCACAATAAGAAAAAGCTCCATGCCTGTGCAGGTTTCAACCCAGCTCAATAGGCGCAGTCAGATCCATACATGGGACAACTTAGGATAGAGGTGTCATGACTAAAGGAAGACGCATGGGTGGTAACCAGTGGCGCACCGACGGGGGCGGTTTCGGGGGTTGTAACCCCTCCCTGAAGCCGACCTAACCGCCCTCCCACTCCGTAACTGCTCCTATGTCCTAGAAGAATGGGGAGCTAATGTCTGCAAAACACTGAAAAAAAATAATAAAAATAATCATCATCATTAATGTCACTACTATATGGCATTTTATTTACTTTTTTTTTACACACGCAACAGCTGTGTAATCGCTTGCCGGACCCTTCATGAAAAATTGAACCCCACCCCCCTGGCAGAAATCCTGGGTGCGCTACTGGTGGTAACGTTATAATATAGCTTCCCAAGGAAGGAAAGAACGGCGCTGAATTTCTGACAAGACACAAAGGAAGACCAGACGGTGTCTAGTCTTCCTTTGCGTCAGGTAAAAAGTTCGGCACTATGTGTTTCTTCTTTGCTACCATTGAAGCCTCGACCATAGCACTTCCCAAGAAAATTGAGACGGCAGCGCAATTTTTTTTTTTAACATTTTCTAATGTGGGGCTGTTGCATGTGCACAGTTTCACTACATTCCTGACAAAGCCTGCTCTGTGCGAATTGTGAGTAACATCACCTCTGGGCATGTGCCTTTGAACTAGCATCTGCAAAGCACTGTACAAGGTAACCATACTGTGTCACAATGTGGCCGCCCTATCTTTGCATGTTGTAATCCTGTTTTCATATGACGCAAAGCAGTTTGTCATGTTATTGTTGCAGATAGTAAACCCAGCATTAGCCTCTGGCCAACTAAACGTTCATTATATAAGCAGCTTTGAGTGAGTGATAAGGAGTGCAATGCAAGGCATGCTCAAGAAACCAAGGGCCTCTCGACTGCATGCTCATTGGTGTCTTGCACAGCTTGTCACTAGCTAACCTAACCTTTGCTCATTGAGCAAACACTACGTTAGCTAGTGACAAGCTGTGCTCATTGCTGTCAGTACGTTCGCTTCTGCCAGCCTTCGCTAATTCCTGCCAGTATGCCATTCATAACCACGTACTTATCCTGCTCTACGATGACTCAATGTGTGTTCATTTCTATAACATTTTATTGCAAATGCCTAAAGCAAAGTCATGTCCACATATCATTTTCACAATTTCAAAAATACCATATGGTTCGTTGTTTACTGAATCAACTTAGTGGGCACGTGCACTTGGCATACAAAAAAAAAAAAGGAAGCTTCTCAAGTGTTTACGTGTTATCAATTTACTGCATTTTACGCAATTTCGCGCTGGGCTTCTTAAATAAACGTCACGCAAGTTTGAGTGCACTAAACGTATTTAAAGAATGGCCTTGTAAATTG
Source organism: Hyalomma asiaticum (assembly GCA_013339685.2). Taxonomy (NCBI): domain Eukaryota; kingdom Metazoa; phylum Arthropoda; class Arachnida; order Ixodida; family Ixodidae; genus Hyalomma; species Hyalomma asiaticum. The sequence goes on along the minus strand of CM023489.1, from coordinate 57,889,096 downwards.
GCATTTGCGGAATCTTCAGCTGCCTCATTGCATGACTTTGGAAATAGTCGACCGCCTCTGGCAGGCAAAAGGCTTCCCTTACTTCTGGGTGACATTTCTTGATGTGACCATCACAGACCGATAAGTGAGCGAGTGTTTTTTGTTTGAGCCCATTTTGTGTGAAAAGAAATTGTTCCTACTGGTTGATCAGCCAGCACCAGTGGTAACTCTCACTTAGACTGAACAGACTGTTGAATGAGTAGCTACACGTTATGTCCACCGAAACACTTAGCACAAAGAACAGGAATCACATGCACGATCGCTACAAGCTATCGTGACTCTTGAGAGCAGTTTCTCTCGCACTGCATTCCTGCAACAGGCTCTACACTCGCAACAGGACAACAGGAGAGCTGCTATCAAGCAATCTTGCTTGTAGCTGCTAGACTGGCATTTCTGGCCATCACATGTTACAGAGGCTTTAACAGGGCAAAGCTCCAAATAAGAGGAAACATTACTTTCATGTTGTGGCAAGGTGGCACATCTCAGCACCTCCACCTGTACATCTGCAGTAGGCGGGCGTGGCGAAGTCGCTAAGGGGAAGCACTTCGCGTACTATGTGGCCAAATGCCGATGTTGAACGACATGTGTTTGGCGTGAGCCACCGTACAAATTTAAGAGCGACCCGTCTTCACCGACTACCGACTCACAAATGTGCACAAGAGAAATTCTAGTACACTAAAGTGCCACCAAGAAGTGACCGGCGCCGCTACAGAAAATCCCGAGACATTCCGTTCCTAGGTGTCTATAGTCTATTTCAGGAGTTCCGTGCAGCAGAGCCAAGGCTACGAGGCCATCGAGCGCAGAATTCTTCTGAAGCGAGACGAAATGCCATTGTTAGGACATGCAGACCCCACTTCGTCTTCCTCCTTCCAGGGCTGCAGCTGCCACTGTAGCGCCTGCCATTGGCAGATGACAAGCCGCGGAAGGACACGTCTAACATGTTCTCGCGCTCCGGATTGGCCGAAGAGGGCTGTAGCTTCCACAGTGCTGCACGGAACTTCTGAAACAGACCATAGAGCTGGTAACAATAGGTGGGATCATTTAGATGCTTGTGGCATGTGGTCTTGGGGGTTCTCTAGAAGTTCTCTTGGGGTTAGGGAGAAAGAAGAATGTGGGGACCCAACGTTCTCTACCTGGAACTTTGTGGAGCGCAGCCATGTGTTCCGTTTCCTGCACGCAACAGTGGACCGCAGGCACTAAACCAGTATCTGGCCCACAAAACGTTTTGACCAGAGCAGGTGATGAGCACTGTTGCATCTTGATAAGCATGGTTGTGCAAGACACAACAGTGCCTCTTACTCTGGGAAACATTGCAACCATTGGTACATTGCCCACTTTTTCGCTAGAGCTATGCTTTGCTGCTGTTTCTTTAATGTAGTTGATACCATGCTTTTATACTGCTGCACATGGTCTCCTGCAATGTTTATTTACTTGCAAGTACCTTAGAGTAGCCGACGCCCAGATGTCATTTTTAAAATGTGTTTTTGCATTTCTCGTGGCGTGACTAACACGGGCGAGAGGAAAACGCACCACAGCACTGACTTTCAAGCGAAGTTTATTAGAAGAAGTCTGGCATAACACACAAAAACAAGCAGCATGTGCCCCGGCATTAGGCTTTTTCACATTCTGACTAAATCAGCTTAGCAGGCATGTGATTAACAGGGCAAGTGGAAAACAAGCATGTTTCGCAGGTTTTTTTCTTTCACCACTACACTGGAGCGTACCACTTATGCCAGGCTTGTTGCAAACCATCACTAATCACTAATTATGAACAGAATGCAAATGTTTGAAATGTAGTCTGGCGGATTGGGAAATTTAGTTTTTCAGCTTTTCTGACAGGAGTGGCTCAGTGTGTTCTGTAGCACACTTCGTAGAAAAAAAAAAAAAAAAAGTCACTTTGTATCAGCGGCCCACCCTCATTTTTCGACTGCTTTCAAGACAGGAAAACAGGATAAAAGCCATTGGTTGCATTTATTACAGATATAATAAAAAATATCTGCTTGGCATATGAGAACATGAGTATAATGCTTTTTGACAAGCAGCCAAGATGACAAAGCCAAGCCACACAAAAGAAATGAAACAAACCAATCTTAAAAGCCACCACGCTTACAAGACTTTCAAGCCTGCAGCAGGAAAATCAGCACTTCAAGTCAGTACACGACACAATATAAAATAAAATATGAAGTATGTACTTTGATGCAAACATAAAGGACCGTTATACCTTAATATAATGAAATACTTCAATTTGTATGCTCATAAAACATGCCGTGTTCTTAACTTCAATTTAAAGCAACATATTCACCCCATGAGTTCAATAAAGTGACCGCCACAACGCAGCACTAAGACAAAAAAAAATGCAACTGTGGACACCAGTGGTCAGACATACTATTGTATATGCGATACATATAAATACATATATTTTGCAAATGCATCTTGCAAATCGCACTACGACAGAGGGTGGAAGCCAGCGCTGCTGGCAGACAATCTCATCAGTACACAATGCCAGGCATTCTCAGTTTTATCTTGGAAGTAATATCGAGTAAAAAACGGATGTTGTCTCGTTGGCAAGCTTTAATACCTTGTAAGCAATCGCTATAGGCAACAGAAAGGGCGTTGTTGCTTCAAGGAGCACTGACACAAAAATTTTGCGTCTTGCTTTCTGGGCTGCAAAAGGTTGTTAATGACCCATTTATGATACGTGGAAACCTCCTGTGCTTAGGCACATGGCAGCTATTTAATTGGAGATGTTTCTATGGTGGCGAGTTGCAGTTTCAGTTTCAGGGGGTGCCGAAAAAGACACAGTTGCATGGCCAGCTGTGTGGAAAAACACAGGTAACTGCACGGCGCTTCGACATGCGCACCACACTTAGCAATGCTTCACTCGTGGGCGTAGCATCGGTGCATGCCTGCACAGATGTTATGCAGAAGTCCAGGGAGCAATGTACTCCTGGCAGAGTGCAGCACTGTCTCGCAAATAGAAGGTGGGGAGCCAGCAAGAGAGCGCAAAAACACGGACCCCTTGGCACTTGGGGCCTCCAACAATAACTCTCTCCCGCATAGAGGGCAAACAAAGGAAAAGAAGATGTGCATTAAGCAAACAGACCAGCAGCAGTGACTGTGAACATAAACTGGCGGCATGGTTGGTTGGTGTTTACTTCCACAAAAGCCTGTTAGATGTCTGTGCCATGAGGTCCTTCGTTGGTCGCTCGGTTGCGCTACACAGACTTTGAAGTTGATATTAATTATGTTCTAGGCTGTACTTGCCATTGATATTTTGCAAGTGACGTATGCATGTCCATGCAAATCTACCTCCGAAGTTATCTCGCCTTCAAGGTTTTGTTTTGGTATTCTTTTAAGATACAAAAAGAGCAAAAAGACACTATGCTTGACTCAATTATGTTGAGGAAATGAGCAAGAGTGTTTCCAGAGGGTGTACTGCTCCTGCAAGAGGATTTAGGTTTCTATAGCAGAGTGATTTTTCAGAGGTCTTTGCACATTACTTGCGGGGCCACCTCTTGACACTTAAAGTTGTGGATGCTGTGTGATAAAGCAAATCAAATCACAAGCTTCCTGTTCAACCAATAAATAAAGGAAAGTGTACAAGACATTGCTTGATTCTTGGGCCGTTATCTAAGCACAGTGTCAAAAAACGGAAAATCTTGTGGTCATGACAAAAGGTGCCATGACCTTCCACTGCCACAAAGGCCATGCCACTGGTTTGAACGCAGTAGTGGGAGCCTTTTGAGGCCACGTGTAATCAAAATGAATGTGGAACCCATAAAAAAAAGCGTAAGTGTTCAAGCATACACAGTTATACACAGCAGCATCTACGGAACATCAAGTTGCATAATAAAGCATGTATACACTTGATTTGATTAGCTTCGTAAACACTTCATTTTGAGACAGGCAGGAGACGAAATGGCAGCCTTCACATCTTCACATAACTGCTATCTGGCAGTGACCGTGTGGTTCTTAGTTGCGACCCCAAGAGTTGCTTGTGACAACAAAAGCCATCCCATGCAGTTTCAGAGGCCATGTCTTTGAGCACTTTCTCTTGTTTGTAGTACATATGTAACAGGTTGAATGAAATGTAGCATACTGGAGCAATTGTAGCTACATTTCCACGACTTACTTTCCTGCAGTATAGCTTTGCTGTAGCACGAGTATCACAATACGAGAATGGAAAACATCCACCGATTCCCACAGGTAAGCTTCCTTATCAGCAGGAAGCATCGAGTGTGATACGAGCTCCTGCATGCCAGTCCCATATTCATCGTCTCTTAAGCTTACAAAAACAAGCAGCCTGTTATGTTGAAAACCTGTGACTGTAAAAGGTGGATTTTATGCTGTCTGAGCTTACCATTGGACTTCTGCGAATTCGCCAAATCCAGGATCCACGCCATTGCAGCATCTCGCAAATAAGCACATAAGTGAGGGATCTATCGTAGAAGCCTGCTGTCGAGCCATTCAGCGCCAAGCCACACTGAAAAATGCACGCTTGGCAGCTGGCACCATGCCACTGTGCAGCATGAGCGGGATTCATAACCATGCGATCTAGGGATTAGCGCATTTATGAGAAAATGCTTGGTGATTTTGTCCCCGTGTCTTTGGTCACGTGACTTGGTCATATGAAGGATCAGTGTATGACATTTAGATGCATGATTTGCGGACAACAAATGAGGTGGATACTAAGAGGCTATGCTTGCTGCTGCAGTATTTATACGCACTATATGTAGCTGCTATGGTGGAGGCTCTTGTTAATGTTCTAGTACATCTTTGTCTTGCAATGTGAAAGAAAGTTTCTCAGTATGAGTTATCACAGTGAAGTGGAACAAGCACAAATTCGGATGACATCAATAATGCAGCAAGGTTTCTGACGCCTTGTGTCAGGTGCGCGCAGTCTACAGGAGGAACTTGTAGGTGATATCGTGGTGTGATATCCAGTTGCGACTCTCGCACACACATTTCTATATAACGAAGTTGGTAGAAGTGGCAATTTACTTTGGTAAATTAAAATTCGCCCTTTTACACTATACACTGTCATCTCAAAAGCCCTCTGTTGGAGGGCGTGAGGGGTGGCTTAACGAGTTTAATAAAACAAAAATTCAACGGCCAATCTACACAGAATTGCCACAAAAATGGTATAATAAGAGCAGCAAGAAAGAAATAATTTTAATAATGTTTACAAAACATTTCTCACACAGGGTCTTTTACCAGCAAAGCCTGACAACAAGCCGTCGATGGCCCCATAACAGCAGCCGTACATCACGCATAAAGAAACCCGGATACAACACTGCTGTGAGATGTGATAGAGCTATCACTTTCATTCTGTCACTATGGCTTGTTATCAAAACGTCACTCTCCAGACTCAGAGGATGATGCCAACGTTATCATGATGTTCAGGGAACCACTAGCTATAAGGAAGAAAAGGTGATAGCTAGCGGTTCCAGAAAGAAGCACGCGACACTTTTTTTTCTCATCAAACGGTATTGCTAGCTAAACACAAGCCTCGTCCATGACATCTACTCTCTGAACGATTGCAGTCTCTTGAAAGATAAGTGAAAGCTTGTTGCGTTTAGTCCTATTGGCTTATCTGGCTACACATGCTAGTTACTTGACACTTGCCGATAACAAGAACACCAAACTGTGTGCCGGACCACAGCACGGGGAATGATATATGGAGCCATCGTTTGCGGAGTTCACAAGGCACAAGGTGAGCAGCGCGACGTGGGAGGCTGTTCTCAAGTATGTGGTGTGATCCCCCCACTCTGGAGGTGAGGAAGCAAGTACAGTATAACATTGTTATAACGAACCCAGATATAACGAAATATCGGATATAAAGACGCAATTGCAATTCCCCTTGAAATTCCCATAGTTGAAATGAGTATTGGCTATAACGAACTAATGATTATAACGAAGTAATTGCAGCTCCCCCTTCAGCTTCGTTATAACGAGGTTTTGCTGTACTCAGATGCTTCCTTGCTTTCCCAATCGCATGCTGGAAAGGCCCGTGCACTGTGTCAGTGAATACTTTGTCGCATGGTGCACAAGCTGAAAAATGTATTCGCAAAAACCACATGTAGCCCAACCATCCTGACCACTGGCGCCAGCAGAATTTTCAATTTGTCGGCTCAGTCTTCCTCAGCACTGAAACTTCGTTATATCGAAATTGTGGATAAAAATGTTTCGTTGTTATGGAGGTAAAAAACATGTGGTGTCCTATCAACATCATGTAGAAAGCCTAGTTGTTTATACTAACATTTCTAATATCAAGGTTTATTGTACTACCATCTGTCAAGTACCCAACCATACATCAAAGTCAAGTAAAGGAGCCACAATTTTTCCTATGTGCATTTTTATTTTTCTGGCAAGAACATTCCAGCTGAATTTAAAACAGTCGTATTTTTCTGGCTCTTGCGCTCTTCCACAGGAGAGATTACAAAGCTCTGCCCAATCGATACGGATAAAAGCTCGAGTTCACAATGTTGAATCGTGCAGCAATGCAGTGGTTGATAAAAGAATCAGAACTCAGAGCCAGGCGACTTGGTGTAGCGACACCTGAACTGAAAAAACAGCGTGAAAAAGATGATCCTAGCTTGTCTTCATCTTACCAATGTCCGTTACTCATCATCATCATCATCAGCCTGTTTAGATCCACTGCAGGACGAAGGCCTCTCCCAACGATTTCCAATCCACCCTATCCTGAGCGAATTGGTTCCACTTTATGCCGGCAAACTTTTTAATTTCATCGATCCATCTAACCTTTCGCCTGCCTCTGTTGCGTTTTCCCTCTCTTGGTATCCATTCCGTCACTCTTACTGTCCATCTGTTATCTTTCCTCCTCATGACATGTCCTGCACAGGTCCACTTCTTTCTTTTAATTGATAAGATAATATCGGCTACTCCTGTCTGTTCTCTGATCCATTCCGCTCGTTTTTTATCTCTTAGCGTTAGCCCCTATCATTTTTCTTTCCATTGCACGTTGCGTGCTCCTTAGTTTCAACTCCAGTTTTTTCGTTATCCTCCACGTTTCTGCACCGTATGTTAGTACTGGGAGAATGCAGTGATTGAATACCTTTCGCTTTAGTGAGAGCGGTAAGTTTCCAGTCATGATTTCGTAATGATTCCGTCCGTTACTCATCTCAATCAATCTGCTGCTGCATGATCCAGAATTCTCAACACTACCTAGGCATTGTAAACATTGATACATTGTAGCAAAACAGTAAGGGTCTTTTGTGCTCCCAGAAGAGCCTGCCACTGTAGACAATGAACGGCACCTTCAACTGTGAAACGCTCTTTCAGGATGCATTTATTGCACTGAAAAAACTGGCTGAGCTCGATTCTATTTCCAGCAAGAAATTCCTATTGCCAGTTGTTTGGAGCAGCAATTATTCCAGCTGGAAAACTGGCTAAGTTGGAATTCGTTCGCAACTGGAAACTTCCATTCCCAGCTGGAAAGGGAAATTTTCCGACTGGAAAAACTAAGTTTAGCTGGAACATCCTGTGAAGAGCATCTGACAAAAGTGCAACGTCAGCAGTAAAATGTAGTGCTGATGCACAAGGCTTGGAAATATCAGGGACAATGTAAGTGCAGAGAACGCAGAAACCAGTACAAGGTACTCCGGTACCGCAAGCCATAATTTTCACACAGGATCGAGACCAAGGTGGCATCACTTTGTCAGTCTTTGCATAGACAGTCACGCCTATAGTTACAGTAGACTCTTGTTCGTTTAAACTTGAAGAGACCCTAAATTTGTGTTTGAATTATCGGAAGTGTGAATTATCAGATACAAGCATAAGTATGGCTCAGTGATATAATATACCAAGCAAACATAGATTGACAGGCATTACATGCACTGTTGCCACCTCCTTGCTTTTTTCCCCTTTTCTTCTGCTAGTGGTTTGGAATGTCACGACAAGCGCTGACAGGTCTTCATACGTGACTGTTAAAAGATTATAAGCACGAGTGTCCACCTAGATGGAACCAAAGTAGCTGATATTTTTGTTAAGGATGAGAAAAAAGTAGGAATTAGCAGAAGGAATCAAATTGTGCAGTCTGAATTAAGCAGATTACAAATTACATTGAAAATATGGCAGGCCAACCAAAAATTTTAAATTTGTTTCAATTATTAGAGGTTGCATTACCGAGAGCCTACTGTATGGTGCCATCCCTCTCAGCACCACACACAAAGCGGTATGCAGCCGGTTCACCACTGCAAAGAGGACCTGTGAGAAGAAGGCATCGAATGCATTGGTTCAGCCAACATCACCTTAACGTTCCGCCTGCGGACACACTGCTCTCCGCTTCACCCTCGTTGCCTGTACTCTTTATAATTAGCACAGAGACGTCCCCGTCTCTCCTTCTGCGGGGAGGACTTTTAGGGTGGTTCCAACACCTGCAGGGAGTCAGTTAACTATGGGAAACGTTAACTGTGGAATGCATGCACATTTGTCTGTCTCCAATGTGCAATTTCAAGGGGTCAAGTTACATTCCAGTCAAGTAATGTAAACACTGTACCCACCTCTCTAGGCGCTCTATGATGGAGACTGTTTCACGATGTCCCTCAACACTACGACACCGCATGTTCCTGCATATGTACTTCCAAGTAGCGCTTACGGCCGAAACAAAGGCGGCACACATCGCACTTGAAAGGCTTATCACTTGAGTGTTTGCGCAGGTGTGTTCGGAGATTCGCCTTTCTGTGACTTCTGTATGCGCACATAGTGCACGCAAACGGTCTGCTATTCGAGTGAGTTCTTTTGTGCTCCAAAAGTCTTTTCTTGTAAGCAGTCGAATATGAGCAAAGTTCACACTGGTGCAGCTTCTCTCCCGTATGCTTGCACATGTGGCCTTTGTAGGAGTCCAAGCACTTGAATGCTGCTGTGCAGACCTCGCACTTGAAAGGCTTTTCTGTGCTGTGTGTTTCAAGATGCTGAGTCAAGCTGGGAAGCTCCGGCGTTGAGTACTGGCAGAGGTGGCACTCGAAAAGTCTACTTTCCAATGCCTCACCTATGCCATGGTCAGTTCTTTTCTCAGACAGACAGAACGGGTCACTCAGTCCTCTGGCCTGGTCCCAACTTGTTCCTTCCTCAGCACTGTCGCCAGACGCAGCAGATCGAACTGCAAATTGCAAAAGAAAACATGCACTGAGTTGACTCTATGCTCTAGTACACCTCCCATGTTATCGTTTTCGAAGATCCTTGCAATTGAATTACTGTTCTCTGTACTTGATTACTAAATTGCAAATTACAATTGAATTGGAGTTATGAGGATGTTTTCATAAGAAAGCATGCAAAAATTACCGGTGCAAATTTCGAGAGACAACTGCTGCTGATACTGAACAAGCTGCAGAACACAAAATAACATGACACGTATGAACACAAATGCTCTTTATGAATCTGGCAAAGAAAAATAGCAAGGCCACTGAAACAGAGTAGGAAATACCGGTACCTGGACAAACATACCTCTCAAACTTTGGTGTCAGATTTCAAGTTGCACTTTGAAATTTGATGCAATAGTGTGCACTACTAAAAAGCCTATAAAGGACACTAATCCCTTACTTAGGTGTCGGCTAGCGGCATTCACAATTTGGTGGTGTCTGAACTTCATGTCACACTATATACCCACCTGCATACCAATGCGTTTACAAGCTACACACGATTTTTTTCTTTGTTTCTTACTTTACTTACTAACTTATGTGTGGTTTATACCCACATATGTAACGCAGGTATGAGCCACACGATTTCAATTTGCATTAATTATTCTAATAGTTAAATGTTTCTGACTTAGGCTCTGATATCATATGTGTTCAAGAAATTGAACTGCAACCATTCATTTGTGGCAGCTTTGCTTGCCCCTGGCTTAATGATAACAATTGTTGAAAACTGACAGAGACGAACCTAAAGCCCTGCACCAGAAACAAAGGTGTCACGTGGTGTTCAAACCACTAACAACCCCTAACAAAATTCTGAGGTGCTTACATGCAGGTCCAATTTTTTCCACTCTACTTACTGGCGGCTTTGCTACTTATGCCACACCACATGTGTAAACACATGCTACTGCAATATAAAAGGTTTTTATGAAAGTAACGCAAGGAAGTAATAAATTACTCTAGATTAACTTTTTTATTAAATTTCCTGACGCTGCAGTTGTAAATGATTACTTTTAGAGTGGAGCAAATGTAATTGGTTACTCTTTTTCAGCAACGTGTACAGGTCTGCTGGAAAGTGGCGTGCACTGACAGATGGGAGCAATGGCATCAGTGGTGGCTTTGGTGACTGGCGACGGAATAGCAGTGGGGTACTCGCGTTGAGAGGCGAGAGCCTGGCCTGTGGTAGCGGCATAGCTCATTGCCTCCAGCAGACACGGTGGTGGCTCCGCAGGTCCAAGCGCCTGCTGGATTTCACCGTGCACAATATTTGCGATCGAATCCACTCGAGGTTACAACGCGACTGCCCCTATAATTCCCCACAGGTCGCCAAAGCAAGGTGCTCAGTTTCATCTTACGGACATTGTATCATACAGACATTGTATATTGCTGGTTGCGCATGTCGAACATGTTTTGCGTCATTGTCTCCTTCAAGAGAAAATACCAGATGGTTGTCTCTTCAGATATATACACGGATCAGCATGCAGGAAGATGCGAGTCGTCTCCTCAGTGTAGATTGCAATGCTTTCGTTCAGAAGCTGCATACAGCTCTCCAGAAGTGCTCCCGAGCATTCCTCGCAGGTGACGCTCACGAAGACGGCCAATAACACAATGCGAAAAATGCCCCATGTTGTCAGGGTGGTTCTTTAGTTCTCGCACCGTGTCCTGGCTCCGTCTTGAAGGGTGCACTAGATATAGTGCAACTTTTTATCACAGCCCTATTTGTTGGTCATATGTTTCCAACCAGTTTTCGGAGTGGTCAGAATGCAAGGCACGAAAAGTCAGCGGCTCCCTGGGTTCCTACATCGCAATCACAGACGATAGAGCAGGGGCTGTCATAGTAGCCACTGTAGTCATTATTTTAGTCCTCCAACTCTTACTTGGTAGAGGCCTGTACAGTGGCCCTGGTTCTTGCTGCCTACGGCTAGCTCACCAGCCAGCGCTGGCATCTTCTTGATGGCATGGGCATGGCTCATGGCTGAACGGAGGCATTCGGTTCAAGGAGTAAACATAACCTCCACAATACAGTAAAACCTCGTTATGGTGAAGCTGAATGGGAGACATAGTTACTTTGTTATAACCATTAGTTTGTTATAGCCAATATCCATTTAATTTATGAGAATTTCAACGGGAATTGTGATTGCTTCGTTATATCAAATAGTTCATTATATCCAGGTTCATTATAACGAGGTCCTACTGTATATTACATGGTCATGGTGATTGAAGGATGCAGAATCCAAAGCGCTTTGTTGAAGGTTGAGCTGTTTATTGGGCATAACTGTGCCCAGCAAAGCAAGCAAATCACAAAAAACGATGGCAGCGAGGAAAGTGGCTGGTCACTAAAAGAGACCGGTCAACCACAAAGCGCGTCTGCTTTTAGAGATGTGTCAAAGAACATTCCAGTTTTATCACTGATGCTCACTCAAAATCTGAAATGTACTTGAACATATGCACCACACATGCCAAGTTATTAGGAAATTTGGTTACATTTGCAAAGCTAGCTCACACAGCTTCAAGCATGGCCGGCGCCAAACGATTACTGCTGAAAAAAAATGGTCACCATAAAGGAAATAAAAGAAGTATGCGTGTCATGGCATTGAGTATTGGCAGAGGGGGCATTCAAAGAGTCAGCAACTTTTCAATGCCTTGCCTGTGTCACGGTCAGTTCCTTCCTCAAACATACAGAATGCTCGGTTCAGTCCTCCAGCCTGGCTTCCACTTGTTCCTTCCTCATCACTGCCAGATGTTGCAGATTCAACTGCAATTCGTAAAAGAAAACATGCACTCAATAGACCCTTTTCATAAACTGCAAGCTAGCTTCCCTGCAATGCAGCTTGCCCTACTAATGGCGGCATTGGCAATCCGGCAAACAACGTGTGCAAGTACAATTTGCTTGCGATAGGGCATGTAAAATGTCGACGCAGTCCTTCTGATACAAACATCCCCAAAAAATGAGTCGCAGCATGTGCAACTTCGATTTTGACAGCATTTAAATAAAGGCAGCTGTCGCCATTAGTAGGGCAAGTTCCATTGCAGGGAAGCGAGCTTTACAGTTTATGAAAAGAGTCTATTGACTAGGAAAATTTCATTTTTTTTTAACCACAAGCTACTTCTAGAACAACATGATTAGGACCCCTAACTTAATTATGCGGTGCAAATCTCTAAATTCTTCAAATCCTAATCAGGGAGTCCGTGAAATTCTGCAGCAACACTGCACAGCCATAAGGTGCATGCAAAAGTTTATTTAATAAACAGTTTCAGGATCCAAACATACCTGTATTATTTAAAACTTAAGGGAGTTGTTGTGGCAGAGCACGAGATGATGCTTATGACACTTTTGGGACGAATCATCATAACAACTGAATGATCTCTCTGTGTCAACAGAGTTTGTGTGCATTGATAGGTATTCAAATGTAGCAGAAAGTTTTGTGCTAGGAAGCATTGTAATGCTCATGCAAAGTCTTGTTTATTTCCAAACATAAAACTTTGCTTAGGTATCGTTGCTGAGAAGGCTCACCTTACCTTGATATCACAAAATGTGGCATGCAGTAAGAGAATGTGCTTCACTCTATACAGGCAAAAGATGTTGCTGTATGTTCAGTAAAATTTGCCCTTTCCAAGAGCGAACAACACATAAACATGGAATCTGTGGACTAGGCATTCTTGGTTCGAGGCAAAGCTACAGTGAATTGTAATTAGTATAATCGAATTTGAATACAGCAGTAGGACTTCTTAATAGTAGCAGTAAAACATGCTAAGTTTTAAAGTTTACTATAATTAATCAATGAAGGATCTATGTAATTCACTCCAAGGCATTAAGAAACTTTAATCCGGTTACAGGTAATATGCTCATTTCCCCATGAAGTGCGTCTTCACGGCAATGCAGATTTCCCCTGGAAAGATTGTTTCATGGCATATACACCCATATTGCAGGGAAACCACCTTTACAGGCAAGTTACATGTGAAAAGACGGGTCTTCTTTTTTTTTTTTTTGTATAATTTAAAATTTCGGCAATGAAATGCGTCTTGAAGAGAATGGGAATAGTGTAATATTCGTTCATATATTCACACGAGCCTAGTGTTAATGATATTCCACTGAGAAAATAATACTTAGCACAAATTATATGAACATTCGACAGAACATCCATATCTGAGAGTTCAGGAACAGGTCACGTTGGAGTGTCTGGCCCAAGTGTTGCCCCACTGCATGCCTGCCAGCATGCCAAAACAATCTTTGCTCAATCACACCTTCAATCAGTTAAAAATTTAAAAATAAGTGAGAAAATGGAGAATGATGCTATGTTTTAGTACACCTCCCACCTTATTGTTTTCGAAGGTTTTTTTTTATCACTTCAAGCCCCCATCTTTCCCTGAACATACATTGTAGTTTTGATTACACGATAGTAAAGTTGTGACCGTTGGTGCCGAAGGTCCTTCTCCGAGATTCCAGCTCCCCGCTCGGCGTCCTAAACGCACCGTCCGAGACGGCATGGGCGAGTTGGGAAGGAGCTGGCTGCCGCTGGTATGGCGGCGATAGGCTCGCGGGCAAACGTGAAGCGAATGAAGAACGGGCTCAGAGACTTCAGTTTAAAGAAATGGAAATGAAAACTTGTATTTACAGTATAGTATACAAAAAAGGGAATACAGGGAGTTGACTGGTACATAAAAAATAAAGTTGAAGCTGAACAACACGTAGGGCGACCCTACTCCGGCGTAGCCGGCAGTGCGTAGCACTTTTTCCACCCGTTCAGCCTCTCCCGTCACATGGCGGAGCCATCTTTATTACCACAACCGCTCCGCCTTAACGTCTCAGCCGGCGAATCATATTCACTTCGCTCTGGCATTGGGCAGCGATTCCACCTTTTGTCCCGCCTCCTCAATTGGGGCGGTCCAATTGGTGAAATCACCACCCAGTCTGTTGACGGTGAGAGGGGTATGTTTGTACAATAATAAAAAAAGCATATTCACCTGCACTAAACAAGACACACACATAAAAAGCAGACCATGCCACCCAAGGTCGAAGGGCGATGGTAAAGATATGGCGCACGTGAAACGCGTTACTTGCGCACGTGTCGCGTCTGCTCGGGCGCTGTTACCGGAAACAAGCAGGCGCCCAAAAGATTCGCCCGAAAGAGTTATTATTTGAAGAAAACCTTCCCATGGGGAAGTTGGACCGTCCGCGCGCCTGCTTCTGGTTATCCCAACAAGCCGAGCCGTACTGGCTCTTACTCAGACCCGTTTAATCGGCACCCCGCTGTGCTTAGACGCATGCTACCCCACGGCGTGCGAGGAAGGAACGCTTGAACCAAAGCCATCCCGCGGCACGCGCGGGCCACAGCCCAGTGACCAAAAACAGGCGTTTCCGACAGCGAACAACAAACGGCTCGCGCGTCTCCGTGGCTGTCACCACCGGCATGTTGCATGCCGACGCCACATTCAGCGTAGCCGCCCCAGGTCGTCGTAATGACGCCCGAGGTGCGGTTAGCAGAACGACCGAAGTGCCGCTATCGCTGCGTGCTCACGCACAAAAGGGGCCCACCCGGGCCTCCGTTCAGGCAAGAGGGGTGGAAGCTTTGTCTCTCCGCGGTGCGGAGCATTGGGAGTGGGCTACCATATCAGCTCGTCCGTCAATTTCGGAAGATCTGCCTTCCGAACCACCGCCCGCTTCCTCCATGCGCGCGCGGGCGCTCACAAGGTCGTGTATACACGTACACCTGGAGCGCCGCGGGGCATCCTAAAGGTCCAGGCCATCTGGGGTCCGCCCGCGTCCCTGCCGCGATCACCGTCCAAGCATCCCCCCTCACAGCCCCGCAGCGGGGTGCCCGAGTCCCCAGAAGACGCGGAGGACACATATGATGAAAGTAAAGAAAATTAACGGATACGGCCGGGGTACGACAAACGAAAAGCCGATGCCGCGAAACGCGCCCCACTGACCGACGTCGCCCGTCGCCGAGTGTTATAAAAAAAATAATAATAAACGCGCCTTGCTAGCGGCAGGCTTACACCCCCCACCCAAGACTTCGCAACGACTTGGTTACAGCGTTGCCGAAGCGGGAACACGATGAAAAAGCCGGCCGCGGTTATCGCGAGAAGGCGTGGTAACCCGAGCGCGGCAAACACAAGAACCGCTAACATTCCCGCCGAGCGCTTAGGCTGCAAGGAGGTTCCCGTCCCCCAGAGCTACTCTCGTTGCTCCCCTAGAACTTGAGATTGAAAAAAAAAACTAAAGAAATATAAACAAATCAGCAGCCTAGTTCACTGTACGGGGTAATCCAGCGCGAGAACTCTGGGCCCCACTTCTCATCATACTGTTATTCACGCGACATATTTCATGGTATGCACATTGCAGTAATGCAGTCAAGAATAAAAAAAGAAGGCATGCACACGGGTAGACACTCTACACATAAGCGCCACGGAGTATCCCGGTCTACGCTATAATGATCACTGAATATAAGGCATACTGTGGCGGCAAAAGAGAAAAGAAAGAAAACTTAACTGGTGGTCACACAAAAATGTTCATATGCTGTGCCTCGTAGGGAATACAGTCACTCAAAATACCACTGAGATTTGTTCGTAACGGCACCAGGATCGCCGACTGTGAGTGTTCATGGCTGAAAGTTCGCCGAAAAATCACTATAGTCACTGCACACACGGCACATCACATTTGTCCCCTCTCCTACACTGACCGTCACTGCGGGGTAGCCGGGATGCTAGGCCGACAATGTCTCCCCCCAACATAGATTCGACAGTCGGGAAAGTGCATCGGCGTTAGCGTGCGCCGTGCCCTTCCTATGTTGCACTACTACATCATAGCGCTGCAGAGCCAAAGCCCAGCGTATCAGTTTTGCCCCCTGTGGCACAGACTGAGTGAGGTACGCGAGTGGGTTGTGGTCAGAGACGACAAATATTTTGGCTCCGAACACCCATGTGTCAAATTTCTTTAGTCCCCAAATGACTCCAAACGCTTCGCGTTCGATAGTTGACCACTTCATCTGCGCGGCCGTGAAGCGGTGACTGGCAAAAGCAATTGGGCACTCGGTGCCATCGTCGGCCATCTGGGCCAGGCAAGCGCCTACAGCGATCGCGGACGCATCGGTGAAGAGCCAATATGGTTTGGTCGTGTCGGGAGTGCTCAGCTCGACTGCGCTGCAAAGGGCACTTTTGAGGTTTTCGAACGCCTCGTTGGCTTCTGTTGTCCAGGGGATGCGATTGGGCACGTGTTTACCGGTCAGCTGGGTCAACGGCTTGGCGATAGCGGCAAAGTCCCTAACATAGCTCCGATAATACCCGCAAAGACCCAGGACACTTCTCAGTTCCTTTTTCGTCCGCGGTACCTGTAGCCCTTTAATGGCTTCGAGCTTAGTGGGGTCTGGGCCATGCTTTCCCGATCCGACAATATGTCCGAGATAGCGGATAGAAGAGCCAGCCACTTGGCATTTCTCCAAGTTAGCTACCAATCCAACGGAAGTTAGAGTGGTGAAGACCGCGTGAAGGTGCTCAAGGTGTTCCTGCAGTGACCCACTGAACACCGCGATGTCATCTAAGTACGCGCAGGCGTATTCCTCATGCGGGGACAACAGCTGGTTCATGCTTCGCTGAAAGCTAGCCGCTGCGTTTCTGAGCCCGAAGGGCATCACTTTCCACGCGAACTGGCCGAGGTGAGATACAAACGCCGCCGCCTCCTGCGATTCTTTAGCTAAGGGCACTTGCCAGTATCCGCGCCTGAGGTCTATAAGAGTTATGTAGCTAGCACTTCCCACGTTCATGATCATCTCTTGCGGAAACCCCATCGGGAACGCATCTGGCTCGGTGACCGCGTTTAAGCTCCTGTAATCGACGCACAAACGTACTGTGCCGTCTTTCTTGGGCACGCACACGAGCGGATGCGCGAAGGAGCTCTCGCACCTGTAGATCAATCCCAATGCCAATAACTCGGAGATTTGCTTCGACACCTCCTCCTTCAATGCAACAGGGATGCGATAAGGGCGACAGCGTCTCGGCACGGCCCCGGCAACCAATTTAATGCGGTGCTCGCCTACTTTCGCTATGCCTATATCGCCAGCAAACAGGGCCGCGTGCTGGTCAAACACCGCCCGCACCAGCGCACCATCCGACGGCGTCAAATGTGCCAGGCGTTCAGCCGGTAGGATGGAGACGTCGATGCGAGCAGTGGATGGGCGCGGCGTATACTCTACCTCGCCGAAGTCATGGTCATCATGAAACATGACGCCAATGCCGGCGACGCGGCACCTGTAAGGTCGTAGGTGGTTGGCGTGCACGAGCATACGCTTTCCTTCTGGGGACTCTACATAATAGGAATGCGACCTGTATTTCTCCGTTATGGTGCATGGTCCCACCCACTTAGGCTGCATTTTACCGGAGCGGCTGCTGTCAAACACCAACACTTGATCTCCTCGCTCGAACGCCTTTTCTTTAGCGCGCAAGTTGTACTGTGTGGCGTATGCTCTCTGCTTTTTCGTCGCGACTACGTCAGCGGCCTCCGCGGCAATCTCGAGCTGTCTCTTAAGCTTCCTCATGTATTCGGAGGGCTTTTCGGCGACCGCCCCAGGTATCTCCTGTTCTCCCAACCAAGTCCGCTTTAAGAGCGCAAGCGGCCCGACGGGTTCCCTTCCGTACATCATATGAAACGGTGACACGCCTGTCGTATCGTGGGGAACTTCTCGATACGCCCACAACAGGAATGGCACGAACTTATCCCACTGCCGCCCGTGTTCGCCTATCACGTGGAACAACATGTTCTTAAACACCCGATTCCACCGTTCTACAGCCCCATTGCTTTCCGGATGGTCAGGTGTTGAAAAACGCGGGGAGCAGCCGAGGCGCGCGAGGAACTCGTTCGTAAGCGCGGCGGTGAAGTTCGTCCCGCAGTCAGAGCACACCACCTCTGGTATCCCGGTGCGGCTAAAAATCTCCAACAGTGCATCACACGTAGCCCTGGCCGTTAACGATTTCAGGCATATGACCTCAGGCCAGCGGGTGCACAGGTCTATGACGCAAAGCGCGTAGCGGTGGCCACGGCTGGTCGGGGGATCTATCGGCCCTATAACATCAATATTTATTTTCTGAAATGGGTATCGCGGCCTGACAAGCGGTGTAATGGGCACGCGGTCGGTCCGCCTGCTGTCGGCCCTGATCTGGCACGCGTGACAACTATTACAGTACTCCTGCACGTCCTTTTCGATGCCCGGCCAAAAGAAACTAAGCTTGATCCTTGCTTTCGTCTTGCGACACCCGAGGTGTCCGCCCCAGTACGATTCGTGAGCAAGGCCGAGGACATCGGCGCGACGCTCCGTGGGCAATACAAGTTGTTTTAGCGGCTGCCCTAACACTCTGTCTTGGTGATATAGCAACCCTTCCACCACTATCATACCGCCTTTTCCCTCCTTTGCGTCCTTCCACGCACGGGCGAGTGTCGGGTCGTTCCTTTGCTCTTCCATTAAAGCCGCGGCGTCTCTCCTTACTGCACCCGAACCACCAGGTGTATCCGCGCCCCCATTCTCCATTTCTGCGTGCTCCGTCTCCGTCCTAGAGGTGCCCTCGCTGCGCGTATCTGAGCTAATCGGGTTTGGTGCACCTTCCTCTATTCCCACGGCTGCCACTAGCTCCTCTTCCTCGTTCTGCGAAGCTCTAATGGTTAGCAACCCGCGGCTCGTGCTAACTGTCCCTTCCCCGCCGGTATCAGGCTTTATTAAGCTAGGTACCCCTTCTTCTAACGTCTCGGATGTCTCTAGCTTCTCCGATAGGCATTCGGGAGCTTTAGCGGCTAGTGGCTCGCGGAATTCTTCCTGCTCCTGCTGAAGCGCGTCCCAATCCGCCGCCGAGAGCAGGCAATCGCTTATGCTCAACCTATCGGTTACTGCGCACAACACCGGTGTGGCCTCTGCAACGTTCGTAAACACTGGCTTCCCTTCTTTCAGTGTCAATGGAAGCTCTACCAGCTTAGCTTCAACTCGTTCCCCGAATGCGGCTCGCAGGCACACGCTCCCGTGTGACAGGGTAGCCTCCTCTGGCAGGGCGCTTTCCCGCACCACTGTGATTTCGGCCCCCGTGTCGACTATCGCATTCAGGGTCCTGCCCTTATGGTCGATGGCCACTCTCCACAAGCGGTCTCCTGCCGTTGCCTCATCGATGGAGACTCGAGCCGTGAGTCTCTCAGTTTGACCGGAGGTCGCGGGTGCCTGTGCCAACCTCTCGCGAACGCGCGGGCAATTCGGCCTAATGTGCGTGGTCGACCCACACTCAAAGCAGACGGCCTGCCTCTGCGGCTTTCCAGGGGTGTACGCCGTTTTCGGCTTCGTATTCTGCACCTGACTCTGCCCTAGGCCGCCCCCGGTACGGGTATCGGCGGCCTTTTCCATGTTTTTACCTACGGCGTTACGCGTCTGTTGTCCCCTCGCTGCCTCCGCGCTACCGTGAGCGTCCTCGAAAGTTTGGAGCAGCCTCGCGATTTCGCCGGTCCTGTACCACGCAGCCCCTTCCCGCAGTCTCAGGTATCTCAACGCCTCCTCCGAGAGCGCGGACTTCAGCTGATCAGCAACTAGGAGTTCCATCAAATCAACAAAATTGGCTACATCTCTAGCCGCTACGTAAAAATTTAGGTAGCTGCCTAACCGCGTTGCAAAGCTTTTCCACGTTTCCGACTTCCTTTTGCGCGCTCCCAGGAATCTTTTCTGATACTCCAGAGGCGACAGCTTGAGCTCATCAAGGACAACCTCCTTTAAGGCCTCATAGTCTCGGTGTTGCGCGGGTGTCAAACGAGTAGCCAAATACTCCACACGCTCCGCTAAGAGTGGGAAAATTATTTGACCCCAACAGCTTCGGGGCACCTCGTAGGCCTCTAGCGTATGTTCCACTGACTCAAACCATACTGGCACCTCAGCGTCCGCGGGAAATTTGGGAAACGCTCCGATTAGGATTTTTGCGTATTTACGCCACTCAGAAGTTGCGCTGTGCTCCCCCGCTCTGCCAACGCGCTCCTGGCTGCTCGATGAAGCCGTCGAATGTAATCTGGCGAGTTCTACCTCAAGCTCGAGCGCTTGGCGACGTTCTTGCGCTAGCTTCAAATGGTACTCCATTTGTCGTTCTGACAAAACGTTTCCGTTGCTACTCCAGACCACACTCCCGACCTCACTCACGCTCTCACCACCCTCCATTTCGCAGCGCTTTGTGTTAGCTTATATACCCCGCAGTGGCAATACAGTAATAGGAAAGAAAACTCACAGCTTCGGCGTGTTGGCTCGTGGCTGACGGCCCCGGCGTCGTGGTGTCACCTTGGTTTGGTCGTCGTGTTGCCCTGTTGTCGCTCTTGTCGTAGCCGTCGACTTGCTGCCGTTGCTGCCCGGGCCTCTGTTCCGGGGACTGTGCTTGCGACTGCTCTGGAGGTGCTGCCAGGTGGCCTCTACGGAGGTGATTTCTTCTGAATCTTCGCCGTTTCTTCGCCCCGCGAACCTATCCTTGTCGACTGCGCCAGTAAAGTTGTGACCGTGGTGTCGAAGGTCCTCCGAGATTCCAGCTCCCCGCTCGGCGTCCTAAACGCACCGTCCGAGACGGCATGGGCGAGTTGGGAAGGAGCTGGCTGCCGCTGGTATGGCGGCGATAGGCTCGCGGGCAAACGTGAAGCGAATGAAGAACGGGCTCAGAGACTTCAGTTTAAAGAAATGGAAATGAAAACTTGTATTTACAGTATAGTATACAAAAAGGGAATACAGGGAGTTGACTGGTACATAAAAAATAAAGTTGAAGCTGAACAACACGTAGGGCGACCCTACTCCGGCGTAGCCGGCAGTGCGTAGCACTTTTTCCACCCGTTCAGCCTCTCCCGTCACATGGCGGAGCCATCTTTATTACCACAACCGCTCCGCCTTAACGTCTCAGCCGGCGAATCATATTCACTTCGCTCTGGCATTGGGCAGCGATTCCACCTTTTGTCCCGCCTCCTCAATTGGGGCGGTCCAATTGGTGAAATCACCACCCAGTCTGTTGACGGTGAGAGGGGTATGTTTGTACAATAATAAAAAAAGCATATTCATCTGCACTAAACAAGACACACACATAAAAAGCAGACCATGCCACCCAAGGTCGAAGGGCGATGGTAAAGATATGGCGCACGTGAAACGCGTTACTTGCGCACGTGTCGCGTCTGCTCGGGCGCTGTTACCGGAAACAAGCAGGCGCCCAAAAGATTCGCCCGAAAGAGTTATTATTTGAAGAAAACCTTCCCATGGGGAAGTTGGACCGTCCGCGCGCCTGCTTCTGGTTATCCCAACAAGCCGAGCCGTACTGGCTCTTACTCAGACCCGTTTAATCGGCACCCCGCTGTGCTTAGACGCATGCTACCCCACGGCGTGCGAGGAAGGAACGCTTGAACCAAAGCCATCCCGCGGCACGCGCGGGCCACAGCCCAGTGACCAAAAACAGGCGTTTCCGACAGCGAACAACAAACGGCTCGCGCGTCTCCGTGGCTGTCACCACCGGCATGTTGCATGCCGACGCCACATTCAGCGTAGCCGCCCCAGGTCGTCGTAATGACGCCCGAGGTGCGGTTAGCAGAACGACCGAAGTGCCGCTATCGCTGCGTGCTCACGCACAAAAGGGGCCCACCCGGGCCTCCGTTCAGGCAAGAGGGGTGGAAGCTTTGTCTCTCCGCGGTGCGGAGCATTGGGAGTGGGCTACCATATCAGCTCGTCCGTCAATTTCGGAAGATCTGCCTTCCGAACCACCGCCCGCTTCCTCCATGCGCGCGCGGGCGCTCACAAGGTCGTGTATACACGTACACCTGGAGCGCCGCGGGGCATCCTAAAGGTCCAGGCCATCTGGGGTCCGCCCGCGTCCCTGCCGCGATCACCGTCCAAGCATCCCCCCTCACAGCCCCGCAGCGGGGTGCCCGAGTCCCCAGAAGACGCGGAGGACACATATGATGAAAGTAAAGAAAATTAACGGATACGGCCGGGGTACGACAAACGAAAAGCCGATGCCGCGAAACGCGCCCCACTGACCGACGTCGCCCGTCGCCGAGTGTTATAAAAAAAAATAATAATAAACGCGCCTTGCTAGCGGCAGGCTTACAACGATTAAATAGGTTGAGACACCAATTTCTCAGGCTCAAGCCTGCTGTAGGCTTCCCCTGTATGCAAGGACACTCAGCATGAAGTGCTGGCCCACAGCAAATACTTAAAATATATTTCAGATCCTATCCAAAGAATGCCCAAACGCTTGTTCTCATGGTCAAGACCCACCGGATGCGGATGATGCTGACATCACTCCAAGTTGACTCTAGCCACCCTAGTCACTCTGTCGGAAGCACAACGAAAGCTTTAGTGATGGGCGGTGACCCGCAGCATTTCGGCAGTGCGCAGGACAATGCCTAGATGGCACTCTTCTTTATTTTCCTGTGACCATCTTGTAAACAAGAAAAGGTAGGCATGTGGCAGGAAAACAACAAAAAGAAAGTGAGAATGGAACGTCCATGTGTTGGGGGAACAGGTGCAGTATATGTGTACAGGAGTGAACAGAGTGGCAGTGTGTGTCACAGCTTTGCAGGACCACTTGGCAGTGTCACACCTATCCAACTCTGTGCCCAGAAACCAATAATCATTGACACAAATGACATCATTTAAATGGACTGTTTACCGTATCATGTAGATGTCCAGCTTTCTATCACAACAGAAAGTGTGCAATTCAAAGTGTACAAGCTCGCAGTAGTTTCACTGCACAGTGAGCGAGCATTCTCGAACTGGAATTTACCTTCATGGTTTATCCTTCTGCTTGCGTAGGGATGCCAGCAACACTGGTTACTGGGTTTTTGCAATATGACCATAATAATTGTTTACAGGATGCACAGAGTATTGTGGCAAAAGAACTTTCTTCTACTGATGTATGGGCAGGTTGTGAGACAAACTCGAAGACGGTGCTGACGGTGTCAACGTTCAAAGCGCAAAAAAAAAGAACTACTCTCTGTTGCAAAGGAACAATACCAGACTGAGTGACATACAACTGCAAGTAATAAATACGTTTTTAAGCAAGGTAAACGAGCCTGTGTGGGTGTTTCTTGGTTTAAACATGGAGTCTAACACATATCACTAAGGGTGACGTCACCAGTCATTTTTCCACCACTTTGATCACAAAGTAAAAAATTTATCCTTTTATTACAGGATACAAGCATGCTCGTTTCCATCAATGCAATGAAGGATCTTCTCATTTCTGCCACAACCATATAAAGTTTTCAAATAATAGACAGTTCTTTTCCAAGATTTAGGTATCGATTACATTGGTGGGATTCATTACTCTTGACACTTCTGCATACCATATCCCACAGCAGCTGGGAGAGATTGCGATGGCAGTTCTGTGAGACATATTCCATTACTCTGGAATGGCAGGTACAGAAGCACAGAGAAAGCATGGCTATGTTTATCAACAATGCATTGCACCTGTTCTGGACCGCTGACCCCAGCTTAGCCACTCCATCATCTCCTAATGCAGCAAATGATTAACAGCTCTCTGCTGGACTTGGTGCACTGCCCAGCTACTGCCACTGAAGAAATAACAAAATGGAATCAATACTTCAGCTATACTCTCTACAGTGTGACCACAAAAGTATTGCTGCTGCTGTTTGTCTTTCAAGTGCGGACACAATTTACCACCATTGCTGAGAACCTGTCCGTAGCTTTCTTTCGAACACCAACGCTCGCAATGTGGCCGTGAACCAAAGCGAACCTAGCGTAGGCACACAGAGGACTTGGAGGCCACTGTGTGCCTGCACTAGACCAGCCTGCATAAATTAGCAAGATGGACAAACAAAATTTTAAAATTTGCAGGCATGAAATGGAATGAGCTTGAGCAGGTCAGGTCAGAGTCGAGATCATTAGGAGAGGCCTTTGCCCTGCAGAGGACATAAGCTGGGCTGAAGATGACTATGTTGAGAAACCGACGATGCTAAGAAAGTGGCAGCATCAGCAGAACAGTCTAGTGAACTAAAAGTGACAAGGAAAGGAACTTCACGGCAACTTAGACTGCATCACACCATTTACCTCATTATATCACATTGCACTACATTTCATCATCACTGTTCATAGGCCTGTGAAACCTGAACTGCGTGGTACTTACAAATTTCCAATGAGATAGTCAGGGGGGCCATCTGTTGCAGGCCACATTGGATGGACACTTCCCTCCGCGCTACCCAACCCGATGCCTGGCTTGCAGTGCACAAGTTGAGCTCTTGACCACAGGGACAGCTCCTCAGCAGCACACCTGGAACAGCCATGGCAGACCATTCTTATAAAACAAAGTCGGAAGATCCCACATACTGTAGGAGTCGATCTCAGGCATAGCAGTCACCGAGGAAATCGCCTGTGCCAAGAACTAGACCGAGAAACAAGAACTGTTTCTCGGTCCAGTTGGTCCTCAGTGAGAAATTGCTTGGGCACAAAAACAATGTGCAGACACAAAGGAAGGAACAGTTAGTAAAAGTGTAGGTAGTGAAATTCCCTACCTCCACTGCACTGATGATGTTAGTGAAAGGTACTAACTCAAGCTCACCATACCAGTAAAAAAGTTAAAAGTTAGTTGAAAGTACTAACTACATGGTAACTTATTGTCTTCATAGCAATATTCACTGCCCAGTTTCGGCAATTTGGTTTGCACATATTCTTTGAAACTGCCATGTCATGCTGCTTCTATTACAAAGAGAAAAAGAAGATGTCATACGCCCGGGCCTAGTTACACTAATTAGCATTCGCTAGTTAGTTGACACAGTTACTATGCTGAATGCACTACACTATGATACGGTCGAATAAGATATGCTTAAGTAAGAGGCCTCAACAAACAGTATACGAGAACAGGCACACATGCACAGAATACCAAGGCTTCTATGTGGCAACTAAGTCGACATTTAGGTCTAAGAGTAACCTCAAAGGTATATATGGCCCAAGCTCAGATTAGCACATGTTGCACCGGTGAGCAGTCATGAATTTAGACACGCAGACAGTGAATCCAGATTCTCATAGCTTACTCTTTATGATATGCTTGTTGTGACATTGTAGAAAACTGTTATTCAAACGTAATGAACAATTTATAGTTGTAACTACCAGCTACGGTGGTTGTTATTTAACTGTAGCCATTACGAAGCATCAAGCAACATAGGTGCGGCTTACTACTTACCTAGTTAAAAACACCTACTTACCTAGTTAAAAACACCAAGATAAACGTCTCTGGGTATTAAACGCAGCAAATACTAGCTTCCGAAATCTTCTGGTTAGTAAAATGTTACTAAGAAGGTAGTAAAGTGCCAGATAAGTTAGTAAATGCATGAATTTACCTACCTATTAACTAATTTTATTTTTAAGAATGTAGTGCAGCATGTTCTCTTTTTTTTATTTTTGTGGGTGAATTCCTGTCCTGGTGAACTTCGAATGCCGTCACTTGATCAGTGCTACTTGGATTGTTTCAGCCTATCATAAACGGCGCTGTCAGAGTCAAATGTGAAGTTCACTGCACCTAACCAGTTTGGGAACCAGTTCAGTGTTCCGAACCAGTTTGCAAACCGGTTCAATGCCTTATTTCTCTGAACCAGAGCAAAATGGTGCATGCTGAACCCAAATCTTAACTCGAACCCAGATTTCTTTCAGTTCGAAACCCTGCTTATAAATAAAACAATTATGAGGCCCTAAAACATTTTGCACATAGCTGGAAAACAGTGTCAATCAGTTGTTGAGGCCAAGCATTATTGCACCGTGCGCCATGGAGTTGCAATTTGGTTTCAAATACAGATGAAAGTCGCCTGCCTTTCCTTTGACAAATGAGATCACTGGCAGCACCAAATAGAATGCATTACTTTTCTCTGTCCTCTTAGACAGGCATATCATTGTCTTTGTTGAACTCAAAATGAACAAGAACACTGCAGAAGATCTTTAGATGATCATCAGATCAACCGTTTCTACTATTTTTGCCTCAGGTGGCATAGTCGGTGCCTTCGGAGAAGCCATTTGTTGAAAGAAAACAAGACGCTTTGCAGCTGTGTTTGAAATGAAACTGCAAATTCTGTGCTGCATGCCATGCACGGTCAGACATAAGCTAATGCATTTATATTTTTTGTAAGTGCTGTGTGACTAGCCGAATCATAAGACAGGTCAGAGATTTGGCTCATATGTTCACAGGAGTCTCCACGACTTATTGCCGACATTTTCTGGCTGAGTCTAAAGTGTTAAAAGGGCCCCTCTGATGTTACAAAAAAATGGTGTTCGACCTAGTTCCCATGATAACAGTTCGAACAGTTTATAATGAGCAGTCACTTGTGGCTGTATTCACTGCTCTGCAAACTTTTGCTTGTCATCTGTAATGAAACAGTGGGAATGCTTAATAAAGTGTTTGTAATGCCATGTTATCAGTTGAAACACTTGTATCTGGCTTGCCTGCACAGAAAGGAAATACATGAACATGCCAGGAAAGAAAAATGTAATGGTAGTTCACACAATGTTCTATTCAGAAAAACATACAGCCAATTCCACTTTGTGAAAACTATTTGGATAGCAAGGCTGTCCTTTCACTATTTGCTTAGGTAATCGCTCATTTCAGATGAGCCAATTGGCATGAGTCCTCCCTGGAGGGACGAACCTAAGCTAATGCATTTATATTTTTTGTAAGTGCTATATGACTAGCCGAATCATAAGACAGGCTTGAGATTTAAGTGAATTAGTGAGCCACTCAAGTGAATCAGTTCCTCTCAGTGCTAAGGCACACTTGCTGGACTAGTTAGGATCCATGACACCCAGTAGCGCAAAAGGACAGACTAAGAAAGAGACCCAGATGCAGCGCTAACGTTCAGCTGCATGTTTTTTACCAGTGACCACCACACGCAGTCAATAATTAACAAACCAAAAAACAAACAGACAAACAACATGCTATGATACAAAACAGAACCTGTAAAAGTCATCACTGGTCAGAGCAGGTACCAGGCCATACAAAAGCAGCGAGCCTGAAAACTTTTGTTTGTCAGACAGAACCAAAGACTGAATACTCACACCTTTATCTTTCGTATAATTCATTTTGTCAATTTCATATGCACCAATGATTTTGTGTGTCACTTTGTCTTTATTCAAAATGTGTGCATCCCTGAAGAGCGGAGTCCAACTGCAGCTCAGGCAATAGATGGCTAGATGGCCTGACACAGCTTTTTTGACATTGTAATGATGTTCCTTAGTCTCTCATTCAGGCACCAGCCAGTTTGACCGATGTACACGTGGTCACATGACAGAGGTACAGAATAAAAATGTTCATTCCATTCAACCAATTTGTCACAGTGCTTCTTGGCACAAGTGATCTTTTCGCTCTTTTGTCAGCATTTACCTTTCTGCACTTGCAAGCATTGCTGATGCAAATAAAACATAAATGCATGAGTGTTCAGTCTGTGGCTTTGTCTGCCAAGGAAAAAATGTTTTTGGGTCCGCTGCAAGTTCTGTTCTGTATTATGATGTGTTGTTTCTTTGTTCTGTTATTAATACACTACCAGTGTGTAAATAGCGCTTGTGATTGCTAATAAAACTCCCAGGCCTGTGCAGGAGATGTAGAACAGTGGCAGCATAATCTAGATTTTGGTGCACGCTCTGTCTATCTTTTCTTTCACCCACGAAGCAAAAACCGTATGTAGGCAAGTTTGTGCACGACTGTGACGCAACCACACCCCTAAAATTAAACCCCATGCAAACGATGGCTCAAGTGAACCGTCAAGCAACGGCTTCTGGATAGCACCAACTCTGTATTAAAACTGGGTTGATGCACGCAGTAATAAAGTCAACTGTTCAGCTGTGCAAAGTAACATTAGGTATGTTTCAATATATTCTACTAGTTTTGTTTTTTTCTTGGAGTAGTTGACAGTTTTTTGTAGACATGCTTGCGTGAGAACCGGCATGACATTGCTCACGTACAACTTGCACCAGCTGCTTGCTATTGGCTGTCGCTTATTTGACTTCTTGGTGACGAGCTCGAAATGGATAAAACATTGCATGAGCGGCAGTTTCCCAGATTTTGAAAAACTCGGCAATCAACCGAGCAACTAGTCATGCGACGGCCCATTTCATCACATACCGCATCACTCATCATGGCCGTGTACATGCGGTTTCTACAGCCCTCCCCCAATGTTCCTCTTCCATTGTCCGCTTCATCTTCCTTTCCATTGTCATACACTTCCGCTCCTTCTTTGTTGTCATCATCTTATAATGTGACAACTCTTCTTTGCCATCTTCTTTCTCTCCATGCACCGTTGACATCGGCCTTTTCCTCATCCTCATTCATGAATGCACAGGAGGTAGCAGGCATTTAATGACCTGAAAGCCCCCTATTAGAGATCAGAATCATGGCTAAGAACATGATATGCTCACCCACGTCGTGAGAGCCAGGAGTGGATACCACTAACTCTCCCGCCATATCAGAGTCGTGGCTAAGAACGAATGATGAACCAAGTGGTGGGAGTGTGAGTGTTGTAGTGTCACCACACACAAGCTGATAGCAGTTACAGACACGGGTGGAGGCGGCGACGGACACCACCGCCACCAATTTCGGTCACTGTAACGGGGCCATCACAGCTTATACGCTGTAAAAAAAAATTAAAATAAATAAACAGATAAGTTGAAAGTTGGCGCCGTGTCAGTGTCTTAGTCCCTGTCCTGTCGCGCTTCTCGGCGTCATGGATCCCTCCAGTGAGCAAATCCGATCGGTTTCGCTCACCTCTACGCAGCTGTGCCCAAAATCCCGATCCACGAATCCCCTCTCGAACCGCCCACAGGCGCCGCCGGCCTCCCTCCGGCGGCGCCTTTGAGCGGCCCCGTTCTCTCGAAGCCCAGAAACTTCGTTCCTACGTTGTTGTCGCTTGGTCGCAGCAGCAGCAGCCGCGCTTTGGCGCTGAGCTTCGGCCTCTCTCGCTCGCAGCTCTCGACGGGCTTTCCTTCGTTGGCGCTGAGCCTCGACCTTTCTCGCCCGCAGCTGTGGATCGGCTTCCATCCTTTGACGCTGGGCTTCGACCTCTCTCGCGTACGCCTCCGGGTTGGCCTCCCGACGGAGGCGCTTAGCTTCGGCCTCTCTCGCGCGCACTTCGGGGTCCGCTCTGCGACGGCGGGCCCGTTCCCGCGCGACTTCTCGCCGGCGCTCGCGCCGGGTGGCTTCATCCTCGGGAGTGCAGTTGTGGGTAGAGCGAGTGAGCTGCTGAAGAATTCCATAATTGGCGACAACCACGGAGGAAGGAAAACAACTTTCCTCCATGGCGACAACGAATCTTGCCAGTAGTAGTGTGGTGGAGCCAAACACCTACATAACCGGTGGAGCGACCTGGCCAGCTGGCGGTGTACGGACTACGGAGCCGCTTGCGCCGCCTTTCGTTCCAGATTTCGCCGCTATAATGGCGCTCTACATGACTGCCCTAAAAAATATATATACATATATATATATATCCACGCATATCCACGGAGTGAA
This sequence comes from Hyalomma asiaticum, assembly GCA_013339685.2. Taxonomy (NCBI): domain Eukaryota; kingdom Metazoa; phylum Arthropoda; class Arachnida; order Ixodida; family Ixodidae; genus Hyalomma; species Hyalomma asiaticum. The sequence continues at coordinate 57,859,430 of CM023489.1, read as the reverse complement.
TGATGATGAGTGGGCGAATCTCCGTGGGTTCATCGGTAAAAACCGTGAATCTTCCGTGAATCTTGCCCAGTACATCATCAAAGACGCGACAAACATTGTGTGTATATATATATATATATAAGTAATTTTTTGTTCGTGAGCCGTGATTTTCCGTTTTCGTACCGGAGCCGTGTTTTCTTCGTTGGTCCCACTCATGCTCCACATTTCCCACTCATGCATGTCACACACGCGATGTCATTTATGCTCCTGGTCTTTATGAGATTACTGCACTCCCACGTCGTAGATCGTGCCGAGTTGCAGATTAATTTAGTTAACGCGCACGCTACGAATCCTTATGGTTCAACTACGCACAAGTGAAATCTCCCACCGGCAGTTCATTGCAAGTCAAGATCCAATGCCTATATAGTATATATATATATATATATATGGGTGGCCGGTGAACAGTTCTCCAGCGCGAGCAGTCGGTATTTTTCAATAAATAAACTCGCTAGAAGACGCTGCCTGCGTCAACATTGTCTCTCGCGCGTTCTCCTTCTTTGCGAGCTGGTAGAGCGTTCATGAAGAAAGAGCGTTTCCATAGTAAACGCGCGCCTTTCGCTCTTTCTCTCTCTCAAAAGACAGCAGATGGAAGAGTGACAGAGCTCGCGCGCCGGGAAGCACGCGCCGACGGGGAGTGCGAGCCTCCCGGCGCGCCGCACCGCAGCTCCATCTCGTGATCATTCTGAGACCTAGAGGTGGCTACGACAACGACGCCAGACTAGCCTATGCCCTAAGGCGCTTCGCCCCTAAAAAAAAAAAAAAGGCGGTCATGTAGGCCCCCTACGCACCTGAGCACGGATGCGCGCGGGTGTAGAGCAACGAGCATTGTGCGAGTATTTTGCTTGTCCTCAGTGCTTGGAACAATTGGGCATATATGCGAACATATCTAATGGCTAGGATGCTCATATGGTACTTCAGCCAACGTTTCAGAGTCTGTTTATCAATTAATGATCAACGGCACCGGTGCGCCACCGGGACAACTGGTAATAGCTTTTATTTTTTTCTGTTTTAATTGTCGGTCACGCAAGTGAAAAATGGCATAGAATGCGAGTTAATGAATTTGGGGAATATTATTGCGCAAAAGCAAATGCTCGAGTTCAGCTTGTCAGTCATACTAAATCTACGTATTTGTTTACAAAGTGTACAGCAATATTTTTCCGCATGCCAATGTTAAACATTGCTCACCCTTTCTAGAGGCAAACCTGATCTATTGCTCATGGGCGTGCGTTGCTGGGAACTATACTGCACTGTCATTACTGATTTAACTCAATCGAAGCAGTTTTGAAATTGTTTTCTTCTCTGCGCAGAGTGCCTGCCTGCGCAGGCAGGCACTCTGCGCAGAGAAGAAAACAATTTCAAAACTGCGCAGGCACTCTGCCTTTAGTGGCTCATACGCCATGAGCATGAGCCACTAAAGGCTTTAAGGCTTTCGCCTTGATATGTGCAACGCGCATCTCTAGTCAACTCCCGTGGGGCGATCGGAGTCTTCTTGTTCGCTCGCGAACACCGACTGCAACATCATAAAGGGGCGATCCGTAACAGCTGTGAGAACGGAAGGGGGAGCACATCCAATGGGGAAGCGGCGCACTTCCCGGAAGACGACACACTCCATTTGTCGTCTGCTAGGGGACCGTATACTCAAAAAGAAAGTGTTTGTTGCACACAAATGAAAGAACGCCTTATATTAGAAAACGTATTCTCTTCTTCGCAGGCTTAAACATGTCCTCAAGCGATCACACGCTTGACTTGTAGCCATTTATCGCAAATAGATTTTGTGCGCATTTGCTAGGTGGTGTCATGGACGCACAAAAAATGGAAATGAAAACCAACTGTTCAAGCACTGGTGCACTTCTTGATATATAATATGTTGTCGCACAGAAACATGCGTTGGGCCAGTGGCGCACCGACGGGGGGGGTTTCGGGGGTTGTAACCCCCCCCTGAGGCCGACCTAACCCCCTCCCACTCCGTAACTGCTCCTATGTCCTAGAAGAATGTGGCGCTAATGTCTCTGCAAAACGCCGAAAAATTAATAAAATAATCATCATCATTGATGTTAATATTATTTGGCATTCTATTTGCTTTTTTTTACACACGCAACAACTGTGTAATCGCATGCCCGGCCCTTCGCGAAAAATTGAACCCCCCCCTGGCAGAGATCCTGGGTGCGCTACTGGTTTGGGCCCTCGTGTGTCGGAGCATCAGGGGAGCTCCTCTTGTTGTTCATGGAGGAGCATACTGCTATCGCGACAGCCTTGGCTCTGCTAGGACCAACGCTTCGAAAAGAAGAGAGAGACGAGCTGTGGCAACAAGTGGAAGTGCTCCTCAATGTAGAGGGCGTTCCCAAGAGCATAATGCAGTGGCAGGCCTCCTAGCGCAAAGGGCGCTATGTCGCAGACCGGGTGCTGCAAGAGCTGCGAGAACAGCAGAGGTGAGTGTGCATAGTTTTATCTTGGGTGGCAATCTTTCACGCTCCCTCCAGCTGACCGGGTGCGTGCACATAGTCGGTGGGATGGGCAAGGTGTTTCGGGAGGAGGAAGCGGGAAGCACAGGCGACGGCAGACCTAGAGAGATGCTGAGTCTGAGTCGCTGTGTGAATGCACGTGGCATCTCCTTCTAGCCCAGCCGTGAACTGTTGCGTGGAATGTTATTGTTGCTCGTGTACTGCAAAGAAACACTTGTAAATGCCGAGAAGTCCACAATCAAAGTTTACGACGACACCTAGTTGCGAAATGAGCAGTTCCTCTATGTGGTGTGTATGGGATCACAGTGTGTAGCTTTCGTGAGTCACGACATTTTTCTGTAAACATGAAGATTATCCACATGCCTGCCATATGAACATTGTAATATTTTGTGCTGTTACTATGTGCACTTGGTTTTTCTTTCGAAAACGTATGCATTACCCTGCCCTCGCAGTGGTTGACATGTGAACACCTCCCACTGGGAACATCACTGAACACAGCAACAATCTGATGTAGGTGAAAAAAAAAAATGAAACAAGTTCCATGCATCTGGAATCTGAGTAAACAGCAGCACTCGCAAACAAACGCCACCACTTTGCAAAGCTAGACCATGTCCTTTATTCATGTTGCTTTGCCTTGCTTTGCCTTCTCTCTTTCTACATTTTCTTGCTTCTCTGTTTTCCTTGATCCATTCTTTATCGCTTTGTATATTGCTCTATCCCCTTCTCTTCCTCAGCCCACCCTTTGCTACACTATACTGTACATGGACGTGCTGTCGTGCACCCTCTCCCATCTTAACTTCCCTTTCCCATCACCATGCATGGCTGAGCAATATTAGGAGCCGCTTGGCCCATACTCGCTCAACCTGTTTTGAGCGGATACAACAGATTTAGCTACAGAGTCGACAATGCCGCTGTTATAAATGCCGGTGTATGTAAGTGCACTTGAGAACACAATAAAGATGCCTCAGGTGAAGATTGGAGCCAGTGGGTGGTTCACCAAGCACGTGGCATCCCATTTCCCGAGCTTATGTGAGCTGTAGCATGAAGCTGTTGAAACACTCCCCCGAAAACAAAATGTATCAGTGTGATCTGCCTCCCTTAACTGTACACAAGCCACACTAAACCCCATAAATTATTATACGTAGCTATGATTACTTGCATTCCTGCATGTCCAGGTGTAGCAATCATAGCACGCTCTAATTCGTGCTCACAGCTCGTCCCCCCAAGGGAGCGGCTGCAGGCGGAAGCAGCCACTGGGGACTTCCACCGCGCCTTAGCGTTGGCCGTCCATGCCAGAGTCTCAGTCAGCAGCACAGCGAGCACCAGCGGGTTGCAGGTAAGTTTTGAGATTTCGGAGGTGTGTTCATTATTGCACTCAGAACGTCAATAGAGCAATTATGTACTGTGTTAGGCATCTGCACATGTTCCTGCTGGTGTGGCCGAGGAGGACTTGGCCCAGGAGAGCACGAGTGCTCCAGCTCGTAAGTAGGATCAATGTTGTAATGTGAGCAGTTTCAACGAATAACCAAGTCGCATGTTATGCTTCTCACAATGTAGCAAGGTCCAAACACGTTACGCAAGCCTCTGCTTTGAAATGAAAACATTGCTTCTACGTTTTTAGCACCACAGCACCAAAGAGGGCGACGGCGAGCCCCAGCCACCAGTGCCCGGAAGATGTTGCCACAGCTGATGACGCTTCAGCAGCAGACCAACACGGTTCGGTTCATGTGCACTGAGTTTATTCACAGCATATGGCCATACATACACAGGTGATGCATGAGTATGCCAGTACGTGCTTCTCAGAACATGTCGTTTGCAAGGATAAAGGCACAATCAGATCAAACAATACAAATGCCACATGGCTGAAGGTGACATACATGTTTGCATAACTGTTAGATTTATTAAGCTTCTTGCGAGAGAGTTGAAAAGTAAACAACAAGCAAGTGCACCAAGAAAGAGGTTTGACAGGTTTAAAAAGTAGAATGTGAAAATAGACAAACATCTTATGAAACTGTTGTGTTGAAGGACTGACTTATTACTTCCTGTGCAGAAGCACCAGTGATGGGGAATGGTCACAAGCATTTTACGGCAGATTATATAGCAGAAAAAAAAAAAAAGACAATTTGTAGCAGCTTATAAGGACAATAAAACAGGTCAAAGTCACTAACTGCTTTGGGTGCAGATGTAAAACAAGTAGGATTTACAACATATTTACAATATATTTACAACAATTGATAAACAGTGGTTTCACATAGGAGCTGTGCTAAAATGAAAATGGGGCGCACCACCCCAGGGTGAAATGGGGTGAAAACAGAGTGTTTGTTTACAAACAGCAAATAGTGAGACATCAAGGCAACACTACTAAACGTATGTGATACAAGTGAACTGCTAAGGTGACAAGTCTTCAAAAGGCAGTTTTCAGTGAGCAGGGCAGATTTGTATCCACACAGAAGGCAATATAGAACTAAAACACAAAGGCTCTTTTGTCGAACAAGGTAACGTCAGCATAGAAAAAGACTGAACTTTTTGTAATATGTATTATGGTTCATAGAACAACATGCATGGCTAACTCTAATTTAAGGCAACATGTTTGTGGATGATATCAATAAATGGAAGGTACATTGCTTCCACAAATGACACTAAGGCATTAAATTGAAAGTATTGTGGGTCCCAGTTGTCAAGCCGTTCAAGTACTGTACATGTGGCCCTTTGTAAATCTGCATCACAGCAGTAAAACAAGTAGGATTTACAACACATTTACAATATATTTACAACAATTGATAAACGGTGGTTTGACATAGGAGCTGTGCTAAAAGTACAGCCGGCAATGCTGGCACACATTGTGGTGATCGTACAAAACGCAAGGCTTTCCCAGTGACAATGACAGCATTGCTTAAGATTGGCCTGGCCGGTAATATATGTTGCCAAGAGCTAAGGTGGTGTTGCCTGCTTTGAGATACTGTAAAGTTGAAAGAAGCCATCCTCAACATTTTCAGGTCAATGAGGAGTGAGATTATTTTCTTCACAAAATGGAAACGTTGAGTGCACTGCTTTTGCAGAAAGCTTTGAATTTGACAGGAAAATAACTTTTACATGACCTTTGCACATAGTTGTAGCGCCCAACACCCACTCTTAGAATTTATATGGGTTCCTGTTGTAAGGCTAGTTCGTGACACTTCTCTTTAAGTGATTCTTAGTGGTGAATGCAGCAGAGGGATTTCACGATTCTTTCGCAGTCTCACAAAAAAAAAGAATGGAGCTTCCTCTCAAAGGGCTAGCTTGTAGCAGTTTATCTCATTTGTAGCATGGATGTAGTGGCAATTACGAAATTTACCAGGCTTGAGCAATTGCAGCAGCATTCCCACCACTGCAGTGGTTGGAAGTGTCAGATTGCTTTCATGAGATGAAGGAAAATGTAATCCGGCATTGCCGTGGCTTGTCCAAAGAAAAATGCATTGCACTGACCTTGCCAACACTCATGGATGCCGTTGCGCCACTGAAATTTTAACAAAAGCGAAAATGTTGTGTACACTGACACTCTTCACCAGGGGTTCTCAAAGTGGGTTTCATGGAACCTAAAGGTTCTGCAGGCCCCTATTCGGCGTTCCGCGAGCCATTGATAAATTTTCCCTGGTTTCGCACTCACCAGCTCAACTCGCTTAGATGGCGGTCCCGAGGTGTGATCGATCTAGGGAACCTCCATTATTCACGGCTCACTCAGCAGTGAAGATGTTGAAGTGGAAAATGAGTTTCTAGAACTGCGGTCTAACACTGCCCTTAAGAGAAATTTGGCTGCCAAAGTGTTGTTGCATTCTGGATGCAGGCTGCTCCTTTATTCCCACATCTGTTTAATAAGGCAGTGGACGTGCTGCTGCCATTTGCAACAACATATGCATGTGAGCAGGCATCCTCGGCACTAGCCTATCTGAAAAATAAGCACAGGAATCGACTGATTCCAGCAGCTACCATGCGGTTGGCACTGAGTGTGAGTGAGCCTTGGATCGATTTGTTGGTGCAAGGAAAGTGAGTTAAGTTGCATGTTGGTGAATAAACTTTTTATGTACCCTTGCTTTTGAATTTATTGAAAATAAAAATGAAAAATGCTTGCTGCGAGAGGGGTGTTCCTTGGCACTTAAAGGGGTCCTGAACCACCCTCCGGGCTTGGTGAAAAAACATATTCTACGGCTTGCCTACGCTGTAACGAACATCTCAACCAAATGCTGTAGTCATCCGCGAAGCGTAGCGTTCACAAGCGGAGCACAAAGCTTCCACTTCATCAGGAGCCCTCAACTCAAAAAGCGGCTTCTCCTCACGCTCCTTGAATATGCTCTATTTCGTCATAGAGCATTTACAAGGAGCGTCGCTGCTATTGGCCGATGGCAGACACGCCCGCCTCGGCTGTGTGCGGGCCCTTCGCAGCGTGCCTTTTTAAAAACCGTTAGCGCGTGCATGCCATGCGTGCCGTGCGCTAGCTTTTCCTTGCGTTGTGAGCACCTATACAGGCAAAGTAGTTGCTGGAAATATGTAAAAATATATTTATTAATGTGCAAGCCTCATAGATGCCATTGGAAGGCATCCGTAAACTACCTCGGCGTGGACGCGAACGGTGCGGTGCATAAGTCACCATAAATATAGTTTTCCAAGAAGCCATCAAGTGCATGCCTGCAGCCTGTAATAAATCACAAATTAATCCAAAATTTTAATTCATCAGTGATTGTAGATGGGTTTATTCCCTATGGTACTCCAATGCGCCACCTCCTAGTACTCGTACTCATAACATGGCTGGAGTCGAACCCAAAATATTTCTTCTATAAGGTAGATTAAAGGACTAGGTCTGATTAGGGTGTACTTGGGTGGATTAGAGCTCATTAAGGCACATTAGGGTGGATTAAGACAAAAGCGCATTAAGGTGGAGTATGGCATATTATAGAGCGGATTACGCTAGACTTAGATTAGGGTGAGTTAAAGATTACAGCAGATTAAGGTTGACTAAGGTAAATTAGTTTCGAATGAAATCACTACGTCTGTAATGCTTGGCTTAATTTGGCATAACTTAATAATCTGACCTTATTGAGACTTGACTTAGTCTTAACTTAATTAGTCAGGACTTAATTAGGGGTACACTAATTAGACTCGGTCTAATTAACCTATAACTAATGATACATTGTTTAATACACTGGTCTTCATTAGTCATGATATAATTATGCTTGGGGTAATTAGTCATATCTTAATTATACGTGGCCTAATTAGTACATGCCTAGTTACGCTGTTCTTTGACATATTATCTTAATTAGGTATCGCTTGATGAATACTACTTGAAATAAGCCTGATTTAATCAGTGTTAGCCTAATTAGTCCTGAAATGCTTAGTCTCAACTTAATGAGGCTTGACCTTGAAGTCTTAGCATAATTTACCTTCGATTAATAAGTGCTAGCTTAGGTTTGACTTAACTAGTAATAACCTAGCTATGCGTGATTTAATTAGTACTATTTAATTAAACACGGTCTAATTAGAAGCTTGCTTACACTAGATTTGTTCATATCAGCTAAATTAGGCTGCGCTTTAGATTTACCTTACCTGGACATGGTTTATTAGTATCATGGCTTAATTAATTATAAATCATTAGTATCCGCTTAATTAGGTGTGACTTACTTGTCATAGCTCAATTCAGGTTGAATTAGTTCGGTTTGGCTTGGTTTGGCTTAGTTGGATTAGTCCTGTCTGAACTAGGCTTCAATTAATTGTTCCTAATTAGGCTCCTTTGAATTAGACTTAGCCTTACCTAAATAATCCTAGGAATCTTAATTAGGCTCCATTGAATGAGACTTAGCCTTACCTAACTAGTCCTAGGGAGCTTTGTCTTTACTACAGCGTGGTAGTGTTATGCTAGCATCACATAGCTTAGCGGAGTTTTCGGCAGATTTCCCAGTTTCACCATTAGCTTAAACAGCTTCACTGTTAAAATTGAACTAGTGTATTCACACATTAAATTAATCCATCCATCTTACCGCATGTCAATGCACCTTATTCCACATTAACCTGTCGGCAAGGGTCCGAGTTGTGAAGGTCTTCCTTTCGAGTCATAGTAGTCACGTTCGAGCCCGACAGCATGATTGTCCCGTCTACAATCACTAATCAACAATTAACTAACTTGGGGTTATGCAGGACAAGGTGGAGCAGCGTTGGCAGTTACGCTGTTTGTACTGACGCCGCGTTGTGCGCAATATTGACGACAAAGTAAACGCTCACACCTGCGAGCCTAAACGTATGTGACGAACGAAAACAAAGCTTCGGAGGATCGAAAAAAAAAAAAAAAGAATGCGGTGATCGCGAGGGCACGCGACCGAGCCCAGGCGCGAAGTGAGCAGGCGGCCACAAGCGCGCTGCGAACAGTCCCCGGTAGTCGCGCGCTTTTCGTCAGCCACTCTGATACGTCGCTGAAGTCTGGTGACGTAAAGCGGTGGGCGGGGCACCCCCTTCGACACCGCCCTAAGGAGCTCTGTACCCTCTATTCGGCAGAGTTGAAACAGGACTGGAAAGGGAAGTTTTCCGGTCGCAATATCTTCGCTCCTAACAAACCGTTTTGAAAAATTCTTTCGGTTGTGAATTTCTGAGAGGCATTCAATAAACACCCAGCCGTTTTCAAAACTAAGCCCGAGCGGTGGTTCAGGACCCCTTTAATGTAGCTTAGCAGGGTTCCCTGGCGCCAACATGCTCGAGAACCCCTGCTCTTCACAAACACAAATTTCTAGCGAATTGTGGGTGGCAAAGAGCTCACAGATGACATTGTCTTGCTTTCCACCTGCTAGCCGAGCTGCAGGATGGAACCAACCGGCAAAACAAGCTGCTGGAGGACCTGGCTGCCGAGACCAGGCAACAACGGGAAGCTGCTCAATGCCAGCGAAGGCTTTTCCAGGCCATACTCTGGCAGCTGGAAGGTGTTGAGCCCCTCGAATATTACCCACCGCTGGCTTCTGTAAATAGTGTACATATTGTTTTCTTGTTTTTTTACTTATGTGCATCACGCTGTCTTTTTTCTTTTTTTCATTGTGTAAATAATTTCTGTCCCTCCGAGTAGCAGCCATCACAGGATTCTGTAAATAGCGTACACAGTATTAATCTTTTACATGAAAAGGGCATCATGCTAAGTTAACGTTTTTTTCTCATGTAAACAGTATTAATTTTATTTGAACATGAAAAGCAATCAATTGTAAGCTCTTTTTCTTTCACATGTGAGAACTGTTAATTTTGTTTTTATATGAAAAGCAATTCATAGTTGGTTATTGTTCTCTTACATACACATAGCATATGCACATTTTTTTATTCTTCACTGCTGCTCACTTCACTGGGCTTGGTGTATGAGCAACCTCCTTTATTTCATTTTTCGTTCTGAGATAACATGTTGTGCATGCGAGGTGCAATTTGTAGGAGTTGCTTTATATGTATGCAGCACAGCGTAGTTTGATTAATCACTTATCTTTCCCAGGCATATCGTCTTTATCATGTCACAATGCACTTGACACTTTCGCTGCATATGTGTACAGCACAATGTAGATCACATGTACCACATCACTTGTTGTGTATTGCATATTTCTTTCCTCCACAATGGAGCTGAAGATGTATCTGTACCATTTAATGGCTGGAACAGAAAGAATGGGCCAGACGACAAGTAGTTATGCAAAATTACAGCTGACATTTGGACCCGTGAAGTCTGTTAACTATGGAGACCGGTAGGAAGATATTAAAGCAATCAAATAGTTACTAAGGCAGGTGACATTTATCCAAGGACAGCTGCGTTTTGGATATCTTCGTTTCACCATCCTGAGCTATAGGATGCAATGAAATGGAGAAGCTTGAAGGGATGAAATTGATGCAGCTCGCATGAGGTAGGCAACACTGGAGTGCTTTATAAAGGACCTCTGTCATTTAGTGGACTTAACATGCACTTACAATTATGATGCGGTAAGGCAGGTAGCAGAGGCATTACTGTGTAAGTGCAATGGCATTTATTTATTTATATATTTATTTAAATACTCCCAATGCCATTACAGCATTACAGAGAGGAGTGGGTTTACAAATTCATGAGGGCAGTCTTGAATGATGCATGATCAGGGTTACTAGCGATGGAGGCGGGGAAGCGATTCCATTCGGACAAAGTCTTCGGCAGGTAAGAATGGAAGTACAAGTTGGTCTGGCAGAATGGCACTTGAACTTTGTGGCTGTGATCAATGTGAGATTAAAAGTAACGTGGCGGTGAGAACAAGGTGTGTTTAAGCTGAGGATTTGTAAAAAAGATTTTATGAAAAAGACATAAGCGGGCCTGCTTCCTTCTGGTGGAAAGGGTGGGGAGATCAAGAGAACTTTTTATTGAAGTAATACTAGCAGTGCAAGAACAATTAGCAACAATGAACCGAGCTGAGCGATTCTGGATAGTTTCTAAGGCAGCTTCAAGGGTAGCGGTGTGAGGGTCCCAGATTGAAGCAGCGCACTCAAGTTTAGATCCAACTAATGCTTTATAAAGAAGAAGTTTTAAAGAAGCTGGAGCCAAATAAAAGTTGCGACGTAAAAAGCCCAGGGTGCGGTTCGCATTGTTAATGATGTAGTTGATGTGCGTTTTCCATGATAAACTGCTGTGAGGACACCTAGGTATTTGTAAGTTGTGACGGAGGCAAATTGAAAATTTGTACTGGTATAAAGAGGGGACATGCATTCGGTTGATCTTCAGGAGAACCTCATAATTTTATATTTGTTGACTAATTTGTTGACTAATTTCATGGACCAAAGTGAACACCAGGAAGTAATGCTATCAAGATCAGATTGAAGTTGTGAACAGTCATGAGGACTAGTTATTACTCGGCAGAGGACGCAATCATCAGCAAATAGCCTGACTGCGATACACCTGATGTGACAGAGCAGTTGCACGAGTTATGACCGTTGGCAGTTACATGCTGGATTCTGTTAGATAAGAAGCACCTGATCCATTCTAAACGGTTCAGGTCGATATTAAGCATGCTTAGTTTAAGCAGGAGCAGACGGTGACAAACAGTGTCGAATGCTTTCTGGAAATCAAGGAAAATGCAGTCAATAATGGAGTCGGTATCAGATGCCGAAAATAGGTCGTTCGTAAACAGGAGTAGCTGGGTTTCACATGAGTAGTGCTTGCTAAAACCATGCTGACTGTTGTGGAAGAAGTTATTCTGCTCGAGAAATTTGATTATATTAGAGTTGATGACATGTTAGAGAAGTTTACATGGTGTACTAGTCAAAGTGATAGGTCTGTAGTTGGAAGGGTTTGTTGATTCACCTGCTTTAGGGACAGGAATCACCTTCCCCGCCTTCCAATCGTTGGGTAATGTAGCACGTTGTAATGACTGCGAAAGAAGCTGCGACAAACTAACGGAACAATAAATAGCAGTCTGTTTAAGAAATTAAGGAGTGGTTCCATCCATGCCAGGTGCCGACGTTTTCATTTTAAGTATGAGGTTCAAAAGCCCTAATTGGTCAATGACGATTGGTTCCATTACAGGAAAATTAGATACAGCCATAAATGGTAAGTTTCTGCAGTTGTCAGTTGAAAACGCATTTTTGAATACGTCCTGCAAAGATTCACAGCATCTGGCATTTGGAATCACCAAACCAAGATCGTTACAAAGTTCAATGTTTTTATTTTTTGGACCATTCACAATGCTCCAGAAGTTGCGAGGGTTCGACTGTAAAAGTGAAGGGAGTATATCGCCAAAGAAAGAATGTTTTGCAATTGCATATGATTGTTTGTATTCTAACGACGCGCTGTGATAAAGCGCCCACCTCTCTGTGGTATCAGATGATACAGCACTACGGTAAAGTCGTTTTTTTTTTTTTTTTTTTTTCATTTCATAAGAGAAGAAGTGATGATGTGAACCACGGAGAGTGGAATGCCGCTCGAACAGTACACACGGGGACATAACAATCAATGAGCGAGTTGATCTTATTTTTATACAATAGCCAGTTCTCTTCTACAGAGCGACCTGAAGCACATTCCATTTAATGTTCCGTAAAAACTTCTCACTCAGCACATAGATACAAAATCAGCTTTAACATAATGTTTTGTTTCAGTTGAATGCTGAGGACGCTGCGGCTGAAAAGCACAAGTAAAATGCACAACGCGATGGTCACTAAGGCCAGGTAAGTAGTGAATCGATGAAATGATAGAAGGATTAGTTACGAAAACCAAGTCAAGTGTATTTGAAGATGCTGTGATGTGTGTCGGTTCAAAGACTATTTGGCTTAAATTGAAATCACTGCACCATTGATAAAGAATCCGTCTTCAGCCGTATGGCACGCAGCTGTCCCACCCTCACTGTTCCAAATAATATCAGGAAAATTAGTCACCCAATAAAAAAATTGCAAATTAGGGTACTGCATAGATACTGCATACAAACAGCCATGCAAGTTCTCGCAAAAGTTTGAGAAGCAGAGAGGTGGACAGTAGTACAGAGTAGACAGAGTAGGAAGGACACAAAACAACATCTTGATAACAAAAGAGGAGGCATGCACATACGAGTTAAAGTGGTGAAGCAGTATGAATTACGTTATAGTGAAATTTACCGGACATCGCGATGAGAACACCACCACCTGTCCTTGTTGTTCGGTCAGACCTGTAAAACTCGTAGATGTTTTTACAGTGCAAAACTTCAGCATCGCAAACTTTACTGGACAACCATGTTTATGTTAGTATACTACAATGTCTACGGAGCAGTCATCGATTAACACTTTCGTGACCGCGTGAAATGTGGCCCTTTTTGGGTAGTACAGGAATCACTTTTCTTTATGGCATGCAAGGTGTCTGATGTTAATGTTTATGGTGTCATATTGCACAGGAAAGAGTTATCTTTAAAAAAAAATTAGTTTGAAACCACAAATTTATTAATAGTATGAAAACAAATACCAAACGAAAAAAATTGTAACATGAACAAAGAAATTTCATAAAAACATCAATACTGCTCTGAACTAGGTAAGCATTAAAAAAATCGAAATATACATTGTAAGCACAAGGAATACACATAACTATCCTGCAAATATAAGCGCTATAAATACAAAAGTTTCTTATGTACATAAGATAGCATTACATGTAGTGTGTATCATGCCAGTGTGCGAAGCAGTTTCACAATGCGGTAAAACACAGCTTTGCTGCACATGTTTCACAGCAAACATTTGTGTTCTGTTCAACTCTTTTTTGTTCATAGCACAGTTTACAATTCCTGTATTTGTCAATTTTTTTTTTTGGCTGACGCTTTTGACCCCGAGGAGCATTCTGTAGGAACAAGATGGACTGCGGGACCTGGAAGATGTTCACCATAGCCAAGAAACTGTTCGATTTTAGTTCCAGCCTGAATGCAAACTGGTCAAAGTGCGCACTTCTTGATAGTTCCGGGATTTCGGAATGCTGCCTGTGGTACTCCTCAAAAAGAATAAAACTGTTCACCACGGCAATATCAATGGAGTGGAAAAAGAGGGTTTTCCACCAATGCACTGACTTCATAAGGACATCATACAAGCTGACGAGTTGGTCCTGATTTATCTACTCCGAGCATGCCCTTGTTGTACTCGTGTATCAGCATCGGCTTTATCACGGAGATTTCTGTCCAGCTATTGCCTACTTTTTTTACTTCTTTTTGAAAGCACGAATTTGTTCGCTGTGTGGGCTGTGGACATCATGTTCCCCACCCGCCTCTTTCCACTGAAGGTATGAAACACCCTGCTCCCACAGCCAGCGAAAATTCCCTCTTTTAGCTTTCTTTTCCCAATTACTGTCTTTTAGTTCGGCCGGAAAACCCCGCCGACCTTTCCCTGTTGTCCCACATGCCTCCCTGTTGTCCACATGTCTTGCACTCAAATAGATGAATGAACAAATTTTTGGATGTATAGAAGTTGTCCAAAAAAAACTACGTAGCCCTGACCAAGATAGCCCTCACACAAACGCGTTAGAACATCAAATGCCAAACCACGTGTGCTAGCAGCTTCGCATGTACCACTATAAAAGCTGAACTGAACAGTGTACCCCGTTTCCGAATCCGCCAAAACTCACAATTTGTAACCCCATTTGACCACTTTATCCCGCATGTATTGCCGAATGCCTGAGCGTCCTTTCGATTTCACCATTCTCTTGTTGACGGAGAAGTTCCGATGTGGTTGGAAATATAGCGCGGATGAATCGTTGATATGCCGAAGCAATGAGGACACGCGGTGAAGCTTGCCGTGGGAAGCGACAGTCGTCATCTCTGGGTCCGAGACACTCAGGAAGGCAAGCAACACCTTGAACCCTTTTCTGGGAATCATATTTGAAGGGACGAGTCCTGAAAATAATTTCCTTGTACTCCAGTAGCAGTGCAGGCGCGGGACTTGCACAATTCCCATATACAATAGGAGCTCGATGAACTTGAGCATTTCCTCTTCAGTAACTTCCCTCCAAGAGCCGTCTCTCTCGCTGTACGTTGGTTTCTCAAAAATATGCATCCAGGCATATTTATTTGTGCTTTTGCATATCTCTCCGATAATTTGGGCAGTAAAAAACAAAAGAAAAAAGTCGACAGCTCTCACAAAGCGCCGCACCAGCACTACAAAGCACATTTCCAAGGTTCACTCCCGGCTGCCTCCACGCACGAAACTCCACACTCTGTGCTGCCGCTGGCCAAATAAAGTGGAGACCCTGCAAATAAGAGCCCTAACATTCAGAACACATTGGATCAACTTACACCGGCGTGCGCCAGCGCTAACGCGGCCCGATCACAAAGCTAAACTTGCTAAGCTAATCATTTGAAGATTCAAGCCCAGATGCATGAGAATCCTCCGAAATTCACCATTTTTGTGAAGCGGTTGCGCCCGAAGTCGACACTATCGTCGAATCTATGCGTGCTCACCCGTGCGCAGACGAAGGCACTTTAAAAATTCCCGCGCGGTGGGAAAAGGAAACTCAGAAGTCAAACTGATAAAATACTTCCTCTTTTGCCCTTCAGATGGCGCTAGTTGTCCAGGCGCGCTCGGAGAGCGCCAAAATTTGAACTTGTATTCATCGATAACATACTGCCGATGGGGATAGGCGTGGTCACCTTCGTGACCGTGCCTATCCCCACTGAGGCTAAATCATCACGTCCATTAAGTGTGCGTCTAATATTAGTGAAAAATACAGAAACTTGTTCTGCGACATGTCTTGAAGGCTGGGATTGCTAGGAAGGGGGTGAATCATTGTTCTGATTATTGGAACATGTCAGCAAGGGTGAGGACTCGAAATTCCCGATTAAGTTCGTATACACTACTGCTCTGGCTGCAGTAGACAAAGCACTTTTAGGGGTGAAGCTCCTCTTGCTCGGGGCAAGTCCCTCGGCATGCCGTGTTGACTAGTTCTCGAGGCAACCGCCAACAGCGCAGCTGTGCAATAGTTCAAAAGTCGCCCGCTAGATGGCACACTGCAGCCCAAGGCGGCGCGGCACACACCTGTACTCCTCCGTCTCCACTGCATACTCGGGCGCGCGCGCTAGTTAGAGAAGCAACCACCATAGGCCCACACCTATATAGCGCGAGCGCTTTTGGCGCGCTTCCTTTCTCATCGCCGGGAGCTCAGTGAGTGCACATCTCCACGTAGCCTCGAATTGGAGCGGGCACGGGAAGCAGCAGTCAAGCGCCGAAAGCGGTCGCTACCTGAGGTTGGTGGTGCCGACATGCGCTTCAAGCGTGACTTCCTCAATCGCTCGTTCGACCTCAGCTGTAAAGTATGCGACCGCTTGTGGTTTGACAACAACCTCCCACCATCGCCTCCGTCCGCAACGACCAGTCCAGTGGCAAAGCTACCGCCTTGCTCAAACGAGAGTTTCCGGTCGCTGCCACAAGATGTAAATGATTACATCTTGTGTGTATATAATTGCATCGCTATGTAAATAATAAACATCACGTATGTAAGTGTATATACAATCACCCCTATAACGTGTCGAGTCTCTATATGATGTGTGGGTGAATGTTTCATGGTTTTACCGATAACATTGGAGCTTCGCGCCACTCGTCATCATTCACTCCGTGGAGATGATGGGACTTTTTTTTTGTTCATAAATAGTTTGTTATAGTATAGTGAAAACTGCTGACCAGTCGACTTTCCATACTCGTGCAGCTTTTTGTACGTGTGCATAGTTTCTTCACAAAAATCCTCGTTTACGCTTACACTGGTACTCTCTAATTAGGCTTTGTATATCAAAATGCTTTCCTTAACCTTGAAAGTGGAAAACCTCACCATTACAAGATGGCACTTCTTGTTCACGTATGAACCAAGTCTGTGCGTGTGAAATACCATCAGGAGGTAGCTGGACACCAAGATTTGAAATAATCGAGCGAACCTTAGTGTCAGACTGCGACCAAGTTTCAGCTGTGGCATCGGCTATTCCATAAAGATAATGCTCTCTCACCATGATCTATCCTCAAAATCATCGAGGCATGAACACAGTTCAGCATTCACCCGCTGAACAGCGTCACTTATAGATTCCAGCAGGTTATCTGGAATTTCATCCAATGAATTTACTCGAGCTTTCACAGGAAGCAATCTTGAGTTGATATCGGAGACAGTTTGCTCCGACATCGCCTGACCTTACTTCATCAAGAACATTTTTTAAATTCGCTATGGCGAGAGTCAACATGAGTGTTAATTGCTTTACAACTTTAGCTAATTCACCAGGAAGACAAGAAGGATCGCTGGGACTTGGATTAGATTCAACATCCCCAAACATAAGCAATAGCTTAGCAACACGAAATCATTTGCAAATACATAATTAAAGAACATTTGGGCATGGTACGAGCAGGGGAGACAGATTATTTGATTCTTAGAGCAGATGGAATGGAAATTACGAACCTGGATCAGAAGAGACAATGGGTTTTCAGTCGACCGCATTGCTGCTGCTCGACCATGCCCACTTGAAAAAGCAAAACGTGTGTACATATGTTTGCTGCTGTATGTTGTATTGCCATGGTATCTTTTCCTTGTTTCATTCTACAAGCAATGCAATACACGCGATGACAATCACAAACTTGAATTGCACACTACTTTAACTGCTTTATGTCATGATGTACTATGTACTATAGGAAGCTCCTTCCTGAGTGCTGCCGTGTTTCTCCAAGTGTGCATAACATGCACCATGTCACGTATCTGCACATGTCAAAAGAAAAGGTATGTATGCTTTTTTTTATTTTTGTGTTCATTGTTCCCTGTTGCTCGTAATAAAGTTTGACTTCTTGACTGCTACTCATCTCATTCACTTTCATTTTAAAAAACTATGTACTCCCTCGCATTCTTACTAGTCCATGCGGCTGTCATGATCAAACGGGCAACAATTTCGTGCATTTTTCCTCAGACGCTGTGTGCCACTCAATTGTGACATTGCTTGTGTAAAGTGTTAAAAAGCGTACTTTAGCAACTGTACAAGTTATCTTATAAAGACGCTAATGCGCTGGCAGTGAGCCACTCGTTTAAAGCTGAACCTTCTTTCACTAACGTATGCCCACAAATCTCGCAGTTTTTTTTTAATTTGTACTCTCAACCTGCTACTATAAGGTGCAAGGCCAAGTGGCAGGAAATAATATTTAAATAAAGGTAATCAAAGCAGATGGTCACCCTACGTCTGATTATAAAGCACATCTTTTCACGCCCATACGATGGAAACAAAATATGTATTCAACAAATTTTCATTATTAAAAATTGCGTTAAATGCAAGTTACATGGCTACACTCATAACTCAAATAACTTAATTTTCGTGCGACCATGAATGAAGTGTTGGCATGCACAATCATCAGAAATGATTGAAATTTATATTCAAGGTATAGTGCTTCTAAGGAACAGAAATTTAAAATCAACAATGAACCCTTACAATGTGTAAACAAATACGTATACCTGGGACAGTTAATAACAGGAACTCCTACCCATGAAAAAGAAATTCTCCATAGAATAAGTATGGGCTGGAGCGCATACGGAAGGCATTACGAAATCATGACTGGAAACTTACCGCTCTCACTAAAGCGAATAGTATTCAATCCCTGCATTCTCCCAGTACTAACGTACGGTGCAGAAACGTGGAGGATAATGAAAAAAACTAGAGATGAAACTAAGAAGCACATGCAACGAAAAGAAAAATGATAGGGGTAACGCTAAGAGATAAAAAACGAGCGGAATGGATCGAAGAACAGACAGGAGTACCCAATATTATTATATCAATTAAAAGAAAGAAGTGGACCTGGGCAAGACATGTCATGAGGAGGAAAGATAACAGATGGACAGTAAGAATGACAGAATGTATACCAAGAGAGGGAAAACAGAACAGAGGCAGGCAAAAGGTTAGATGGAGCGATGAAATTAAGAAGTTTGCGGGCATAAAGTGGAACCAACTCGATCAGGATAGGGTGGATTGGAAATCGTTGGGAGAGGTCTTCGTCCTGCAGTGGACCTAACCAAGCTGATGATGATGATGATAGTGCTTCTATCGTCTAAAATGCAAGTTACATTCAGGTGTACCTTCACAACCATGTGAAATTGTTTTGAATGATTCCGCTACCTGAGGTTCATTCCACAGTAAATACTGTGTGCCAAGTTTGAGTGAAAACCTATTGGAGGCTTGCTTTCATAAGAAGAATACCAAAAATGTGTATTCTCAGAAAAGCGCAACACTGAAGGAAAGTCATGAGGGCTGGTAGATTTCCCCATATTTGTAGCGAGATCTGTCGTGTGCCCTCCCGCTGTCCATTGCGCTCGCGTGTAACCTCACTTGCTTTTTTTTTCTACCTAGCTTTACAATGCGAATGGTGTGACGTGATGCCTTTGCAGTGTGCTCCTACTTGTTTGCATTGATTGGTGCAAAGCTTCAGTTTTGAGCTTTCTTTTTGCAAGCTAAGCTTCCCCCTACTCTGCCTACCAGTAAGAAAAATGCAATGACAACAGATAAACACGCCCACTATAACTGTACTGCTGCAACGCCACGTGCATGCAACAAACACACACGCACTACAATGCGCATTTACCTGGCGATAGGTTTATAACTTCCCCTTAATAACGATGTGTTAACAATGCTATGAGAGACATTACGCGTTTGCAGTGAATGCTACATTAGAAAATTAAAAAGCAGTCCACACTGTAATTTTCTATTATGATGCACACAGTACTGCCCTGCCACTTTCAGTTTTGCAGATGCCGGTTTGCTTAATGCTTGTTTTCATGTTTCCATAAGATGTACTTGAGAAAATTTTTTAGCAGCTAACTGACTTACAAGAAATTAATATTCGCAAAAACATTGCCTTTGTCCACATGACCTCACGCTTTAGTTTTTCCTGCGAGATTACCATGTGTTGTTTTGTTAAACGATGTCGTAACATGTGAGCAATAATTTCACAGCAGCTGAACGGCACATAGTTTGTTGGTCAGCTTGAACAGAAAGCAGCACCTTTTTGTTCTTAACAGCAATATAACCAACGAAACAACAAATGAACACTTACCAAACACAGCTAGTATTACGCTGTACGCTGCCGCTTCATGCGCCGGCGTACCCTCCTCAGGTGGTCGGCATTTCCCCCACGTTGACCCCAGAACAGGTTTACTGCACATGCGCGTTGTAGCTTGCCCCTGAGAGCCACCTCCTCTGGGGCTGGCACCCGTAGTGGTGGTGGGGGCAAGGTCATCATCCGGGGCAGGCTCACGCGCTGCCAAGGCAATGTTGTGAAGAGCTGCACAAGCAGCGATGATGATACCTGCACGATCAGGGTTGTAGAGCAGGGTCTGGTTACACTGCAAGCAGCGCAATCTGCTTCTTCAAGACCCCGATGCACCTCTCCACAACATTGTGCATAGCAGCGTGATGTTTGTTGTAGCGGCTCTCAGGAGTGCCAGGAGGTGGATGCCCAGGCACTGGCGTCAGCAAGCCACGGCTCTAATGGGTAGCCGGAGTCTCCTGTATGAGGAGAGGAAGGCAGCTGCAATGACATCTTGTTACATTGGCCAATATTGCCAGCACTTACCGAGCAAGCATTCACCGGGCTGCAGTTCCGCTTGCAAGGACTGACGGAGGGCGCTCCTACGCCACACCGCTGAGTCGTGGCATGACCCTGGATAGCAGGGGTTGTTATAGAGGATCTAGCGGTCTGCGTCGCACACCTGCATATTTTTTATTACTGCATAGTGTACTCATTAAAGTCCCCCAAAAACTATCTATTCCATATTATAAGTGCATCTGTGCGCACTGTGACAGCCTACACGAACAGTGCTTTGGACAATTTGCACACTACAAGCAGTTCTGCCAGAAATTTCCGTGTGTTATCAAGCACTTGTCTACATACTGAGTGTTTGGAATGAAGCTTCCCGAGACCACTGCGTTTTAAGCCATTAACCGGTAACTGTTTCAGAAAGGCATTTCACATTTCATATCGCACGAAAAAATGGCGCCCCGAAACAACATTACACCAAAGCGTATTTGATGCACAGTGCTCTTAAAGTGCAGTGCTCAGCGATTGAAATGCGAATTTCAGACCGCGTGTTGTCTGGCGCATTTTGGCACTGGTTGTTCACAGACGTACCAAAGTGAATTACAATGTCTGAAAGGTCTCTCGCTTTCAGTTGTGTAACACTACGAATCAGCTCGGCGTCCCTAGCACTAAGTTATGATGCAAAAAGCATCGGGAGCCTCGTGTTCCATTCGCTGAGAACTGTGCCTATGCACGTCGCGTGCAGAAAATGAACCACGCAGCCGAATAAACGCAGCACAGGGCCGCGAGCACGGAGGCACATTTTCAATCAATCCCCATCGAGAATGTAGCTGTAGGGACACCTCACATTCGAGCAATGATAATCATACGGTATGTCCAGGTCGCTTCAATACATTGTATACAGCGCCATTTCATCGCGAAGTGCCCTGAAACGAATCAGTTCCTCTTCCAGCAGGTTTTAGTGTGACTTACGATCATGGTGTTTATGGCGTAGAAACCGTTCCTGCACACGTAGTTCCCCGTGTCGCCGAGGCTCAGACCACCGGGCTTCTGGATGGCGATGAGCGTACCACCCACGCAGCCGAGCACACCTGGGATTTCACCAAGTCGAGCAAACGCAGCTTTTGCCCTGGCGTCTGCGGGAAGTCAACCGATCGCTTCTGCCCATCAACGACAGTTGTGGCGTGAGCGACTTCGTGTACGACCTCACGGACGCATGACTGAGACATGCTAACGAATTTTTCGCTTCCGACAGCCGAATAGAAGCACCCGGTTGCCAAGAACCTCAGTGTACACAACACTTTCCGTTCCGTAGAAAGTCCACTGGCTAGTTGGCTCCCAATGATTGGATGCAGTTCACCGCACAACCAGCGCACCGTTCCTTTAGAGAAATGAAAGCGACGCCGGAACTCAGTTTCTGTCAACTCAGCAAACGCGTCTCGCACCTCCAACCGCTCTGATGTGGCTGTTTCTTCTTGAGACATAGTCAACGAAGCAGCCGCAGAAAGCGCCATTTTTAGAGTGTACTAGAATATTTTTGTCAAATTGCGCTGCAGCACAACCGTGGATTGGATCCCAACGCGCCACTCCGCAGCCGCAGTCGCAGCCGCCGTTTCAACCCACGCGAAGCCGACACGAGCCGCTTCTGTGCCATACCTGCGTCTCCACGGTTCCTTTCTCCGTGTGCGACTCCTTTTCTCTGTGCCTGCGGTCCCGGCAATATATGCTACGGTGACAAGCCTGTGTTAAAAGTTCTCAGTCACTAGCCGTTTCAGAACACGGCTGTTGCGCTTTTCTTACATGCTTCGACCTCTGACTGTGACGTGCGGATCGCTCGCAGCGAGGGACAAAAAATGAATGTGAAAGAGACGGACGAGCAGCAAAAGCTGCGCTTCCAGATTGAACTGGAGTTTGTTCAGTGCCTGGCAAACCCGAACTACCTGAACTTCCTTGCACAGAGAGGCTACCTAAAGCAGAAGATGTTTGTGAATTACCTGAACTACCTTCAGTACTGGAAGAAGCCGGAGTACTCCAGGTACCTCAAGTATCCGATGTGCCTGCACTTCCTCGAGTTGCTCCAGTATGAACACTTCCGACGCGAGATATCCAACGCCCAATGCGCAAAGTTCATCGAGGACCAGCAGCTCTTGCATTGGCAGCACTACACTCGGAAACGC
This sequence comes from Hyalomma asiaticum, assembly GCA_013339685.2. Taxonomy (NCBI): domain Eukaryota; kingdom Metazoa; phylum Arthropoda; class Arachnida; order Ixodida; family Ixodidae; genus Hyalomma; species Hyalomma asiaticum. The sequence continues at coordinate 57,836,770 of CM023489.1, read as the reverse complement.
ATGCGACTTCTACAGCAGCCGGCCGCAGAAACTGCCGCGGCTCCGGCCAACGCTGCCGCTGCGGCGGTTACTGCGCCACCAGCGCCGGCACAAAAGTGATCGAAACGCAACGAACTGAACGTCCTTTTGCCCCATGTTTCACTTACTACTGGACCCCTAGCTGCTGCTGTGCGGTCACGTAATCCTGTTCGTCGGCCGCAGCGTTTCCAATCTACACTCCATCTGCACACCCTTCTGAAAAGCGAGATCTGAGTTGAGAGGAAGCCATTGATTGCTGTCGGCACGGCACGATACGCTATGGTTAATCCTTTATCAGTGCTTTTTGACTCGTTGCCGCATCGCTCGTGGCCCTACTACCTGTCTTTTCGTCACTATGCCCTTGTTGAGATAAGTGTCCCCTTGTGTGCTTCGGAAACCGGAACCTCGCGAGCTGTGACGTTTTCTTCAAGTATTGAAGCGCACGGTGCAAGTGCCTGTGAACACGTCTGAAAAGGTGCATGCAACTTGTTTCGCGTACGGCCACCAACAGAACTCGTTCACCGCAGTCAAGTGCAGCACTGGCACGCTTTGAATAAAATGTATTAATGCATATATTTTTTTTTCTTCTACAGAGTGCCCAGCCACTGCTTATTCCAAAGCAGCTGTTTGTGCTTCCTCTTGTCGTGTGCTGTACTGTCTTCTGCCGCAAGGTGTACTCCTGTTTTCAAGGCTTATTCAGTGTTTAAGTTGCGGCATATTCATTTTTTGTGTAACAGATGCACTGCGCAAATTTCACCTGCCGCACAAACTTATCGACTGCTACAGAAATGCTTGGCCTGCGCAGGGGACACACTACAATCAGCATAGCCCCTCCCTAGACATTTCTGCATGCTCTGCTCCTTCTCCAGTCCTCTTCTGTTCCTTCTCCTCCCCCTCTTCCTTTGTCACTGCCTTCTTCTGCTTTCTCTTCATTGCTTTCATCTTCGCCATCTTCCTCTCGTTCCTAGTTGTCATCTTTGTCGTTTTTTCCTGCTTCTTCATCATCTTTTTAAATTTAAGCTTTAACAACTCTGACCGTGTCGTATCAATCAATCTATCTATCTATGTAATCGAATCTAGCCACCAATGTCTCAGTGCTCTGGCCGCCTCACTCACATGGTGTGTACCAAAAATGACATGGTGGCATATCACTGTATGAAAATGTGAACAACTGGACACCGCTAAAGTTACATACTCGTTACGTATGGCTTATATCCATAATGCTGGGCCCAGGGTAGATGTGGTGAGAGCTATGGGTACGTGCCACTACAACCCCAACCTACTCTCGCCACTTGGGTGGGGATCTTGCATTCTCAGCCACAGCTCTGATATGGCCCAAAAGGTAGTGGCGTTCACCCTTGAGTCTCGTCACATGGCTGAGCATGAGGTGTTTACAGCCACAACCCCGATACATAGTAGTGGTGTTTCAGGATATTTGTTGCCAGCCACCTGCTATAGTTTCATCAACGAGAAAGACTGATGAAGAAGAGAAAGAATACGAGGACTGTGCAGAATAAGGAGAAGGATGAGGAAAAGTCTGCTAATAAGGAGATGGCGACAATCAAGGAGAGAAGGAAGGCAATACCAATGAATGAAAAGAGGAAGCTGATGGCAACAAAAAGAAAGCAGCAGAAAAAGCAGACAGTGGAAGTGGGGAGAGAAGCTTGAATACAGTAAGACTTCGTGAAAAGACAGAGAGAGCAAAGGTGGTAGGGGCTGGGTCTTCAGCTCAGACTCAAAAATTCAATCGCGTAGTATGAAGCAGGCTGAAGATGCTGCTAGGGCCCAAGGGGTCCTCTCTAGGTTCGGGCCCCTCCCCTGCGAGGGGGCCTTACTACTGATATGCAAATAAACACTTTGTTCTCTCTATATGTGGCAAAATCTAGCTTATACTCTCTTTTTTTCTTCTTTCATTTTCCTCCTACCCTTCTCCTGCTGTGCGTTTTGTGGCCGATCCTCCATTGTAGTTTGCCCCAGACATCCAGGTCAAAATGAAGCAAAACTAGCTGCCACTGTGCTGCGCCCTCAGCACAGACCTCATTGCCAGCGATAGTGGTTACAGGACATCTGCAGTGACGATGGACGCAATCGCCACCAAACTTGGACATTGTAACAAGCCCATAACGACTTGCACTGTAAAAACTGTGCGAGGGTACAGGTTCAGCCTTAGTTAGGCGTACAAGGGGCTGCTTAAATGTTGTGCAGATAAAAAGTAAGGCAAGGAAGATATTACTGTCACACTATTCTTATTGAGCCATGAAGTAAATGTGCTCGTAACACCTATCCTTCAGTGTAATAAAACATATCTTCTGGTGTTTTTTTTCTTTAATCATTTCATTGCCACCTTCCTCAGTAACACTCTAAAGTCACTGTCCCTATAGGTGTTTTTTGGCACTGGGAAAGTATATAACCTGAAGGAGTCTGGGGTGGGTTCTCACAGTGGTTCAGGTATCTCCCGAAAGCCTGAGCAGGTCAGTTTTCCCGTTGTTTCAGCTGCAGTCAGGGAGGCAGTGGGCGCCATTTTCCAGGCGCTTACAAGCAGACACTGCTTTCACAATGTTGCTCAACTTTCAGCAACGCTATGACACCAGGTGTTGCCGCATGTGTGCTTTTAAGAAGTGCTCTCGGCCAAAACCAAGATTGCACACCTTGCACTTGAAAGGTGCATTGCCTGTGTGTTTGCGCAAGTGTGCAAGAAGGTTCGACTTGCAGTTGCATCTATATGCGCACATAGTGCATGCAAACGGCCTGGCATTCGAGTGGGCTCTCTTGTGCTCCACGAGTCTCGCCGGGTACGCAGTCGAATATGGGCAAAGGTGGCACTGGTATGGCTTTTCTCCCGTATGTTTGCACATGTGGGCTTTGTAGGACTGCAAGCACTTAAACGGTGCTGCACACACCTCGCACTTGTACGGTTTCTCGGTGCTGTGTCTTTCAAGGTGCAGCCTCAAAATTGGAAACCTTGGCGTTGAGTACTGGCAGAGAGGGCACTCAAACAGTTTTTGACTTTTCGATTCCTCGCCTGTGGCATGGTCAGTTCCTTTCTGAGACAGGTGAAACACATCACTCAGTCTGCCGGACTGGTCCCAACTCGTTCCTTCCTCACTGTTGCTAGATGTTGATGACTGAACTGCAATTTGCAAAAAAAAAGAAAAGAATGTCATCAGTCTGCACGAAAAATTTTAATTTTTTGACCACAATTTACTTCCAGAACAAGACAATCTGCAAAGATAGCACAGCAAAGCCACACATTACCATAGTGGCAAGATCATACTTATGCAATAGCCAGCCACTGCACAAAGGTCTCTTGCAAAAAACAGGTTGCTCAATTCGTGGCCAACATTTTAGCTTGTTTAGCGCCAGCAAAATTGACACAGGGCTATGCTGTTACTGATGACATGTTCCACAGCTGCAGTTACAGCATTTTGCGAAAAATTATACTTCTCCAAGTAGTACTTGGTTTATGGCAAATTAACATTCACAAGCGATGGACACAGCAGTCCCAATTTCTTGCATAACTATGAAGAGCTTGAAATCAAGTTCAGAAATCAAGGTTGCCAAGAAAGTGATGAAGGCTGGGTGCTGGCTGTGCTTCATTGCAGTGGCGTAGGCAGGCATGGGCTGACCGGGCTGAAGCCCCCCCAGAAATTTTTCCGGCCGGTGCCCCACTTCCTATCTATGCTGGCCCATCACAAAGGTGTCCACTCGGCGAAGGTGCGGCTACGGGCATTCGCGTCTTTGTGGTGGGCTTAAAACGAAGAACGCGGCTCTTTCAACTTGCAAAGGAAGTTATCACTCTATGGCGGGGAAAGTTGTAGCTTGTCTGCAGGGGACGGTGCTGGCAAACGAGGGGCATATGTCATTTATTGGCAAAGGATGCGGCGATAAGAGACTGAAAGGGGAGCTTGCAGTCTTTGCAGCACAGCGCTGCGGCAGGCAGACGCTTCTGCAATGTGTTGACAATTAGCTCTCTGCGGTGATGGAAGAACATGGCGAGTCTCCGTACCCGGAAACATGCGTGGTTTTGTTGCGGGTGAAATGTTCGCAGGCCAAGGTCATTGAGCTAGCGAACCAAACACAAAGCAAAGTACGCCGCTGTTCCCTGTGCAACGCCTTCTGTGCCGCCCGATCCTTCTTCCCCTCTTATTCCTGTTTCTGTGGGGCGCTGACGCTTTTGGTACGTTTATGCGGTCGCGTGGGGAATGTGGCGTACAGTGAATGCGTCTTTTTTTCTTTTTGAGCAGTGCCCCTACATGGGTGGCCCAATACAGCTTCGCTTTCGTCATTTTTCTTGACGACTTACACATGGTAGCAACGTGCGCTCACGCGTGTCCCCTTGCGAGAACGATGCCCCAGAGAGAGAAAATTTCAACCAACCTTCCGAGTGGACAGCACTGCTTTGCAGTGCTATCCACAAGCTAGTAAACTACGGAATAACGAGTCGACAAAAAGACCGCGCTGCGGTTCATCGCCGAGCGTGCACAAGGGTCAACAACTCCGCTACCAGCAGGCGGTGGTCGCGACATTCATTCAAGAAGGGGTGACCATATTCGTATCATCGCTTTCGCGGCAATATGTCTCAAGGACAGCAGCAGCTCTCCGTTTTCTGGGGAAGCTCATCTTCGCAGCGCCAACAAATGAGCGAGACCTCGAATGCTAAGTCATTTTCTTCAACTGATTTGTACTTACATGATACCTTATATCCTCTGACAATACAGTGGCTTTTTAACGTGCCTACGAGATGTGGATTATATGTGAATTCTCTGATCATATTTGAATAGTCCCTTGCTATTGCTCAGATGAGGTCATACGATGTCTTGTTAATCACAGCAAGCCAGGAAATTAACTTGACATCATTTCATTTCTTGAATACAATATACAGCGTTGCCGAAATAACTACCGAAATATAACAGCCGAAATAACTACAGTCACTGAGACGATTGATCGATCAATCAGTACATGACACAATCCATGAGCGGCCAATGGGAAAATAAAATGAGAAAAAATCTCATTATATCAATTCCTTTTTCGGCTACAGTATCTGGTCGAACAACTCGAATAGAGAAGGCTACATTTTCAAGCAAAAGTGCAAAAGAGCGCAAAAGAACGGGGACAAAAACAAAACACGTACAAAGGACAGGCATTCCAAGCATGCAAAAGAAACTTGCCCACATCGAGCCTCTGCTCATTCAAGTAAATAAATTTATCACGATGCTTTATTTCGAAGAAACTAGTGTTTAGATGCATGAAACAGAAAAATTCTGCTACTGTTAATTCAATTCCAAGTTAAAGCACCGAGAAAGTCCTGCAATTATTCGCCATTGGCATTGTTACAATTGAGGGTTGTATGCACTACCATTATTTGCTTGCCTGGCGTACGGAATCGGGGACGAAAATATGGCATGTCTGTAACATGCAACTCACTGAACGGGATATTACTTCTCTTTTAGGCAGAAGGAAACTCACTATTCTTGGACCTCGCGTAGTAACGGAGCGAAAGAAGTTGTTTACATCAGCCCCCATGTTTTTCAGCAGCGACCTAAGTGACAGCGAAATAAGAAAGTAAGAACGTACAAAGCCCGATGAAGGTCATAGGGCGTGTAAGAACCATAAGAAAGCTTTCTTTTACAAACTTCTTTTTAACCTTGACGTGTCTAAATCGAGCGCTATGGATGTAATATTGTCAACTCAGTGTAGCAAGCGATCTCGTAAGGTTAAAACACATGACCTTTCAGTTTGCAAAACCAGTGAGATACGGCTAGTAGTAGTTGATAATCTAGTATTTGTCGATGCTAGTGCTGCATCAAGTGAGTACATTTGTGAACTTCGCAAGTTAGAAGCTTACGGCGAACGTAATTGATACAGGAAATATCGGGCCTAATACCGACCCTTGTGCCATTGTGGCTCCCCGAGGCGCGTCGGCGGGCCGAGACACGGGCGAGACACAATCCTATTTTTCGACTGCCGCTGCGGTCAGAGAATCGCTGGGGCTTTCGTTACCCGCGAGTTTTGCGGCAACCTCGCTTTGACAGCAGAGCTGACGTTTGCGCGGCGGCCCCAGATGAGAGTGTGCATTAGTCGGCGACCTTGAAGAAACAGAATGTCGACGCCAAAGCGAACCCAGCGCGCTCATAAGTGCTTGAATAAAGCCATCGGAGCATCCCCGGTATGCTTCGATCACCGAGCAATGCCGTAAGTAGAACTGCTTCTCGTACGCGCACATCTGACCGGCCACAAAGGAGGGACAGCCTACAGGCGCGTCTTTTCACCAGGCACTTCCAGCCTGTGGGCGCCTAGACGGTGCCAAATTGCTTGCACCTGGAGTGCTTCGGAATGGAAGCGGTGGTAGCTAACGCTCATTACGATAATCTGTACACAAGTGTCGCCGGTTAGGCTGTCCGACGTCCTGTCCGAATGTCGAGTTTTGTGTATGTTTATATTTTGCTTTTTATATTTTTGGAGAGGAGCCGGTACTGCGTTACACTGTGGAGGCGAGTCCCAAACAATGGTCGCATGGCGGGTTGGACTGGTGCGATTTCTACCGGCGACGTTGCCGTAGACAACCATTAGATAGACGCCCTGGTGAGGCGGGCTGTCGGAGAGAAAAACTCGTCTCGGGACAGAGGACAGGGTGGAATTTTGGAGATTCGGGAGACTCGAAGAAAGGCCCTCTGTCGTGTGAAGAAGTAAGCTTCGTTTGCTATCTCTCGTGCAAGCCTGGCCGTTTGGCTCTCCAATCTCGGAGAGACGATGTAGTCTGCGAGAGCACGATGCGAGCAGCAATGATCGGGGAGAATCCGTGAGCCACGGCGCCTTCGAGAGCACCCAAGCACCAGTCCACAGGCCGGCGACGAGACCTATGCGCCGATGGAGCCCACCCAGATAAGCGTTGTCTTCGTTGGCGGCAGCAAGCGCACTTAAAGGAGTACTGACACGAATTTTTGACATTCTCGTATTGTTGCTGTAAATGAAAGCACTGGCGTGGAGAACCCCCAAAAGAGTATCATGAAGCCTCGCAACGCAATGAATATATCTTTAATACGGCTCCCTTAAAAGCCCACTTTCGGTTTCGATTTCGAGGGGGCGGTTTTCTAGTGACGTGTCAACAGAGTCGCACGTACGTCTAAGTCACGTAGGGACAGCAATTCGTGATAGCGTCGCTGCAACTCAGCCGTCTGTGGTTAGTTACACGTGGGGCACGCAAACAACGACAATTTCACGGTCGTGCAGCGACTCTGACAGCGATTTCAGCGTTTTTTGAGAGACTGTGCTCCTACGTCATCGCAGTGTCCATTGCGCTGTGGCTGGCTTGGAGTGCTGTTCGACGAAAACTTTAACACCAAACTAAAATATTTTGTACGTGTTTCCTGGCTTCCGCGTGCGGAGGGCGTTAACAATACATGGCGAGAAAACGAAAAATGTATATTTTGCACCGCCGCAAAATCGTGTCAGTACTCCTTTAAGACATTGCGCCGTTAGTTTATGAGCTGTTTTACCCATTGTATCGGCCGTTCATTGATGAGTTTGTTTCCGCTGTTAATTCCTGTGCTGCACTATGCGTTTACGTTGCTCTTTGTTTGCCTTGCATCATTACGTTCGCTACTAATTGTTAAGTGTATACTTCGATCATGTTCGCATATTAAATTTCATGTTTTGATGGCTTAATTAAGACTGTTTCCTCTTCCCGGCCCCAGCACGAATCCGGTTTGGTTAAATGGTTGTTGAGGTGTGTGGCCAGAGGGGGTGATTGCGTGAAGCATTTCGAACGGAGTCGAAGCGTAGTTGTGGTACTTGTGAATTGTTGCGGCTTAGAACCCCCTCCCCCTTTGCGCGAAGTAGGGCCATCTCAACATTCCGGAGTTCACTTCAGTGAGTTCCAAATCAGATTTATTGATCGCAACTTGCATTCCGCATGCCTCGAAGTAAATGTAGGATTAAACTGGCGTTAGTCCCAGTAGCACCATGGGATTTTTAATTTATCTGGCTAGAAGTGTAAAGTGACAAACCACATAGAAAGCTTTTTCAATATTAAGAGATATTTTAGCACGTTTTCAGCTTAACAAATGTGTCAGTAATTATTCTTGAAAGGGCCAGGATGGTGGTGTTTGTGAGTTTAGTGGAGACAAAGCCATGTTTTGGGAGGCCTACAATGTTAATGAGGACGGCATTTTCTGTAACGCAATAGACTGAATTCTTTTAAAAATGAAGTGGTAATATGTTCACGACAGATAGATCTGGAGCGGCTTATAATCACAATCGCAGGCGAATCTCTGTTCTTCCTGCAAATGTATCGAAAATTTGGTAAAAGAAGCGCCTGTATAATGTAGCGAACAGGTAAGTTTCGGTGAGGAATCCATAAATACGAAATATATACCAAAATGTCGTCCTGTATGTCTACTAGCATGTTAAGTTGGAGAGAGTCTTCCGGAGTTTATCAGGACAACGCCACGATCAATTTATAAAGTGTTTCAAAAAATGTGTTTGTTATAGCGTCATTTTCAGCTTACCTACCTCAGGTATGCTGCCCGCTGTTCCCGGCTGCGCCTGCTATCACGAATTCTTTACAGCATTTCATGCGTATGTGTACATCGATAATTATACTTTATTTTGAAATTATCACAAAGGTAGTAGCGTGCGCAAGTGACGAATCTTCGCGGTGGCGGGGAAATAAATGTCTTTCTACTAGATTTCGTCGATACATTGCATTTTGTAAATGTTTTGAATGGGCGAGAGTATCGTTATTTCGGGACCCAGTTGATATGACAACTGAAGGCTGAAGTAGTTCGCAGATGCTGAACGAATGTATACTTATTGGGCGGCGGTCCGCGCAAATGCGCCGCGTGCACATTTTCGTTCCGAAAAAAAAAAAATATATATATATATATATATATATACACACACACACACACACACACACACACAGTGAGGCTCCGACTCCGTCCATCCTGTCCGTCGAAAACTCCTAGCCCCCCCCGAAAAAAATTTCTGGCTACGCCACTGCTTCATTGGACTGTTTGGCACAAGCAGTGCCCCATTACATGGCTGCCAGCATGCTCAAAAAATGTTTGCCCACTACACAATAAAGAATTGTTCAGAATTAAGATGGGGAACAACACTGTGCTCTGGTACCCTCCACAGTTTATCATTTTCAAAGGCTTTTCTCATCTCGAGCCTTTATGTTTAACTGAACTTCTGCTCTTGTTGTTATACACAGTTCACAAAAAAAACAAGAGATGTTTCTTGTAGACCTCGAGAAAGCAACCAGCTTATGTGCAGTGTTTACGGAAACAGAGCGTGTAAACATTGGGTTGTGACAGCTGGTACGTGCAGTTGCTTGGCATAAGCACGTCATTTGGCTGCGACTAGCCACTTAAGTGTTCGAGCCAATGTTGTGCAGCCCAGCGAAAAAACATGCATTCATGTATTCAGACTATAGAAATCCTAAATGTTGTCCCACAAATATGGCCCATCCGTACAGGGCTGCCTTCGTCCCATCAGAATCAGCGTCCACATTATAGTCATTCTAGAAGTCTGAACCAAATGTGTTGCTCGAACCTCAATGTCGAATCTCCTTCAGAATATGTACCATACTTAAGATATGGCAAATGCCTTCTTCAAATGGCTTTAACTGACGACATGTTCAAACTCAACCCTCCTCATTGCTACAACCTTTTTCACTGTCTCAGTCCTCACAGTACTAAATCTTCCCACTGTGGCCTTCTAGCTGAGGCGAGTTTGAGACCACTGATCTATACCTAGACTAATTACTAACACAGGAGCCTAGCCATGTTAAAGAAGCTGCTCAAATTATGACGGGTTGACGTGCATATGGTAGGCATTCTCAACTTATGACTGGTAATATACCACTAAACTTGAAGCATAATGTATACAGGGGGTTTCAGGAAATGTGTCCATAAACCTTATAAATACAGAATATACAGTAAGACCTCGTTATAACGAACCCGGATATAACGAATTATTGGATATAACGAAGCAATCGCATTTCCCCTTGAAATTCCCACAGATAACATGGATAATGGCTATAACGAACTAGTCGTTATAACGAAGTAATTACGGCTCCCCCTCCAACTTCGTTATAACGAGGTTTTACTTTATCTGTACAATTCTTGCGGAATTGCTTTGTTCATGGTGGCACACTGCAGAATGAGTAGGAGTGATATATTGTACAATAATTAACAAAAATTATACTAATTAACTTTTAAACCAAGGCAGCTAGGTACTAAAACCAAATTGACGAATGAAAGTCCTTTATTCACGCAGGGAACCCATATCTATAAAAAATTCTTAAAGGACAATGCTAGTAATCCATACAGATGGCTGAAATCTGGCTAATTGCACCGAAGCTGAACGGCAAAAGAGCTCAGTTGCTGCTACCGTCAGTAGCAGCCTGTGTGACACAGTTGTTCCCTTCGCATTGCTGTGTGACTACGAGCATGCATCGCTGTCGAGTGCCTATTCAGGCAAGCACAATCAGGCACGGCACATACTGAAAGATCGCCTTTTGATAAGGATGCCTGCTCATCATCGCTCCGCAATGCGAGGGGAAGAACTGTGTCACTCAGGCCGCCACCGAAGGCAGCAGCAACTGCGCTCTTTTGCCATTAAGTTTCAGTTTCCAGGGTGCAAATGGTCAGATTTCAGCTATCTGTATATTGACCTTATAAAACTTTTTACAGTGGATATGGATTCCCTGTGTAAGTGACTTTCATTCGTCAGTTTGGTTTGAGCCTTTAGCTGCTTCAGTTTAAAGGGATGTTGCGACACCAATTAAGCATGCCATTTTTATCGCTTATTCTAGAACTGCGGCACGTGAGGACACAGCAGTGATAGCGGGAGCACCAAAAGTGGTTATAATTCTATTTCAACAAAGAAATCCCCTTCCACAGAGTTTTTATTGAACCATGGCAGCACACAACAGTGAATTTTGTTACCGGAACTGAACACTGTGGTTGGGCATTGCTATTGGTTTGAGACGCCAATTTGCGTTTGACATTCATTGATCCCTGTTAGGCTGCATGGTTGAGCACAAAAAGATATAAATACTCATGTCCAGGGATGTCCTCGGCCCACAAATGCACGCTTTATTCGTGATGGTTTAAAAAGCCTAGCTAGCGCCTCCTCTTAGGCATAACCCGGAACACGTGAAACTTGTTTACCAGTTTACCCACGGCCCTCAATGGAGACACAGCCGCATGAGGGGGGGGGGGGAATTGTTTTTCTTTTTGTGTATGTGTGCCCAGCGGCGAAGGGGTACCAGAAACCAGTCGATAGCAGCAGTGCTGTGCTGTGTCAAATGATGGTCAATGAAGGTGACAGAGTGGATAAACCGAGAGAAGGAAAGAGCGACAGTAGACAACGGAGAGCAAGATGGCAAGACGAGATTGAAAAATCTGCGGAGATTAAATGGCTCAGTCACGCCGGACAGGTCAGAGTGGATATCGTTGGGAGAGGCACTCGTCCTGTAGTGGGCAGGCTGATCACGATGTTAACAAGCTGATGCTTAGCAGCAGCAGAACAGTCCAGTATTACTGACAAGGAAAGGAATCCCACAGCTGTTTCAACTCCTTTGCCCTATTTCTTCCATTCACTAGTGTCGCACTACATTTCACCATCACTGTTCACCAGCCTGTGCAAGTCCCAGACTGCATGGTACTCACAAATATCCAGTGGAAGAGGCAGAGGGGGCATCTCCTTGAGGCCACACTGGGTGGACACTTCCCTCCGCACTACCCAACCTGATGCCTGGCTTGAAGTGCAGGAGCTGGACACTTGACCACAGGGGCACCTCCTCAGCAACACACCTGGACAAGCCGTTGCACACCACGAAGGACCATCTGTTTAGTCTTTTGCAGCAAGACATGATAAGTGGATGGCTCGATTACTACGGTGAAGCCTAGCACAGAACATTATAGGCGATGCGCAAAGCGCCGACGACGCCATCTGCCGCCACGGCTCGGAAGCGTTGGTGGGTCCGAGCGAGCAGTGTTCCCGCGAGCGTGTACGCGTGTGCGCGGATGGATGTGTTTTCATCGTGATTTAACGACTCTCTCGGGCTTCTGAGATGCCGAAAAATAACTGCTGCGTTGTCGGCTACTCAGACACACACAAGAAATCGCCACGAACGCACTTATACAGATTTCCGGTGCTATTTCATGAGCGAGAGCGACGGCGGCGGTGGATTGCGGCTGTACGACGCAGAAGGCAAGCAATCGCGCTGTTTGCAGGAGTGTAAAGTCCGAGGACCTCGATGAAGAATAAACCAGGCTTCGAAGTGCGGCGGAAGACAATACGCCTGAAGAGCGCCGAGCAGCGAGACCCTACGATGCCGTTTCTTTTTTTCTAAAGAGAAAAACCCAGAACATCACGCGCTCGCGATCCTACTTCGTCTTCTTTCGCGCCCGCTATTTCTCTTTTCTTGTTAACAGCAGTGTTAGAACGATTATCGTGTTTTATTTCTCCATTTATGTCGCTACGTCTTCAGCGAACCCTACTACGTTTACACTTGGTCGCCTCGCCTGCATTGTAGACGCTACAATGCACATGAGGTTGTTAGTACTGATAAGACGCGATGCCTAGGCTCTCTTGAAAAACGAATGGCGCGAAGCGCAATGTCAGAGAATGTGGGGCAGGTGACGGCTCCTTTACAAAAGCGCCGTGGAATCACACGTGTGCTGCACGAAATCTGCTGCATTCTACCTATTGATGGCACTGGAATGCGATCACCGGTGCAGAATGTTCGCTGTGCGCTCGCAAGTTGCATATTAGCTGTAAAACATGGCACCTATGCACATTTAAGACTTTGACGATCGCGTAGAATGTAACGCCATTTTGCAACACTTGGTAATAGCTGCAAAAATACTTAGCAAATACGTAGCCAAGCTGCTACAAAACGGCTAGCCGGCCTAGTTGGAACGATTTCATGGTGGTACTGCGCGAAACAAACGGAGACGAAGGAAGGAGACACACAGACAAGCGCAATCTAACAACTGATTTTTTTTTTTTGTGAGTGTGTGTAAGCGTGTGTGGACGCGATGACCTGGGGGAATCTAGTACACAGTGATTATATGCGCGGATGGTGTGCTCTCTGGCGGAATGGCGCAGACCAAGTTGGGTTTTTAAGCAATTGTTTTTTCAAAAATAAATCAGTTGTTAGATTGCGCTTGTCTGTGTGTCTCCTTCCTTCGTCCCCGTTTGTTTCGCGCAGTACCACCATGCAAGCTGCTACGACAAGCTATAGGTGACCACCAGCTCCGCAGCGACTCAGTCTCGCGCCACTAGCGCAAGCTGCCGAGATATATATTCACAAGCCCCGCCATGGTGGTCTAGTGGCTATGGTATTCGGCTGCTGATCCGAGGGTCGCGGGATCGAATCCCGTCCGCGGCGGCTGCATTTCGATGGAGGTGAAATGTTGAGGCCCGTGTACTGTGCGATGTCAGTGCACGTAAAAGAACCCCAGGTGGTCGAAATTTCCGGAGCCCTCCACTACGGCGTCTCTCATAATCAGAGCTGGTTTTGGGACGTTAAACCCCACAAAACAAAACAATATATTCACAAGTTTATCGTGCTGGTTTCAGTTTTACCAACGCTGACCCTTCGCGTGGCCGCACCCGTGAAATCCATGCGCCGGTGCGACAGCGATCCCTCAAAATCTACTATATAAACACATGGCAAGTAAACGAAGCTACTGTGTCGAAAAAAAAAAAAAAACGTTGGTTCACGCGTCAACGCATGCAGGCATCAGTGATCGGGACGTTATAAAGAAAGCGGTGCGATGAGCTCCACTTCGTAGGGAAGCTTGTTGACGCTTGTCTGTGGCAAACACTTGGCGCGTATGGTGACATTCTCGTCCCACACAGCTGTGACAGCGGACACATGTCCACTATTATAATGTGCAGCTCCTTTGCACACACTATCGCCGCAAAAGTAATTATCTGGGACGCGCACAAGCGGCAAATCGCACGCGCGCACTTCCGCGATGCTTGCAGTGAAATGAGGCGTCTGCTACGCGACCCACCACCGGTTCCAACGGCCGCCGCTACGCGGCTTTCAGTGGCGCCCCTATAGGCGCTGCGCATGGCGTATAGTGCAGTTATTGTTACTACAGTGTGCTAGCTACTTCATGTGATAATGTAGGTTTTTATAGGAAATATTGAAATAACAAAAGAACTGCACTTAAACCTATTTCCAAAGATGCCAAAGATAACGATTTTTGACAGTTTACGCCACAGTCACTGCAACGCTATGCACCGCGCCCTGACCATGCCATCTGCGAGGAAATGGTGAAAACGCTTATTGCAATGTTCGTAAAAGCGCGTTATCGGCTGCAACTACCGCGTGTGCGCACAGAAATAGAAACGACCAAGTACCAGAAAACGAAGGTGATAAGGGAGCAAAGGTAACACGTTTCAGCGAAAAAAAAAAAAAAATCACAGCATATCCACGAGGTGAATGATGGTGAGGTGGGCGAAGCTCCGGAGGTTATGCAAACACCATGCGATCATCATGCAAACACGTGAGGTACGGTGAAGAAAACTTTTATTGAGATTTCAAGTTACCTTTATATATTACGCACTTGTGGTCGGAGAAGTGCACAGCTAGGGGTTCGAGTACCGGTTTAAGGGGAATGTTAGCAAACACGATGTCTATGCACGACCCCCGCACGGTAGTAGGTGCAAGGTGGTCTAGGGAGATGCACCTGATGCACTCACTGTGCGCCTTCTCGCCACCGGGAAACTCGCGGCGGAGCACGGCGATGGCGGCGGCCCGATTCTGCTCGTTCCTGATGCCAGAAACCGCGGTGAGGTTATTATCGAACCAAAGTCGATCACGCGCGTCGGCTCCTTGAATTGCGAGACCGGTGGCGCCGCTGGGTCGCCGCTTCCCGCACACGAGCACCATCAAGGTCTGCCAGGCGCCGCGCTCGCTTTGCCGCCGCTTCTCGGGCTCGCCTTTCGGGGTCCGCTGCTCGGAGTGCACGTTGCCTCGCGGCGTCATTTGCGCGCACCGTCTCGAGATCCGCCAGGCGCCGCGCTCGCTTCGCCGCCGCTTCTCGGACTCGCACCGCGGGATCCTGGCGACGAGCACGAGCCGCCGCGGCCCTCCGCGCCCGCTGCTCCGCTCCGTCCATGCGCTACCAACGATCCGACACGCACGGCGACGATCCAGGAGACTGAGACAACTGAGACATGATTGAGCAGTTGGACTGAGAGAGGCACTCGTTCCCCGCGCACTGAGGCAAAGCGCGCGCAGCGGCCAATCGGAGAGTAGCGGCACTTCGGAGATGGATGGATGGATGGATATTAGGAGCGTCCCCTTTATAACGGGGCGGTGGCCGGGCCACCAAGCTCTAGCTTTATTTCTTTTTCGTTTACAACCATTTCTTTTCCCGAATCACACATATTTTCCCGAATTACACAGAGTAGCGGCAGAGTAACGCCATCTAGGAAATGAGACGAGAAATGGCCATCTGTTCGGGAAATACTGCCGGTTACGCGTGAGTGACGCGTGACAACTAAGAGGAGCTTCGTCCCTAAAAGAAATAAAATCTGTCTATCGCACATACCACAAAAATCAAACGGGCTGTCTACATTTAGTAACCCTCCCTAGAATTTTCGCGTACGCACCTCGATAGTAAAGCCTGGCGGCATGGGATTTGCGCCTCTTCGCCGCATTCTCCCATTCGCGGCGCGCTTCGTCCCGTCTGAGCTGTCGCTTCCGATCTGCGGCTCGGGCACGATCTTCGGCGCTGGTTGCCGCGCGCCGTCGTCGGTGGTACTGTCGTCGAAGTTCGAGCCGTCGAGCTTCGTAAGCGAGCTGCTCTTCGGGAGTCCTAAGCACGTGTGGCCTTCCCTTGCGTGGCGGCATCGCAACTTGTGTAGTCTGTACAGCAGTGAAGCCCCTTTCAGGCCCTCATAACCAGCCACTCCACGAGGCTACAAATAGTCCACACCCAAAACTCGGCGTACTTGTAAACAAAACAAAAAAGGCGCGCTTTCTGAACTGCGACGAAACTCTTGCTGCAAAACACTCAGCCGCGCAAGACTTGGAAGCAGAGAAGATCCAGTGGGCCTGAACTTGGGAACATGTCGGGCAGAAATTGGTAGGCCCTTGCACGTTTTTCGTTGCACCGCACAGAGCTTATCGAAGACAAGTTAATCACACACACAGCTTGCACGAACGGCCAAACTCTAGGGCTAGAAACTCACGCGCAGACCGGCCCTTATCTCCACCGGTAGTACTTGCGCGTGCCTTTCGTCGCTCGTACCAACGCCGCTCGTACTCGGCTCGACCGACTCCGGGTTGGCTACGTCGGGCTCGTTTCCTAGCCGCGTCCTTTATGCTCTCTCGCTGGGCATATTCCGGATCTTGTCTTGTCCTCTTTGCGTCAGCGGCTTTCTTGCTAAAGTAGCCTGGATCGGATCGTCGCCGCAGATCTCGTTCTCGTTCAGCAGCACGCCGGGCCTCGCGGCGTGCTGTAGCTTCCTCGGTTGATCGGACCTTTCTCGACAGACTCATGGCCTCACGGTTACAAGCTGCCTCAGCGGCCTCAGTACAAGGCGCGGTTCGCATGGCGCATGCGCGGCTTGCATCGAGTCGCTCCAGCTGTTGCGCAGCTGTGGCGTCGGCGGTTGCTAGGCGACGATCCTTGCGGGGCAACGGAAGCACTGGTAGCAGCTTCGCTGCTATAGATAGATAGATAGACAGACAGACAGCCTTTGTTCAGGCCCTGAAGGGGATCGCGGGCCGCTCCCACGTAGGGACGGGGAGGCCTAGCCTCACCGCCGCGTCATGGGCCTTGTGGAAAAAAGAAAAAATCTACCATATCCACGAAGTGAATGATGTTTGAGGAGCTTGCTCAGAAATGATCGGGAAACCGTGAATTCTTTGTACAAGTCCTCTACTGGCAGGTCTTTCTGGATTATTTTTCACTACACTGACACAGAATTCATCAACTTACGATTTGCCATACCACGTTTCAGTTAGACACAGAATCTCTGACCTTTGTATGACGTCACTGTGTTCCAACATAATGCTCCCAAAGTGACCTAACATTTAGAATTGTTTGTAAATCTGTCTTCGGATACCTTGTCAAAGACATCGTGACACTTCCGTAATCATGTCAAGGGGGTGTTCTTTTAGCCTAGCAAATTCAACAGCCAAGGTCTTATCTACGTTATCCTTTGCGTGGTAGAAAGTACTCTTCATCTTCATTAGCCAAGCACAGTCTCTCAATGTTACTACACCAACTTAGGCACAGGTAACCCTGCTTGTGAGGGCGTCTCTTGTTGTAGTCATACACCACACTGGAGTATAGGTACCATCCTCTGATTAGTGAACCATCATAGCACTAGCTTGAACAATGGGAAATTGTCTCCTCCTACAGGCAACCCCCTCTTTCCATCCATTCTTAGAGTCACACTACTTGGCCCATCAGTGAGCCCATTTCATATCCTCTTCTTCCTGCACCTAAAGCCAAATTCTACCCCTTTAGATGTGCCAATCATCGAGTTCTGGCAACGTCAAATTCAAACCATAATGGTCGAGATAAACTGGAGTTCTTGGGAGGATATTCACACAAGCCCAGCACTCCTACCGCGCCGTCAAGCACATGTTGAGTGTGATCGCGTATGAATTACCCAATGCAGGCATGACTTCACTGTAAGTTACCCATGTCAGTGAGACATTCCTTTGACTTTCTCAGCTGCCTTATCGTATAGTCATTATTATATCCAATTATAGTATCATTTGCATTACCTATCATGACATCGTCTCTCAATTCTTCGGCGAGTTATGTATTGTGTGCATTGACGACACTGTTCAAGTAGAAGAGACGAACTGCATTTGGCGCGCGCGATACTTTGCCTCTTCCTTCTTGACAAATCTACTCTCCAGCAAAGCAATTTCTTCTAGTTCCAGTGCATTGCCATCCCCAATTTTGGTTAGGAGTGCAAAGAAACTGGTATCTTTCTGTAGCACTACCTGAACCAGAGGAAGGTACGAGGGTGCGAAGAATTTTCTGGAAATCTTCAGTCTCTTAGAGCTCACTGGTTCTAACCAGAGGCAATTGCCTCAAGTCGCCACAAAGAATCATGTGCAATCCTCCAAACAGTTTATCTTATTGATAAGTAATCTGCTTCAACTGCGTGTCAATTGATTCTATCATGTCGGCAGATATCAAGCTAATTTCATTAGTGATTAGACATTTTACAATGCTCAAAGTGGAATGCAATGTGTTGATTTCACTATCCTGCAACTCCACCCCCCCCCCCCCCACCATCGTCAATCAACAGTTTGAATTCCACATGAACCACAGTTCACACAAACTGCAGCCCTTCCCGTACTTGCATAAATGATGCATGCAATGCATAGGGCATTATGGTTGAAACGGTTATAAACTTTCACGACCAATTTCAACACAAACGTCTTGCCACATCCTGCCAGTCTAGTAAAGAAGACTCGCAATGGCTCTGACCCAGGAGTAGTTCGGCTATGGAGTACCCAGGAGTAGTCCTGTATGAATTGGGCTGCTTCTTGTTAGTAAGCCTCATCATCCCATTAAACATTTCCACATCCAGTAATGTCTTCCCACTTCTCGACCACAGCACAAAGCCTTGTTCGGCACCTGATTACCAAGTATACATCTCCATCCTCATCCATCATATCAACTGTAATCGTGTTCCTCACTTCATCAACTTTAGACAGTATCTCTTCATCCTCATGTTTGTAAAGTTTTTTCAAGTTCATACATTTCCTCGCAGCCACGCTATCAACCTAGTAATTGAGAAGTACGCGGAATATAACAAACCTCTTTATATGGCGTTTATCGACTACGAGAAAGCATTTGACTCGATAGAAATACAAGCAGTTCTAGAAGCTCTACGTAGACAAGGGGTACCTGACATATACATGAAAACCATCAACAACATATACAAAGATTGCACAGCCACACTACTCCTACATGAGAAAAGCAGAGAAATCCCGATCGGGAGAGGCGTGAGACAGGGAGATACGATATCCCCAATGCTATTCACTGCATGTTTAGAGGAAATCTTTAAACGTCTAGACTGGGAAGACAAGGGAATTCGAATAGACGGAGAATATCTCAGCAATTTAAGATTCGCAGACGACATTGTGCTATTTAGCAATGATGGAGACGAACTACAAAACATGATTGATGACCTAAACAGGGAAAGTATTAAAATTGGATTAAGAATGAATAGGCAAAAGACCAAAGTTATGCTCAATAGCCTAGCTAAGGAACAGAAATTTAAAATCAACAATGAACCCTTACAATGTGTAAACGAATACGTATACCTGGGACAGTTAATAACAGGAACTCCTAACCATGAAAAAGAAATTCTCCGTAGAATAAGGTTGGGCTGGAGCGCATTCGGAAGGCATTATGAAATCATGACTGGAAACTTACCGCTCTCACTAAAACGAAAAGTATTCAATCACTGCATTCTCCCAGTACTAACGTACGGCGCAGAAACGTGGAGGATAACGAAAAAACTAGAGATAAAACTAAGGAGCACGCAACGTGCAATGGAAAGAAAAATGTTGGGGGTAACGCTAAGAGATAAAAAACGAGCGGAATGGATCAGAGAACAGACAGGAAGAGCCGATATTATTATATCAATTAAAAGAAAGAAGTGGACCTGGGCAGGACATGTCATGAGGAGGAAAGATAACAGATGGACAGTAAGAGCAACGGAATGGATACCAAGAGAGGGAAAACGTAACAGAGGCAGGCAAAAGATTAGATGGAGCGATGAAATTAAAAAGTTTGCAGGCATAAAGTGGAACCAACTCGCTCAGGATAGGGTGGATTGGAAATCGTCCTGCAGTGGACCTAAACAGGCTGATGATGATGATGATGATTCACTCTGCTTCACACTAATCGTACCCACTTGCTCTTCATACGTAAACACATATGCATCACCATCGAGAACTTCAATCACTTCGTTTCGAAATGGAACAAGGACTAGCACTTACTCCCTCTTATAATTATCTATGTCATCTTGACAGTAATGTCTGCACCTAATCATTTTAGGTTTTTCCTGCTTCTATGATGTTTGGTCGCAACTATACTGCCTTACAAAGTTGGCCAGGCACACACATTCCAAATCTTCAGGCCTTTATACATGATGTTTTCTTTCTGGTACATCAGTTGGTGCCAGACCATTGTCTGCCTGCCCTTGGTTAGTTTTGCATACCTTCATTCGCTCTTCTGTGTAGCGTGTGGGTGTATACTCGACATCACAAGTCTTATCAGACATATTTTATCTGAACAGAAACCAAGCCACTTTTGGGCAGACATTTCAACCAACTTTAGCATATTGACTATGAGTGTTTTCAGAATTTGAGCAGACTTTCATCGACCACCTTCTTCACAGCTTTACGCAAGCTACATTCCTCAATCAGTTTTGTTTACATAGTCAACTACATACGCTGCTCAGGCATGGTGGTCAAGCATCACTTGAAGGTTCACATTTGAATCTAGTAGTACTAAGCTAGCTATTGAGGGATCAAATAGATTTGCCCACTTCTGAGCAGGGGTGCATTCATATAGAATGCAAGGCCTAGCAACTCCCGCCTTAAGTACTTCTGGATGCTCTTTCTTGTCACATACTATATAAGTGTGTGAGGAACTCTTCGACTGGTCCAAATGTTTTATCCCCCAACTTTTTGTCCATCTTGTGTACATTTCCTTCAACTTGTTCCATAGCTCCCATTCAATCAAGTCCTTGGTGGGAGAAAAATGGCACAGTCACTGTAGTTTCTCTGCTTGGCAAAAGTGGTGCTCAAGACCTACACTTTTATGTCTACCTCCTTTATAGCAGCTGTGAGTGTGTGCATGTACCATTGTTCTTTCCCACTAGAGTACAGTGGTAGTATTGAGAGAGGCAACTGTACATCCATCATCTCAGTAATCGCAAAAGCTCCTTATCGGGTGCACTTCTAACCAAAGCAAGATGTGCACATGTATGTGCAGTGCTTCTTTGTTGAAACTCCACTCTCTTGGAGAAAACTATTACTACATCCGGTCTAAATGGCGAGAATAGCTTGTCCTTAAAGATGTTCAGGATTACACTAAAAATTCACTCACAGTATGTGGCACAAATGATTAAGTCGTTATTCACATCCAGTACCTGTCCATGTTTGTAAGCTCTTCAATTTCTCTGGCAACCCATTTCTTCAGAATCTCAGCTTTTCAACGTTCCTATCGATCTGTCCCCATGAACTTCAGACGCAGAAAAAGTAAGGGAAGCATCGGGTTTTCCCAACTGCTTAGTCGTGGCAAAGATTTCTTTCTTCCAGTCTTGCCAGTATTGTACTGTATCGAGAATGCCCCCAGGAAGGCTATATCCCTCTCCAATACATTCTTTAGAAGTGTGCCATCCTCGCAATTGTTCCCTCAATCGTAACGGAATCTGTCTCTTCAGGACATCACGTCTTTTTAACAAAATTATGTCTCACCACCCTTGGAGCCATGTGAAGCACGTAATCGGGCTAGACACCCCACCTGTCCGTCCTTCATATCTCAATGCTAGCCTTTGCATATGGTGTCGGACATGGTCCAATCATTTGTCTCTGATGTCCAAGGTAGATTTGTGGAAACATTTCGTCGGCACTATTATCTAGTAGGTTGATTGATTGATAGAAAAAAGAGGTCCTGATGAACCACGTGTTTCTTCTTCCCTTGTTCAGGGGGGTTATCTAACAGGATTAACGGCACTTTAGCTCCCATGGGAGCCATGTCAATATAATGGCGTCTGTCAATTGTGCACAATTGCTGCAAACCATCATTTGGCTCCCGGCTTTCAAGGCAGCGGCAAGTTGCGCCAGGTCATTCAGGTCTTTAATCTCCAGTTCAATTTCAACTTCATACCCTACCCCTCCCCCCGCAATGCCGAAATTTCACACCTATCTGCCATTATGCGACACAACCACCGGTAAAGTGGTATGTTCTCCAGGCACTCTAACCAGGCTTTAATATGGTGCTCTTCTTCACAAGACCACTCTTATACACTGGATTACACATCAATCGACACTCAAACATAGACTGCCACATCTTCAGCCACACTTCAGGGAAGGCGGTTCGAAGTTTCTGGCACGTCAAATGGAATATTCACAATCTGTCCACAAATGCTGTAGTGTTTATCACAATGAGTCAGGCACCAGATACATATGAAGGGAGGTTAAAGGCAAGAATAAACATCCTTCAACATCGTTGAGCTTTGGCAGGTCCTTTGGTGTTGGAGGGCAGTGACACCAATATTTGTCACTCTTGTCCGGCACTTTTCCCTCGCGTAGTGAAGGCTCGCATGTATTACACACAGAATTCGTCAACATTATTTTTTTTTCTCTGGGGAAGATCTTAAAGCGTTTCAATAGACCCTTTTCGTAAAAGGGCACTTCTAGTGCAAACTACAGCAAGCTGCCACGATGAAAGCACACTAGCAGATCATGCGAACGTCAGCGGCTGTCAACGAATGAGTGTGAGCACCATCGACTACTGGATTGCTTGTGTTTGTTCTTTGCATGAGCTTCTTGGACGATAACCCAAATGTGCATTCCAACATGCACATTCGAGGGTGCCATGACGAGAACAGTGAAAATAGTAATAAATTTGGGAGCTAGAGAAGCTGCGGTGTTACACATGGTTAGAAAAGGGTAGATGCATTCACTCCCAATATTTTGTAATCACCGTGACAATAACTTTGTGACTAACAAGGTGCACACCGATTGGTTTGGCTAAACCTTATAGGTTGTCCAAATTTACATCTATAGACGCTTGTGCGGAGTCACTTAAGGTGGTACAGCATTTCAAGCCAAACTCTTCCAGCGCAAACTGTGTGAGCCAACCTTTGCCTGGTTTATTACCAGGAGTGGCAGATCCGAAGCTCGCTGCACCTCAAGATTTTTCACTACCTCTGAGGTTGCTCCACAGTTCTTTGCAGACGACAAGAACACACAAAAACCTAGCCTTGCATGGCCTCGCCTCAAATGTCTGGTTATAAACAAACGCCTCGAAACAGTAAATCAGTGTAAACCTACCTGCAGATAAGCTTTCAATCGTAAGCGTGCTACACATATGAAAATGCACGTTTCATTGTGGCAAGCCGAGCTTTCTTTTCGAGCTTGCAGCCGGAGCCAAGGACAACTGCAAATATACACCGAAAACAAGACTAACGGTGCATGCGCTTTTTAAGCGGTGACCACAGCCAGGAACAGTATCTTGAACAACATGGGATCATTTATCAGTGCATACAAGACAGCTTGAGCCTTGTGTCAGGAAAGTGATTATGTAACATGTCCCACAGTAAACAGAATTTTTGCCAAATGCTGTCAGAGTTTAGGTTAAGGCAAGCTTTATTCATAAAATGACAAAGACACTGCACATGTCCCACTTGCTGTAACTGAACGGTTGTAATTAAAGGAGTACTGACACCAATTTTCCAAGCTGAGTTTACTCCACCATACAACTCCCCTATATGCGTAGACAGCACGGAGCAAATGTTAAGCTAAGGAAATGCTAACAAGATATTTTAATTTGACGTCAAAGTCAATTCTCACATGTCGTGCCTACTGACAGCGACACTTGTGCGACGTCAGGCTACAGCACAAATTTTGGTGACTTCACGTATGGCAGGTTGTGATGACGTCAAGTACAAAAACATGCAAAACAGCCGCTCGCGCATCGCTCGCGGTCGTCTGCTCTCGCCATTCAGTCACCGCAGTTAAGAGTGCCCGTGAAGCGAGTGAGCGAGGTCGAATTACCCTCTATCCTCATGTGTGCCCGCGTATAATCGGAAGACAAGGTCGCTAGGGTGCCGGCATTTTGCCCTTGAAATGCCGCGGAGGTCTCGGAGGCCACCTTAGCTTATCGCAGGCTCCGGAGCCATGCCAACACCCACCGTGCGTGGCGTACGTTGCATCTTGCACTGTGCCGAAGTATTTGCTGTCGTTGCAAAGTTGCTAAACAACATTTTGTACATCTTTGACCCCACACTTGCTACAGGCGCTGTGCGCGAGAGACCACTGGTTGAAACGTCAAGATTTTTTGCGGGAGCACGCCACGAGAGGCTCATTCTATGCACATACTGTGCCGTGATGTCAGGGTACAGTAGGAACCGAAACCAGCTTTTTAAGGCATGCTGTAAATAAATTTTAAGGCGCACACACGCTTACCAGTACGTTCTCTGGGCTCTGGAGGGCTTGGCCTTTCATTTCATGCAAAACGACGCCAACTGAAAATTTTCGTTGCAGTACTCCTTTAAGAGCTTGTTTATTACTAGTTGGTTTTGCCTGTTTCGATTGTTTACTTCAGGTAATTCCACAAGGTGGTTAGGACAATGTGGTGAGGACACACGGGGCAGGACAAATTTTTTGGCAACTAGGATGGTTTCATTTCTGAGAAATCCGTATGGATTTCCTTGTAACCTTGTGCTACAAAATGGGTGGATGTTAATTTTCCCTTTCAACTCCAACTTTTTTTCTTTTATGGCAAAAGCTTTCACTGAAGTTGGTCTTTAGCGGGCAATGAACACACTAAGGTCATTAAAATAGCTACAGTGACAAATCCAAACCAACAAAAAAAGTACGAATAGTAGTGCAAGCTGAAATTTGAAGACGTTTCAAACCCAATGGTCAACATGCAGCTCTGCATCATGTGAAGTGCAGCGGTGCAACCACTCATCTTTCAAAAAAAAAGCAGCCATTAAAAAAAAGAAAAGACAGCCTAGGTGAATAACCATATCATCAGAGCACATTTTGCCATTTTTAAGCTTGCTGGAAAATCTTCAAACTGTGTCAGTGGAAGTACCATTTGGAGCCCAGCATGAACCGATTCACTCTACGAGAGTTTGAGACAGCCGACCTAAAGGAAGTACGCATGACTACAGTAGTAGCGAATACTACTGTAGTCATGAGAACTGCTGCAACTAAACGATTCACAGGTAAAAATTACACGCAGCTACAAAGGAAAATTGCACGTAGCTATAGAGCATTAAAAGAGAGAGAGAGAGAGAACTGTGTGCCTATAACCACATATGGCTTGGTATAGCCCTGAACATAATCAGTTCATTACATAAGCAAAGCAACAAAACTAACCAAAGAGCAAGTACCTTGCATATGAAACTGCTACTCCACAGTCAAACATTGTTATACAATTGACCATATCAACAAACATCAAACATGGCCAGACATAATCTCTGAGGTGACAAAGTGCATGCCATGACGTGAAACATGGAGCTATCCAAAAGCATATTTCAAAAGCTGACCGTCAAGAAATGGAAAAATGTCAGATTTGGGGGCTGTAAAAGTTAAAACTTAGACTGCACAGTGTAGGTACACTCTTAAAGGCATTGCATATTATACACACATTTTCTTGTAGATAAGAAGGTTTAATGTATACACAGATATAATCTCAGCCACATTTTTTATTGCGTTGAAATTCAAAAGCACTCCTGCTGTATCTAGTTCAAGGTTCATGTCTAAGAATACGAGGCAGTGAAAATGAACCTGCTGTCTTCCATGTAGAATGCAGGGTAACTGTACCAGCACTCCACTGGTGGCGTGACCATTGGTTACGTAACAAGGCTGTTCCTTCACTTTGGAAAGGGAATACCGAGATCACACTTCCAAGTGTGCAAGGTCTGCTGTTGGAAGTTTGTGAAGAGGATTGTCTGGACAATGACACCAGTGAGGATGGGAAGACAGTCCAGCGACTACATTAACAAATGTTCATCGTGGAATGTGCGCACATGAGTCAGTTTCTGATGTGTGATTTTGGTGGTCAACCTGCATTTCAGTCAAGTAATGTAAATACTGCGCACATCTTTCTGGGTGCTTGATGGTGAACACTCCTTTCACAATGCCTCTCAAGCTTCAGCAATGCTATGACACCAAGTGTTGCTGCATGTGTGCTGTTAAGAACTGCTTTTGGCCAAAACTAAGGTGGCACACACTGCACTTGAAAGGTGTCTTGCCTGTGTGTGTGCTCAAGTGTCTACGGAGGTTTGTCTTGGTGTTGCATCTATGTGGGCACATTGTGCAGGCAAACGGTCTGGTTTAAAGTGAGTTCTCATGTGCCGCTTCAATGCACCGTCGTATGAAGTCGAATGTGGGCAGAGGTTGCACTGGTATAGCTTTTCTCCCGTATGTTTGCACATGTGGGCTCTGTAGGTGTCCAAGCGCATAAACAATGCCTCGCACACCTCGCACTTGTACACGCCTTCTGTGCTGTGTTTTTCAAGGTGCAATTTCAACATTGGAAGCTTTGGCGTTGAGAACTGGCAGAGATGGCATTCAAACAGTCGTTGACTCTTCACTGCCTCGCCTGTACCACGGTCAGTTCCTTCCTCACTGCTGCTAGCTGTTGATGATCGAACTGCAATTTGTAAAAGAAAACATGCGCTCAATTTACTCGAAAAGTTTAAGTTTTTTAACCACAATATACTTCCAGAACAAGACTATCTCCAGAGACAGCACCACAGCTTACCATACCGAGATAATTACAATCGACCATCTGCAAAAATCTAAGTTGGCTATCCCACAAGGATGTCTCCCAACCAAAAGTTCTGGTCTACAGATTGCTGTCCTATCCTAAGTGCACTCACGTCTGCGCACTCCATCCAATGTGCACGAACACCACAACAGCTTCTAAAAAATTTTGGGGGAAGTGAGCCGTCTCACACCAAATTCAACAATTCACAAACAGAGGGGCAGACGCCAAAGAAAGCAAAGGCACGGATGGGTGCTGAACAAGATGGGTGGTGTCACAAATGTTCAGGTGGGCACGCACTTAGAGCAGGAAAGCAATCTGTGGACGAGAGCGTTTTGCTGGGAGACATCCTTGCAGGAAAGCCAACTTACATATTTTTGCAAATGGGAAATTATGCAATAGCCAACCACTGCACAAAGGTTTCTTGCAAAGCATAAATCGCTGTATAGGAGGAGCCATCAGGACACTAACTTTTTTTGTGGACGACATTTTAGCTTGTTTAGCATCAGCAATATCAACACAGGGTTGAGATGTCGAAGATGACATGTCCCACAACTGCAGTTACAGCATTTTGTCAAAAACTGGAGTGCTCCTCCCAGTAGTACTTGGTTTACGGCAAATTAACATTAACAGTCCCAATTTCGTACATAACTGTGAAGAGCTTGAAATCAAATTCAGAAACCAAGGTTGCCGAGAAAGTGATGAAGCTGGGTGCCGCTTGTGCTTTATGAAAGTATTTGGCACAAGCAGTGCCTCAGTAGATGCCTGTCAGCATGCCAAAATCACGTTCGCTTTCTCACATACTTCAAGACACAGGAAAATCATTTAAAATAAATATGAAGATGGGAATAATGCTGTGCTCTAGAACCCTTCCGAGTCTATCAATTTCAAAGATTTTTTTCATGACTTCATGCCTTCATCTTCAACTTAACTTCTCTCTTCCAAAAATAAAATGAGATAACTTTCCTAGAGCCAAACAGGTAGCTTGTTACAACTGCAGCAATGTTTCAAAAAAAGGTTATTGCCCACAGATGGGTACTTGTTGGCATATTCCACTCCCCAATTCATACATTACTATGACATAACTCGAAACTGTACGCATCCTCTCACATTCATCTCATGGATAATACAGTTCTTTTGTCTTTAAGCTTACCCCTTGGCATTACGGAGTGGCTTTCAAAAAGTACACTAAAAAATCAGATCCTACGAGGTCTGTATAAACTGTGAATGCTACTCTGCACATTCACGAAAGCAGGCACAGGAATGAAAGCATTTTTGGCAGCCTTTGGTGCGACTGATATATGAAACTAACAACACCACAAAAAATACATTTGTGTAGTCGCAGTTATGGCGACAGCTACAAACTCAGATACTGCAAACTTGTGAAATGCTAGTGCTTGACTGATACTATAGTTAACTCAAAGTTATTTGTCGTTTTCTTTCCTGGCTGTCAATGCACTACTTTTCGGACGCCTTCATTAGTATGAAACTGGCTAAGGACTTCTATTCAGAACTACAGTTCAAACAGAACTCACCCTGCCATGATAATATTCAGCGATGAACAGTGGACACCTCAGCTCCAGCTGTTTGACCAGTCGTCATGATGTTAGGCCAGTGAAGCTGTATCAATTCGTCCAACTCCTTTGTACTACAGTAGAACCTCGTTATAACGAACACGGCTATAACGAACTATCGGATATAACAAAGTAATTGCAATTCCCCTTGAAATTCCTATAGATGAAATTGATATTGGTTATAACGAAGTAATGGTTATAACAAAGTAATTACCGCTCCCCCTTCAACTTCGTTATAACGAGGTTTTACTGTGCTTTGCCCGTTTTGTCT